>OX639997.1:4200000-4553775 GCA_951828415.1 Anomoia purmunda
ATGTAATGCGGCTACTCAGTCGAGCGTAATCTACAAATGGCTGCAGCGATAAAAGCATTTTGAATGGCGACAAGTTTCGTTAAAGGATTATCCCAATCGTCCATACTTGACCAGGTACATATGTTTGTTTGGTGAGAGATGAAAATTTTCAAATTCAAATGAGCTTGTCTTGAATCAATGTATATACTTTTGAATGTAGTATTTGCACCTTAAGGTTTAATTTTACTCAAATTACTAATTTACATTTTTTCAAATTTTTTTTTTTTGTTATTTGTAAATGTTATTTATAAAAATCTTGTAGTTGCACACCTCCGTAACGGCCAGACCGATTTTTAGGAAATTGTGTTTGCATCTTTTGGAAGCCAGTAGGATTGGTCGTATTAAAAATAAGGTTGTCGAAAGGTTCGTCTGGGCAAGGAGAAGGTTCGTACCTCTAGTTTTGCATGAAAAGTTGCATTTAATTAAATTATTCATTACATTAAATTATATAGAAAATTGGACCGATTGGGGGAGCTAGTGGCGGAATATCTCTAAAACTTTTATTTACAGTCCGATTAATTTTAAATGTATAATCTAATTTAGCTATATAATTATGAACATTTTATATAAAATATTTTCTGACAGGTGGTGCTGGGTCCGGAGCATGCCCAGCCAACCAGTTTCCATATAAAATTGTAATGATTTTTCATTTAATATGCTTTCGTGAAGCTAGCTGTATTGAAAAATTGAAAAAAGAAAATTTAAAAGGCTTTTGACATTTTCGGAATCATATTTTAATCTTATCATATGGTGTGGTATATTTGATTGCTTGACACAGACTAGATCAAAATTCGGCCACTCAAGAGAATTAAACTTGATATATAATTGAAAATTATTTTGTTTTATAAAAAAAAAAACAAGGCAAAATTTTGATAATTAGTTACAATTCGAATTGAAATTCCACATGCATGCTAAATAAAGTGATAAAATTTGAATGATAAGAAACGTACTAGATTATCGAAATTATTAGCCTACTGAGCAGTTATCGAAATAATCGTTATCTTGATTATTTCGGACGAAAAACGATTGGGTAAAATTCGTTCAAAACAATACTCGAATATGACGAACTTAAAAAAGAACATTGTGTTAGAAAAGCCATGACTTGGTAGATACTTTATGATTTAACTTTTGCGGTATAAAATAAACGTTTTTGGATTTGAAATTTTTTGATCTTTCGAATGAAAATAATTGAGAAAAATTCGTTCAAAACAATATTCGAATATGGCGAACTCATACAAAAACATTGTGTAAGAAAAGTCAGGACTTAGTCGATATTTTGTGATTTAATTTTTGCAATACAAAATATACGTTTTTGGATTTGAAAATTGTCGCCGACTCAATAATATTTTTTGTGTTCGAAAAATTATCACAAAAAATCGGTCAACTTTGAAAGAAAAAATTTAAATTCGAGAATAACGATTGTTTTTTATACAAGAAATAAAATCTAAAAAAAATAACGAGTATGCAATGATTTAAAACAAAAGCTCTTCTAAATAATTATAAGCTCATATTTGCATAGCATATGCATAACACGAATTTTTTCTAATAATTTTTGTATTCGAAAAAGTCATAACTGAGGCATATAAAATTTATTTCGGACAAGTAACCGCCGCGGCTAGCTTGAATAAATTTCTGCCGAGAGGCCTGATTTTCGACCACTTTCTGCAGCAATTGGGGCCGTATGGATTCAATTCTTACACGAGCTGGATTTTGTAAACTTGCCAACCAATACCCTTCCGCAAAATTTTCGTTAAAGTGGATGGGCACAGCTTCAATTGTTGCGCGCGATGGCGGATGGACTCATTCGGGTCTTCTTCGATGGATGGATGCGCCTTATCCACTAGTGTAAACGTGGTGCGAAGCCGATCCATGGTTGCTCGAATTACCGACTCTGCTTGG
The DNA here is from genome assembly GCA_951828415.1 of Anomoia purmunda. Taxonomy (NCBI): domain Eukaryota; kingdom Metazoa; phylum Arthropoda; class Insecta; order Diptera; family Tephritidae; genus Anomoia; species Anomoia purmunda. The sequence goes on from OX639997.1 coordinate 4,201,939, forward strand.
CGATTATTTTGGTAATAAATTTGGATGATTTGCAAACGTTGTTCCGAAGTAAGTCTGTTTATTATGAAATGACAAACCAAACTGAGTATAAATCAAGTAACAGCTATCAAATAGACCAACTCCGAAAAAAGTATTGCTTTATTGAAAACCCCAAAAAAAGCTACATCTGCAATCAGTTTCATTGTACGAGGGTTGCCTTTTATATTTTGCGCCTAATAATGACAACACAGTCAAATATTAAGGAAAATTGTTTTATTGTTTTTCAAAATATTCTCTATCTAAGTCAATACACTTCTGCATTCGCTTGAATCAATTTTCAAAGCACTTTTGCCACTCAGAAGAGGATACCTCTAAAACGAGCTGTTTGAAGGCTTCCACAGCTCCTTCAGGCGTTGAAAAACGTTGACCTCGCATTTTTTTTTTTGATGTTCGGGAATAAAAAGAAATCATTAGGTGCCAAAGCAGGGCCGTAAGGCGGATGACCCATCAATTCGACCTTTTGAGTCCTCAAAAACTCTCTTGTGTGAATCCATACGTGAGAGCTCGCATTGTCTTGTTGAAGAATGATTTGTCTTCGGCGGTTGGTTTTCCTAAATTCTCTAAAAACTTTTGGCAAACAAATGGTTGTATACCACTCCGAATTGACCGTTTTAAGTTTATCTAGTGGAACAGTTGCGACATGACCAGATTTTTTGAAAAAACAGGCGACCATTTGCTTTGAGGTGCTTCTTGCGCGAACAACTTTTGTTGGATTAGGCTCGTCTCAGAACACCCATACAGTCGATAGCTGCTTTGTTTCCGGCTCATATGTATAGATCCAAGATTCATCACCTGTTACGACGTCATAGACGTGCTGTGATCCATCGCGGCTAAATTTCTTCAACATTTCTTTACACCAATCGACACGAGTCCTTTTTGGGCAATTGTCAAATTATGCGGTAGCCAACGAGAACAAATCTTCTTTACGACCAAATGTTTAATGTTCATGCAATATTGAATGTATGCTGGTCCCACTAATGGCCAAGGATGCCCCTATCTCGCGATATGTCACATGACGATCTTGTATCGGGTGTTTTTTTTAGGGGTATAGAACTTCGAATTGAAATAAAACACAAGAAAATCGTTTTAAGGTCCATCAATTTGGCTTTATTGGAAGGATAATTTTATGCTATTAATGTTTAAATATGATTTCGGGCATGTGGCCGCCGCGGCTGGCTCGAATAAAGCCAATTCTACAGGTCTAATTTTCAACCACTTTTTCGAGCATATGGGGCCGTATGTCGGCAATAACGCCACGAATGTTGGCTTCCAATTCCCCTAATGTTTCTGGTTTGTTGGCGTAGACGAGCGACTTCACATATCCCCAAAGAAAATAATCCAATGGTGTCAAATCACACGATCTTGGTGGCCAATTTACAGGTCCATTCCGCGAAATTATGCGCTCATCGAATGTTTCCTTCAATAAATCGATTGTGACGTGCGCTGTGTGGCATGTAGCGCCGTCTTGTTGGAACCACAACTCATCCACATTCATGCCATCCAATTCGGGAACAAAATAGTCGGTTATCATGGCTCTATACCGGTCTCCATTAACGGCAACTGCCTCTCCAGCATTATTGCGGAAGAAGTATGGCCCAATGACTCCACCAGCCCATAGAGCACACCAAACAGTCAGTTTTTGTGGATGTAATGGCGTTTCAAGGGTCTCATGTGGATTCTCTTCACTCCAAATGCGGCAATTTTGCTTGTTGACGTAGCCATTCAACGATTTGCAAGCGTTGTTCTTTTGTCAACCTGTTCATGATGAAATGGCAAACCAAACTGAACATAAATGACATTAGAGTTGCCAGATTTGACCACAAAATGCCAGTTTTATCTCTATTCGAAAAACAAACCTGTAAAAAAAACACCCGATATTATCAATTAACGCACAGCATCGACTGTTTTTGGCACAACCACCGTTTTTGGACGACCTTCACGAAATTCGTCCTGCGAAGATTGGCGGCCACGTAGGAACTCGTTGTACCATCGTTTCACAGTGGCTAAGTGTGGTGATTCAACACCAAAAGTAGAAGTAAGTTGATTGATGCACTCCTGTCTCGATAATCCACGTCGAAAATCATACTAAATCATCGCACAAAAATGTCCACGTGTTAATTCCATTTTTAGGCAATATGAATTTTTAAACTCACTATAAATAAACACAAATAAAACTCGTAAGTGAAAACGTTATATGCAAGTTTATGTCAAAAAATACCAAACTTTACGATAAAAATATCTAATTACAACTAATCACATGTGGTGTTGCGAAGGCGCAAAATATAAAAGGCAACCCTCGTAACCGATTTGCAAAAGAACGCTTCAGCTCGGATAAAATTTCCTCTATTTGCAAAAGCAACCCTGTTAGCATCTCTCATGAAAAATGAGATTAGTTTAGAACAGAAAAAAGTTGTGCAATCAAATTTTACTGTGTTAAATTAAGTGTTAAACTGAAATTTCCCACATATTTTCTTAGCGCTCATTCACAATAGAGATGATTTTTTCACTTCCCAACACTACATCTCAGGTCGGATATCATTTAACCAAGTAGGCTCAACGCGCATATTTTTCCGAGTTAGTCTACATGTAATTCGTATATAAATCTTGTGAACTGTATATGAATTCTTAATACTAAAGGGATGTTGGGAGACAAACAGCTGCTACAGTGTTGGTTAAAAATATTTGCTATTTATCATTACCATCCGCTCTGTAAGATGATGAGTTTTCTGTACTATTTCACGGTGATTCTAGAATCAGAGTTTTATTTTCTCTGTAACTGTGGTGATATATCTTCACACTGCATACTATTTGCCAGTTGTCGCACACTATTTGTGCCATAAAAGTCAAACATATTAACACTGTTTATTCGAATTTTCTTTTTACCCTTGGAATAGACGTTGTAATATCAAAAGCATTATAATTTTTTTTTAAACTTTTTATTACGTACAGTTTTGTAAATTTTATGAGGACTCAAAAGAATTAAATTGATTGAGTCACGCAATATTATTATTTATTATTTTCTGAATATTCATATTCTAATTAAAAATTATTAGCAACATGAATAAATATCAAAAAAGCGAAAATTATGCTTATGAATAAAATATAGCAATTGCATAGACGCAACAAAATTTTTAATTACGTAATTTTAACGCCCCTATATTCCAACGATTGATTGATTAAATTTTAAATGCATATGCACGCTTGCAAATACATACAAATACAAATACAAATACAAATACAAATACAAGTACTGTGCATATGTTAGCTGGGTAGCGCAGGTGTACGCTGTGAGGAAATTTTCCCGCGAAAAATTACAATAATTGCCATTTATATGTCGGCACGTCTGAATGGATAGATGGATGAACGGATGAATGGTTGAATGGTTGAATGGTCGAATGGATATATGGATGGCCAATAAGTGGCCACCAATGGATGACAACAAGCGCGAATAATTTTCTACTCATTTAACTGGAAAATTAAATTTACCGCCAATGCGTATAATAAATGCGCGTGCTTGTAGCGGCGATTAAGGCGGCGTTTAATGTACGGTTTTGTCATTTTTTGTTCAACGCTCGCAATGGATTAACAATTGTAAATACAAAGCGGTTTGAAATAAAGGATAACAAAGTACAAGCGCACTCGTGCGCCTGCCGTCGTTGTCTGCATATTAAATGAAGTAGGAAAATTGATAAAATATGAAAATTGCTTTACTTTCGAATCACTTTTGTAACGGTAATTAAATGCGCATTAAATCCAAGAGGAGCAATAGGAAAAATCACCAAAAGCTATTTGTACAGATTTGTTTATTTATTTGCTTAGTTTCCGCATGGTTGCTAACCCACTGCTGTTGCCGGGCTGATAACACGAAGCCAAATAAGTGGCTCAATGCTCCCACACGCTGCTGACCATTAAGAAGCTACTTGGGAATGAAATTAACTGAAATGAAATTAAGTTTATTTACTTTGGCTTTGCATTTTGTTTTAATTCTTCTGTTTTTTTTTTTTTTTTTGGATTTTCTTTCAATTTCACCCAGCCGCCGCATGCAGCATTTACACAATGGCCGTTCGGACCGTTGCGGATGAAAAGGAAAACTTAAAACCGAATTAAAGTATTTGCGCTACAACAATGTTATCAACACTTGGCCACAAAAGCACGTTCGTGGTAAGCATTTTAGCGGTGCTAAGAGATTCTGTGAAAAGGAAATTTCCAAAAATTATTATTATTTTTTATTCTTTGGTTTGAGCTGTGTGTGTGTGGGTGCAAGCTGGTAGGGATAATGCGCACACAACAGCAGCGTGAATAAGAAAAAAAAAAACAAATAATAACATAATTTTTCATACACTTCTTAAAGTTTTAGGCAATACAATTATGTCCGACACTTGCAAAGAGATTTTGGGGAATTTTTTTTTAGTTTAAACAAATAACACTTGGGTAAGAATATTGGGATGGGGAAGAGGAAAAATTGTTTATGTTTAGCCGAATATTTGGAAATATCGGATTAAAAATTTATCTTCTGCATTAATAATGGAATCTAAATAGGAAATTTTTAAATTGATTGTCGCTAAAGCATGCATTCTGGAGTATTTAATTAAATTTCATAAAATATGTTAGAGTTCATTTTTGTAACTATCTCCTCTATACACAGTGTCGAGCAAAACTGGTCGGATGGTGATTTTATGACAACATTACCTAGGTTTTAATTTTTTCTTATTATGACAAAAACCATCAATTAAAAGACAACTTTCTACACAATTTATTAAAACTTAAAAAATGTTCATCACATTTTTTTGAGTATACAGTTTTATAGCCTATTTAATTTCAGTGCATTAAAGAGGAAGTTTGAAGTGGCTAGTAAGTACTGTTGATTTTTAATTTTTGCCTTGTGTATCGCCTATCCAAGTACATATTTTTTGTGGCATTAAATTATATTAAAAATTATTACAAAACGTTCGCAATACCAAAAATACCAAAAATTAAAAAAACTATAAAAACTCAGCGGCAGATTTTAGCCACTTCATGTGAATTTTTTTTTTAAGTTTTGATCATTTTTTATTAAAATAAAAACAGTTAATTAAAAAATAAAAAAAAAGTTCTCTGCTACACAAGGGGGTAGAATTTTTCTTGAATCTTTGCCGCTGAAAGAGTTAAACACTGAAATTAAATAAGCCATCAAACTGCATATCCAAAAAATATCTGAAAATACTTTAACAAACTTTAAAAATTTTCATGAAAATTGGTCGAGTTTTCATAAATTTTGTATAAATTAATTTACAGGGCTGTATGGTATGAACTATATTTGTATATAAAATTAGCACAAAAAATTACCATACAAAATTTTGCTCATATTGTTAATAGGGCCCCATTCGACAATACAATTTTTGCTCGCCACTCTAAATAAAAATGCATCATGGTTTGATCGGATGCTTAAAACTTGAAAACGATTGAATCGAATTGGATACTTCCTTATCAATTGCTATGCAAAGGAAAGAAGAAAAAAGAGGTATAGAAAAAATCTCAACAGGTGGTGCTGTAGACGCATATTTTCCTCTTTCAGTTCAATTCAATTTCAGTGCAAGACGGGACGTTCAATTACATATCGCTAAATGGCGACTATACACATTTGGATAAGTTTTGGAAAAGTCCTTTGTAAGGCGTAAGGCTTCCATATAAGCAATTTTTAAACGGAGTTGCCACCTTTTTACAAGGTTATTTTCGATTAAAGTAATCAGTGTAATCAAATATTTCAATATGGCTACCAAACGAAAGCTTCATTTTCAAAATATTTTCAAAGAAGCCACCAATTAAATGCAAGTTAAGTTAAATGAATACTTGAAATATATATTTATAACATGGGCTTCGAACTAAATGTTAGTTCAATTACAAAATTATATGATGAGAAACTTAATTAAATTTTTAATAAGTCCAATCAAAAATTTCGAGAAGCTTTAAGTAAAATTACAAGATAAATGAAGCATTAATAATAATTTGTACCGATCGAGCTTTAGGAAGGTATAGCCTAGGCAACATTTTGAAGGATAGCCTCAAATTTAGGGTCTTGCAATAGGGACACCCAAAAGTAGACCGATAGTGACAACAAACGACGCCATATTTTTTCCCGGTCTTTTGACATTTCTCTTCAGTAGGTTTGCCATTTTATCATGGAAAGATATGCGATCCAACAACGAGTCGAAATTATTAAAATTTACTACCGAAATTCGGAGTCAATCGCCTCAACTTTAAGAGCGCTACGTGCAATTTATAGTCGTCATCATTTCTGGCTGAATGGCTTCGTCAATAAGCAAAATATTCATTATTGGACAGCCAGCAATCCACACGTACTCCATGAGTCAACATTGCATCCCGAAAAAATTACGGTTTGGTGGGGTTTATGGGCCGGCGGCGTCATTGGGCCGTACTTCTTCCGTGATGATCAAGACCTACACGGCACGTTACTGTGAATGGGAATCGCTACCGCTCAATGATAACCGAATATTTTTGGCCCGAATTGGATGATATGGACTTGGACAATATGTGGTTCCAACAGGACGGCGCCACAAGCCACACAGCGAATTTCGCAATCGATTTATTGAAAACCAAGTTTGGTGAACGTGTTATCTCACGAAATGGCCCTGTCAATTGGCCGGCTCGGTCGTGCGATTTGACGCCGTTAGACTATTTCGTGTGCGACTACGTCAAGTCTATGGTCTATGCCAGCAAGCCAGCGACGATTGATGAACTTCGTACGAATATCGAACGTGAAATTGCAGCAGTACCGTTTTTGTTTTATTTAAAAAAACTTTTGTAGCGTTCCTATTGAAAAACCCTGTACTATACTCTATTAAATTAAATAGAAATTACTTAAAACTATAATTTAAGTGAAATCAGTATATCTCAGATTTAAAAACAATTTTTTTGTTTGTTGCAGTTTAAAAGAATGCTGCCCTCTTGCCAAACTTAAAGAAAATTGTTGTAAATTGTAAAAAAATTAAATAGTTATAGAATAAGTTTTAGAATACGAGTATGCTGTCCTAAATTCGTTTATATTATGCATTTTTAACAATAAATTGAGTTTCATAAAACCCGATTGATGATGATAAAAAAAAACAAACCACCCGTAATTGGCATTTGTAAAAACGAAGTAGACTTTTTTTAGAAAATAAAAAATTTTAATTAAAATAAATTGGTTACATTTTGTGAAATTTTTTATTTCCGCTTCTGTTACATTCGAACATATAACGTTAAACTGAATGCCTTGCGTGAAAAGCCGCAGGTAAAAGTTTGCTATTTCCTAAAGTTGAAAATTTGCTTGTTTTTGGAAGATATGGTTTTAGTAGTTGCGAAAAGTTTAAACTACGGATAAAACACTACGATGTGAAAATAGCTAAAGTAATATGTGTACCGCCCATCTACTTATATGTAAATATATAGTTGAAAAAGCTTCCCGATTCTAAAATCATTAAAATCTTAAATATATGAATATTATACGGAGCTACCTATAAAGACTAGGCTTATTCAGATCCACATCATATTTATAAAAAAAATCATATGCAACATTAAATATTTGTTTTTACTATTTTTGATATAACTACTCAGTTGCCTTAATTTTCATACACAACAGTTCACGAAAAAACCTCACAACGCAAACTCTAGAAGCACAATGAAAACCAACTAGCTAGGTACTCGCTTCAGCCACGCATCATTCGCTCCATCTCACAGTCCCTATCCATTAGACATATCGCTTGTTAAGCCACGCGCCGTGCAGACAAATAAAATAAGCGTTAATAATGAAGACGTTTGCACAGCGTCACTTGCGATGGTTATCAGTAGCAGCGTTTACAGCAAATCGACCAGCCAACTGCGAAGGCAACAGCTGGTGGCTGTTGGCTGTTGGCTGTTGGCGTTGGTGGACTGTCTGTCATCAGTGGGTGGCTGGGAGGATAAAAAGCTTTAGGCATTCCATATGCTGTGAAAATGCTTTTTCTTTATTTTCTCGTTTTTTTTTTTTGTGGATATTTGTTATTGCTTTGCTCACTATGCAGCCTTCTCTGGGTTTCTTTTAGGAATTCGTTTATTATTTTTTTTGCTTATTTATATTTTTTGTTTTGTTTCCAACCCCTCATATAATCAAGGATAATCTGATAACATAATTTTATGCAAATATACATAGAGTTTGAAATTGGTGCTATGTAATATGTACATGTAATATATACATGCATCTGTACATATATACTTATACATAGTTACAAATTTGTACATCTTAAGCAAGTACGTCATTTGTTGCGCTTCTGTAATTGTTACCGTGGTTTTCGCGTTTTTAAATATTAATGCTTAAATTAGTTTTTAATGTCAAATTAAATTGTGAGAACATATGGCAATGCATATGTATGTAAGTATGTACAGCATTCGAGAAGCAAAATAGTTTATTGGATTCAATCCAAGAATGATCGACGACAAGATTACGCCTATCGCGGACCACTACACCCCTCTTTGTCGATTTCACAGCATCCAACCATTCGTTGACAGAATACAAGTATTTTTTTTTTATTTTCAACAAACAGTACAACAAAACTTTCAGTCGTTTGCCCGCTCTTCTGGTTTCTTCCTCTTTTCTTTGCTCTCTCATTGTTTAGTACTTTTTACGTCACTTTTAGTTGCTCACAGCGCGGATTCAATCCATGGTGAAAAGAAGGCAGAAAGTGACGCAGACTGTGGTAGCGCTAACCCTCTCTTGAAAATTTTGACAGAATTTCTGCGTAACAACATATTTTCTTAACAAAACCGTGTAAGTATGTATTCTCGCAGTTGTGTGTATTTTTTCTAACATAAAATTCAATGTAAACTTAACAAAATTAATCAATAGTTTAATTAAATTTCAGTTTAATTATTTCCCAGTTAAAGTCGTCAGTATTCTTAATTTTATAATTTTTAGCTCATTCCATAACAGAAACCATATAAAAAAAGTTTCAAACCTTGTATGAGTTTCCTTTATTCAAATAGGGAGAAAAAATTCTTAAGATTTTTAAAATCTTCTTTTAAATATCTATTCAGAAAAATCTGTAGCCCAATCAGTTTTATTATTGTACATAAGTAAAGTGCAAATTTTAAGTTTATAAAAAATATTGTCGATTTATGAAAATTGTATTTCTAGCGCTGCTCGGATTTTATTTTTATATGGAAAAAGCGTGCAACATTGTCAGTAAACAAATTTTCAGAAGTCAATAATATTTTATGGTCACTATAAAATCTGCACTTTGTTATACTAAAATTGACTGGACGATAAAACTGCGTATCGGAATTTCTGTAAATTCGTATTAAACATTGTAACATTTTAGGAAAAGTTCGTTGCATTTTTCCCCCCATTTAAATAAAGTTTGTAGCTTGAAATTAGCCCATATTTGTTGTAGAATGAACTATATTATTATAAAAAATACTTGAAATTAAATTAAGCAAAATAAAAAGGAGAAATTTGTGATAATTTGACTGTGCACTGTACAGCCAGGGCCGGATTCAATTAAATTGCCGCCCTGGGCAAATGACCCCCCAATGTTGCCCTTTTCATTCTCAAAAACTTTACCTTCTGTTTTTGTTTTTTTTTTTTGCTGCTAGAGACCGAAAATAATTAACGCACATTTCCGCATTCTATATTTTTTATAAAATATTTCTTCGCATATAAGAACTGTACATTGTAGCACAAAGTCTTGAAGGTTTTGACTTTGCAGTCTCGGAAATTCATCTATAGACAGGCTAGAGGTAGTGCAAAATCTATAGAATTCAATTAATAAATAAATAGTTCTTAGGGACAATGGAGCCTGTTATGGCTTAGAGTATCACCAATGTATAATATGTGCAGAGCAACACCATCTCCAATCAATTCGTGACGCTAGTGCTGATTTATTAAAGCAGAAGCTGGTAAAAAAAAGACAATATACTTGTAATATGAGTTTTTGTAATATCGACAGTTTTGAGTTGTTTCATAGTATCTGCTTCAAATGATTTGCTAAACACTGTACAAAAAACTTAAAGAGATTTTATTTATCCATGTTTTTAGTCCAGTGTGAACCCAATTATTTGAATTCATAACTAAATGATGTCTCTTAAAATGGTTATCCACCCGAGGTTTGTCATTGCCTGCCCAGGGGCGACCACTATTAGAGAAAACGTTTGTTCAGAAATATCAAATAAAAGTTGTGCAAAACAGCATCTGTGCCATTAAATACACGTAACAAATACAACACTTTCTACTCAATCGGTTAAAGTTTAAATAAACAAAAGGTACGAGTATATTCACAAAAAAACTATAATTCACTATTTAATTGCCACGAAGGTGAAACTCATAAAAAGGCTAAACAAAAAGGTAAAATACGCAGAAAAATTTCGTTAGCGCAACAAATCCATGCAGCTAACCGTAAAAGCAGATATAAACACGGATACATAAACCTTTATTTAAGGTAAAAAAAAGCAAAATATGAAAATGTATGCGCCACGCCATGTAGCTCCCAGCGGGTATTTTTTTTTTGCGTTGAAATTGCCTTGCAGCTCATTAAAAAATCTCACAAAACTTTCGGCGGCTAAGGCCAGTGTGGGTGGGCGATTGCTCTGTGGACACTAATATTGTGCCTTAAAAGGTGAATGCGTAAATTGTTTTGGAAAGCCGAATTCATTTGCCAACTTTCAACACTCGTGCACGCCTTTAGCGCCATTTCCCCTGCAACAGCTAATTCTAATGAGCAACGCTGGAGGTCCTACAAGCTCAATTTGTCACCTAATCGGATTTTCATCGCTCTGGGAGCTTTCTTCACAGATGTTGCTTCCTACTAAGCAGCTGGGTTGATATCGAAAATGAAAATGGAGTGTTCCCTTGAGAGAGTCGCTACGTATTTTAGACTTTTAAATGCACCGTTAATTTGTGTCCTTCGTTACTTTCCAGGAGCAGCTGTCAGCAGGGGGCAAGACACGAAAATAATCGCATTGGAAATAAATTTCACCCAGAATTGCTGCTTTGATAAGACAATACGAAATTGTATATATATATATTATATATATTGTTTAAGTATATATGTAAGTATATCTATTCATATTTATTTTTATCAAGCTAAATCAGAAGGTTTTATTCACATTTTAGGGGAATAAGTTACCGTAAACAATTAAGTGTTAGAGCGTAGATATAATAGATAAACACATAAATATGTACACATATAGTTTTGTATACTTGGACTTAAAAGTAAATGTTGGTCGTCTTCGCGTTTAACTTTCCAACTCTGCAAGGAATAATTTTCTGGCATATTTTCGAACTCATTATTTTCTAACTGTTTCAGCGTAAAGCTACTAAAGGCGCATGAATGCCCCTAGGGGAAATCCAAAGCGGCAGCCTGCTTATATCAAAGTAACTGTTTGTGTCCTTATAACTTTTTTATTCGCAGTTAGCGAATTACCTGAAATCATGCATAGTTATTAGTTTGTACTACGAGAAGGTTTGTGGGCATAGTGTTTTGCGCTTGGGAGAGGGTTGCCATCTGCTAGAAAAGTAAAATTTAATTAAAATATACACAAGTTCTATAAGGTATGAAAATATTGGCGTCAAACGGTTAATTTAGCTGAGGAAAAGGTTTATTGCTAGCTATAATTTAAAGGGGCTTGCCACCTGCTCGAAGCGTCAAATTTAATTTAAAATTATACAAGTTATATAAAATATTAGAATATAAGTGTCAAACGGCTCGTCGACGAGGATAATTTTCATATTTATATTTTTGAGAGGGTTGCCACCTGTTTGAAAATACAAACTTAGTTAAATAATGCACAAGTTTTATGTGTGAAAAATCGAAATGTGTTTCTGGTTACACATGCAAAGGGCAATTAACAAATAAAAATATAGGTAGGACAACGTCTGCAGTGTTTCTTTTTTAGTTTATGTGTATACAAAAATGTAGTCGGTTTCGTTTCTAAAATTTGGCTTAAAAACGAATGAACGGATTTCAACCAAACACAGACAGTGGCATGTACATAGACTATATTCTATTCTGCTGTGTAAAGCGTAAGTCGGGATATTCAGAGAATCTATATTTGTGATCCAAATAAAATTATACTGACTCCGCCAGGTGGCGCTAGAGTCAGATATTCTTAATTGATCTGAATCTGAACCCGATATTGATGAAAGTAGGAACATATACTGTAAGTGAATTGTAAAAAACTTTTACGAAAACTTAATCCGCTAGATGGCGCTCGGGTAGAATTATTCAGAAAATCCGTAGTTGTGATTCGATTTTGAGGATATCAGAAAGCTATGCTGCAGATGCGATTATAAATACTTTTAAAACGTATACTACAGGTGTGAAGAGAAATACTTTTAACGAAAAATAGGCTAGGTGGAGCTTGAATCGAAATATACGAAAAATTCTTATCTTGTGCCCGATTAGATGATTTACAGTTTTTTTTACACTCATCTGACTTTATAGTCGTTTTAATCTTAATACGTAATAAAATTAAAAAAATGTTTTCGAAAACTATTTACTATTAGCCAAATGACGTTTCTATATATATAGTTATATATAAATATCTTATTAGTTGAGCGTTGAGAAAAATATAAATTTTCGGGATTCTGATTATTTTTTATTAAAATATTAATATGGCAATAGTTATATGAGAATATTGTTCTTGAAAATAGCAGCAGGAGGGCAGATGGAAAAAGGCTACCGGTAACGTATAAACTGGACAAGTTTAAACTCTCAATATTTTTGTACTCAGTATTTGATTTACATATTACAGACTAGCAAAGTGATGATAATCTTTCAGGTTCAAACCAAGCAATCGGCGGCGGCTGCAGACGGGACAAAGTATCATGTCATTTTAGATTGTATCTTGAGTATATGATAAATAAATAGCAGCAAAAGGTTTTAGATATTTTTTACACGGACTACGTATAAAAAAGATGCCAGAGTATTATTAAACGAAAGGCTCTTGATTTTTCAGTACTGGGTCGCAGCTCCTGCTCTCAATATCAATTGCAGTTTATTCCAGTGCTTTCTGGGTCAGCATTTAATTTATCATTAGCTGGTTGGTATTGAAGAAGTTCCTAGAACTTGTGTTTTTTCGAAAAGTTTGTTAAAAGAAAAAGTATTCGCTGCCGTTATGGATTTTAAATTTCAACAAAATTTTTTTCCATTAAATAATCAACTGAGAACTTCTGCAATAATATAATGGTTTCCAGGTTAAGTCGGCCTTGCCGACGCCTTTATACCTTTCATTATAATTTAAGTTATTACATTGTTATTGTAAAAATATTCAATTCAAAATGATTTTTTATTTTTCGCTTGTAATTAAAAAAAAAAGTACGATAAATGTTATAATGCAAAACCTCATATATAAACAATCACTTGTATAGCAGCTATATAATGTCCAATATAGTAGATTCCGATTAAAGCTTTTTAGAAATACATCTGTCTATCAAGTTTCAGTCAGAAGTCTCAAAAACTGAAAGACTATTTTGCGTTAAAACAGACATACGGATCTTGTTAAATAAAATCAGCTTGGGGTCCTAATCATTTTGGTACACTCTTCTTCTTGCTTATTCTTGCAAATATGGAACCAAAGTTATTATACCATTTCATCTTAAGGAAAGGTATAAAATATGAGTTGGAGCGAGAACATTTTCATCTTTGCATCAAACGCCTTATTTTTGCAAAAATAAGTAAGATATAAAACTTAATGAAAAATGTCTGCACATTTAATTTATCAATATTTGTATAGAATAACAAAAAGGTTTTTGTTTTAATAAAAACATCCATCAATTGTCAGTATTTTGCTAAATGTATGGTCTAATTTTTATAAACAACGAATGCATGTATGTACATATATATAAAGAATAGTTGTGTATATTTCTTGAGGAAAGTACGTTCTGCATTTCATTAAACTCTTTTTACCCTAATACGCAGTTTCATATTCAAACCATTTACATTTTCCCCGACTATTTAGACAAAATCGAGTAATACATTATGCCTTACATTGCAATCAGAAAAATCAATTTAGATCACACAATACGAATAATTTTTCTTTTCGCCTTCCCACGGAAATTAGCTAGTTATCAATTTTCTGCCATCGAAGCTGCAATGTCCCACTGCCCGGTTTCTATTGCTTTGCAATAAATGCGCCACATTGTGTTCATTAATTAAATTCCCTACTCTGAAGGCATCATAATAAGGATAGAATATTCAGACTCATTTCAAAAATGTAGATAGTTGCGTCCGAAATGTGGGAAAGGGGTCGCAAGTACGATGGGCTTCATTGCAGGTTTCTGCATAAATTACTATATTTTAGTTCATAGAAATGGGAGTGTTTACTAATCAAGTGCACACATTAACCGTGTACAGCAAAAACAGATAAATAATGCTGATAGGTAAAAGAACGTGAGCGTCGTGAAAGGTATTTAGTAATGAGGAATACTGAAGACTTTGAGAAGTTGCCAGATAATAGTTCGAAGTCTAAACTATATTTCTGTGCCTGATTCACAACCCACGTGACTAAAAGTTATGCTAAATGTCTACTTCGAAAATGCTTTAAACTATCGAGAACGAAGGCAAGTTCCTTTCCTGTGAAGTATAAATATATCCACGGTAGACTGAATACCGAAGGTGACGTCGTCAGTTGTACCGCTACTATGTGTTTGCGGATTTTGACAGCTCTCAATTGCGAGAAGACGAAACTTTTTGTTTATAAATGAGCGACAAAAAGTCACTTTTTTAGGTACTTTGTAGATTTGTTTATTATTTTCATAAATTACAACTTAATACTTTAGCAAAATTGAAATATGTTTCACAATGAAAAGTTCAAACGTGAACATTCTGCTATTATCCGCATTCTTTGTTTATTTGCGCATTACGACATTTTATCATTCCTGGTATATAACTAAATTTGTGAAATTTATTATTATTACCAAAGCTAATTTTATTACATAAAATTTATAATATAAAAAATGTTTGTAATGGTTTGGCTCTTAAGGTACTGATCCGTCTTTAATAACAATTTTTTTTTTAAATAAAACATTTGCGAAAAACAATTGAGTGGACGTAATTATTTTTTGTTTTAATTTTTTGATGAGTGCGCGGGCTGTACATAAGGTTCATTTAAATTCTATAACTTAAAATCTGCTTAGGATTCAACATAATATTTTAATATGCTTTCCGGTAGACTTTAGGGAATTCATGGAGATGGAAAAAAGAAAATCAAAATTGCTTAAATTTGAGAAAAATCAATTTTATAGTAATTGTAATTACTAATGCTTATTTTTTTAAGTAAAAAAAGTTGTTTAAACAAATTTTTACAATATAGCATTGCACATAAAAATTAAACCTTTAATTTTTACCTTAGGAAGAGTTTTTTCTACGATGAACGGTTTTTGAGTTATTGCAGCTCTAATTGTCATGAGTGAAAAAAACAGATTATCAAAAATTGTATGTAAAATTTAAATTAAATTTATTTCAGCGAAACAAAAAAGTACGTATCTATTTATTTTTGACAAAAAGCATAAAAAATGATCTCATCGAAATTTGCAACATAGACCATAAATCTGATATGGAATCACCCATATACATTAGGGCGCATCACTTCTCGTACAAAAAAAAACATCGGTATGATTTTTCCTTCGGAATTATAAAAGCTCTGTATTTTAAGACACCATTCAAAATATTACGCATTCATTTTGAGATTTAGATGAACTGAACAGATTTGAGGCTTACCTCCATTAAAAATAGTTTTTAATATATCTTTTTTGAAAGACTGTTTTAAGAAAAACTGGAATAAATCAGCCAAAACCGATTTAGATTTAGAATTCATTGTGAATGTATTATCTGACACTTTTTTACTTCTGTGTAAATTTTTTCTCATTATAATAATTTCTTTGAAAAAATTTCAAATCGATCCAGCTAACGTAAACATTAAATTTTTTCGACACATTTTGTCGAAAGTCTTAAAATATTATCAATTTTGTAATTCAGGAGGGCGATCAATTTACTTATTTTCACGATATTCGCATGCTTAACCCATCTTAGCGATATTACTTTCACAGGTCACTTTTTAACGATTTTCGCAACCGATCATCGAAAACTAAACGACAACAAATTTGATGTTGTTAACTCAATCGAGAAAGGAAAAATTCGTGATAAATAGAGAGATAAATTTAAAATTCGTTAGTTTGTCTTCTTGAAATTAAAAAAGGAACATTAAATAATGTAGTTTGAATATTTGGCATATGATTAATCACGAGGTGACGAAGAATTAGGCGCTCCAATAGTGGGTCGAAGTTTGCTCTAGGATGTAGATAATCCCTTTCATTTGATTGCAACAGAATTTCAGAAGGCGTATCGGCTAACGGCAACTCTTTAGTACTTTGAATAAATAAAACGAGACAGCTGTTAAGTTTCGTTAAGAATAAGTTATTGAATCGCAAAATCGTTAGCGCAAACGACAAATATTGTAGACAAAAATTTGCGATTTTCGGATCGTTTAAAGTTAGTGAGCCGTACTACTGGTGAAAAAGTCGTAATTTGTTTCCTGATGTATGTACATAGAAATATTAGTTGACGAGATTTTTTAGATACTTTTTTAGCAGTACCCAAATGCCGAAAATTTAATATTTTCTACTGCTTGAGAAGTAACAATTGACCCCCAGTATTTGGTAGTAGGTATATGTACTATATGAGTATGCCATTTTCATACCAAATAGTGTATTTTTTGTTTAAAAAATGCTCAATATCCATTTCGAAATATTACGGCTTTAGTAATAAATAACATTTAAGAAGTAATTTAGCGAAAATTGGTAATTATACTTCAATATGTAGGCGTAGTGATCGGATCAAAAGCAAAATAAATCTTTAGCTTAGAGACATATTGCATATTCAGTGCTTTTCTTACTCTCTCTGCGATGTAGCCGAATCAGTAGCTAATAAGCTGAACGCGGGTGTCTAAATAAGAGTGAGAGCACTCATTTCGGTCCATGCGGCAACTGCATTTCAATTAAAAACAATAATACCGAAACCTTTCCTTTTTCATTTTCTTATCTCCACACAAGTGAGGGTGTTTTGTTTCGGTTGGTGTCTCTCGCCAGTCAGCAAACAAGCGGACGCCCACAATTGTTCGTTAGCAACCTGCTGCGGCTGGCAAAAGAGTCAAGAGTTGGCTTGGAAATTTTAATTGGGAAATATTTCTTGAATGTCAATGAGTAAAATACACACCTTTTTTCACCACAACGCTAACGTCTCAAGTCTCAAGATGGCACCGCATGACTGCAAAAAATTATTTTCAGTATGAGATGGTAAAAATTTAAACATTTACGACCTTCAAGAAAAACAACAACAACAATCGCAACAAAAATGAAAATAATAACCATAACCGGAACTCACACGCACACATGGACCACCAAACATTTCAATACTTCAATTCAGCAGTTTTCCAGCAATTTTTCGCAGTACATCTGTACTTGACTAGTTTCTTACAGTTATCTGACTGTATTTGCAATTGACAACAAAGGTGGAAAAGTGAAAAGTGGAAGAAGAAGAAGCAGCAGCAGCAGCTGCAGCAGCGGCAGAAAATTTTCGTAAGCTGCCAAGTGCGAGAATTTATTTATACAATGCAGTAAAAATGTGGCACTAAAACCCAACGGGAACTGTCTCCTATTCACGCAAACCGAATATATTTTAGAACTCGATCAGAAGTATTCCGGTGAAATGACGAGAGAAAAAAAAATTAGTAAAATTGCTTCACAAAGAATCCAATATCGTAAATATAATAAATTTTTAATTAATTTGAAATAATAGGCGTCAAGCGAAGCTTTTGAAATTGTTTACCCAATATGTCTGTCTATTATGGAAACGGGTCGCGTTTACAAATACTTTTTATTGAATTTAAACAGCTCCTCTAACTAAAAAATTGACTCACTGGCAGAATAAATGCGTATTCTAGGAGAATGCGGGGGACTCACATCATATTTTTCTGAAAGACTAAAATTATATGAAATTTTATTAACTCAAAATTCTGGTCGATTTTACTTTACGCATGAGGATCGGTTTCTTCCTGGGAGAATGTGGTGAAAATTATTTTAGATTCGACAATATTTTAATTGTTTTTTTTATTGTTTGTTTCCTTTTAAGATCTTCCATTGTAAAAAGCCAATGTCATATATATCGTTGGCAATAGCAAATAGAAAAATCAATTTCAATAAGTCATCATAAATTAACTTGGGCATTCCTGAAACGTTTTTTATATTAAGTTTTTACTGTTCTTGAGAGGCGTGGACGAAGCTAAAACTATTGCACTTGAAAAATTAATGAAAAATTAAAAAAGAAATAGTGGAAAGTCATTTAGCTGTTATCGCATGACTCAAATTATCAAATCGTAAAAAACATATGCTGAGCTGTCAAATGGAATGACTGTCTCAACTGAAAAGCGAAATGTGCGCCTACAGCACATCCTGTTGGGAATTTTTCGGCTTTTCTTTCTTTACTAAATCTTTGCGTAGAAATTACGAACAAACCCACAGAAGGCGGTATCAAGCTTGGCTCAATCGTTTTTATGTTTTAAGCGCCCGAACAAATAACGATCCATTTTTATATACAAGTATATAGATGTACATATGTATATTTGACCATATTTGGTTATATTTATACACTGCGTATCGCTAAAGCAAGTACACCGGGATTTTGGTTCCAATATTGACAATGTGTATTAAGTTGAAAATGTTTCGTTAAATTTTTCTAAAAACATAGTTTGTTCTTTAACAAATCCATTCAAATAAAAATTTTAAACTTTCTATGAAGCTTAGAAATATACAAAAAGTTTTCATTAAAATTTTAAACCTTAATCAGAGTTTTAGAAAATTTATGGGTATGCAGTTTCGTAAGCTATTTAATTCCAATATAATAAAATTCATGTTTTAAGTAGCAGAAAATTGTTTTGATAACTATTTTTAGTTAGAGTGTTTAGCGCTTCCGCCATATACAAAAATTATGCGCAATTACTATATGGAGAAAATGCGCATTGTAGAAACCTGTCAAAAAAAGTGATTTCTCTTTCTTTTTTTCGAATTATTTTTGATGTTCAATGGTAAAAAATCGAATTTAAGAAAAAAATATACATAATATACTGTACTCTACTGTATTTATATAAGTATCACAGTTTTGCGAAATGGTTTTTTTTCTCAACTGATTTCTGGTCCTTTGATCAGATTTGAGTTAGGTTACTAGCGCTTCATTAAACTGCTGACGCATTTGTCAGTTAACACAAACTCTATTTCTGATCTTAATATAATTTTTGAAATTAATTTAGTCACCGCTCTGGAAGCCTGTTTGTGTTTTTAAACAAATAGCCACACCCGTGGAGTTTTAACAAACAAATATTTAAAATAATGTCTACCGTTTCTATAAAGTTTAGCGAAAACATTTTGAACTCTATGAAAAATCCTATCAAATATCCTATAGTAATTAAGTAAAATTTTTTGTCAAATTTGTTTTTGAATACAAATCTTAGCAACTATTACGATAAGAGCTCTTTTTTAAAATAAAATCTAAAGAACATCTTGCCACTTTGAAAATTTGTTTAGCTTTTTTATCACAATTGAAATAAAAAACTTATAGAAAGTTATAGCAAAAACGTTCCCGTACCTCAAAATCCCGTAAATGCGTGCGATTTTTGGAAAGTTGTGTAGAGTAAAAATTGCAAGATTTTAGCCGAACTTTTTCTTGGGGTAAAGTCTTGAAAAGTATCAACCGATCAGCTGTTGCACAAAAGTAAAAATATTAAAAATTGCACGCTGTCAAGTTGATAGCGATAAATATTAATATAAATTTTAATTATTGTGGTACATTAGATGAAAATAAACTTTAAAATTATTGCCCTCGATTTTTTCCCTGTTTATTATTAACTTTTTGAAGTTTTTACCGGAAAAATATTTTTTTGTTTGTGGCCCAGCACTTTTCGGTTATTAGCCTCTGTTAACTCTAACTATAGAGAGTAATTAAGCTATTTGACATTTTAACAGGATTTTGCAAGAAAAGTACTGGATCAAAGCTAATATTTATTTATACAAATAAAATGAATGAATTTCCATTTTTTAAATTGATTGCTGGTTTATAACGGTATGGGTGAAAAGAGAGATTTTCTTCGGTGCAAAAGAAATGAGAGGAATATAATTAAATTGCTTTATTTTTTGGCATTACTACCTCGTGTACGTTGATATCAAAGAGCGTAGATTACAAAAAAGTTGCATGGCGTTTCGTCTCCTGTGTCAAGAATTTCCATTCAATTTCACCACACCAGAAACCAATTGGATCGAACCCGATTTTGATCATTATTTGTTGTATGGTAAAATTGGGCGAGGTCTTCTGTTAAAGGAACAGTGGGAGTGATGCAACTTCTTTGTCATCTGCGTTAGTTGTTGCTATTCACAGAACATTTGCGGGCAGAAATTGGAATTTTTATTTAAATACCCGGTATCATTCATCGCATTACAAAGCAATCAGTACAATCCGCGTACTTTTAGATACTACCACTGAACTAGTCATTTTATTTCATGAGTACACTTGTCTGCTGCAGGATATTCACACGAATACATACATATGTACATACATACATACATATATGACATTTGAACTGTTATTTCGCGTACACACATCTCCTTTTATTCTTTTTTTTTTGTGTGTGATGGTTTGAATGTCCCCTGCAAGACAGCTGTATATCATATAAGTTATGACTAATTACGAAAGTGCTTGGCAAAGTTCTCATTTTAGTTTAGACCACGGGCAAAAAATGAGTACCTTGCCTTGATTTGTGTGATATTTTATATCTTCTCTACTAATGGCATTTTCATATTTGATGTTTATAATTTACGTAACGCTCATAATTAAACTGCTCCATTTTATCATCATTAATAAATTACAAATCAACATTACTTAGAGACTAATAAAAGAAATTGAAAGTGTATTAGATAGAATTTTTTGCCCAAACTGCTCAGCAATGTCTTGTAGGGTAGGCGCATATATATGTATGTAGGCAAGTAAGCAGATTTGTGCTACACCTTTGCGTGCTCTTTACGATACTCTGCCATTTCCAACACACAGCTCCATCCGTTTTCTTGCTACCCCGTTATGTGCATGCGAGTTTTAATTAATTTCTCATTCTTTGACAATTCACAGCTGCTGTTTGCTGCTGGTGTAAGGCAATTGGCAAGAAATGAAGAAAATAAGTGGAGAATGACGACGAAATATTTAATGTGAGAAAATTTCCCTAAAAGAGGGCAAGGTGGATCTTTAAATTCATTTTCATAAATCGTTGTCAACATTTAAATACACCATATAAAATATTTTGAAATAAAATCTAGACAAGATGAAAAAGTAAGAAAATATCTTTACTTACTGCAGATTTTTATTTTTTGACTTGTCCAGAGGGGGCTTGTGCTACACATACTTTTCAATCTGCTCCTTGTTAGATCGTTTTCCTATAAAAGGCAGGACAATTCCTCTGCTACTTTTTGATAAAATATTTAAGAACCATGAATAGGGTATATGAATTTGGAAGGTGTGCTCTTTAAATGAGAAAGTGTTTCAGCCGGGCTGGTTGATAGTTTCTTTACATATAAGGCTCTTATCCCTTTCGTTTTAGGAATATGCAAAAAATATGACGTAAAAACCTGGATATGCTCAGAAGTCTTTTGGGAATATGATTTTATTTCTACCCCCCTTGGACAAGATCAGTTTTGTCAACTGACAACGCACATCTGATTTTCTGAAAGGATATCCGAAAATGTAACTGTGAAAATCTTGAAATATGGGAAGCACATGATCATGCAGACTGCTCTAAGTGAAAAGTCTCGAGTTAACAAATATCATCTTAATATCGATTATAAAATTATGATTATAGTGCTATTTGGTGTAATCATTTATTTCGCATCGACATCGATATCAAAGATGTGCAAAGTATTATCGACAGAAAAATTCCATGGCATCATTGATTCCATCGATAAGCTGCTTTACCCACAAAGTAAAACTGTTGTATCGACAAATTTGTCCAACGAAATTGTTTACTTAAATTTTTTTAATTTGTTTTTGGGAAATAGTTTAAAATGCATACAATCGTTTTATGGGTTTTTAAGAGATAGTGAAGCTGAAGGATGCGTAAACATTCGTTGTGAGCGCAGAAAGAATTTACGTCGGCTGGTGATTTTTGGAAAAATTCTTTAGCTAGTCCAGATGCAACTTCATGCAATCGGTCTCAATGATTCTGTAATCTACGCCATGAACCACGGAAAGTATTTTATCGAGTTGAACAATGACGAGAAATTTATTGTCGATACGAGTTCAATGATTTCATCGCAATATTTGAAGATCGATATCGACAAATTCTTCGATCGTTTAGAGTTCTATGATCGTACCCATAATTTATCCAATTAAACAAGGTTTATGCCTTGCGGTAAGTGAATCATGTCAGATAAAGGGTAATGACCTATATCTTTCAAGTGCTTAAAAAGTTAGGAAGAAGTTAAGGAGAACACGGGCAATTTTGGTTTTTGGTTTCTACTACGATTCCTCAAGTAAAATCTATTATTTGCATGGGGCTGTTAAAAATGCAGTATAAACATTTATGGAGCAAAAAAGGGCTCGGCTTCGGTTGATCCTTACTTTTGGCACATTACTATGTTATCGAGTTTTAAATTTTATTTAAAAAATATTCCCTAGGTCATCTTTAATGACGTTTATAATTGATTGTTGTTTACTTTCTTTTTTAGAGATCATGCAAATTAAGTGCTTCACGAAAAACAGCATTTTATTGATCGGGCGGCGGACTTCTGAAGTAAAGGCTTAGCCAAGATGTGCTGTATGATTTTTTTATGAATAAAGAACCAGTTTTAAACGAACTGTTTAAAAAGCCGTCCGATAAAAGCCTCCCGGGTATGGTATGGCTTACGACTGCCCTCTTATGTGTGGCGCAAACAAAAGGCCTTCAGTTTGTGCCATTCTATATAAAAATTAAAGGAAAAGAGAATGAAGAAGAGGGGAGGGACGGAAAGACCTTCCGACTCTCAGGAAGGTCTTTTGGAATGACTTTTAACTCCAGACCCCAAAATAGTTAAGTATTTCAAAGGAGAAACGAAGTATGTAACTATTAGATCCTTTGGTAATCGACTAAACGGTTAATCAATTACGAAAGGTTGTTTAGAAAATGGTCGACTTCACATCATCGACTAGCCATTTGCGTTTGACTTTTTCGACTAACCGACTAGAAACAACTAGTTGGGTAACCGTTAATTTTCAAATTATTGTTTTTTTTTTTAAATGTGTGTTAATGATTATGCTTTTTGACAAAGCTCGTTTTCCACTATAATAAAGTTTTTATGAATTTATTGTGAATAGCTGTGTCTAATCGAATAATTTCGATTTGTCGATTTTCAAATTAGTCGAAAGTGAGCATGTTGTCGAATACTTGGTATTCGATTATCAACTATTAAAAAAGTCGCTAATCGTCTAGTCGAATAGTCGGATAGCCGATTTTAAGTAAGATCGCTTGTAACAATCCTAATGTTTAAACAATTTTCGACTGACTAAATTCAGTTTAAAACTCATACATCGGCTCTTAATTTTAAATGAAGTTGAAAAATTTTACAATCTATGGAAGCAATAGTCTACAAATGTAACACAAAATAAATAATAAAATATACGCAATGGGGCTGTTTTGAAATTGAACGTAGCAATACTTTGCTCGATGTAATAATTAGAAACATTACGACACAAATACTATGAAAGTAGTTTAATAAATTTTTAATCTGAGATATTTTTTCTCTGTATGATGACTAGGACGCTGAAAATATTCGCCTTATCTTAGAATAATATATTTGTATGTAGATTAGAAAGCAATGGTTGTTTCTTGACGGCACAACTAGGCGTATGAGTGATATTTTGTATTTCGTATATTTAGATTTGTGTGGTTTCGAGTATTTTAAGAGGCTAATAAACTTTATAAATTGCCAAAGTATTAAGGGGACATTTTTTCTTACTTATTTACACTCTACAACTATCGCAAAATGCGTGGAAAAAATTTCCTTGCAATATCCGTAATTAGTCACGCAAAAACCCGAGAGCGCGAGTTATGTTCCCACATCCTAACTACATATATGTAAGACATCATGTTCAACTGACTCGCCACATTCCACACAAAAACTCAAAACACATTTCCATATAAAAAGATACATACAAACATACACATATTTCAGGCATCAAATTTAACTAAACGCTTACAGTCCAACACTCCAATAAGCATATGCACTTACATACAAACACAAACATACATTCGTTCGAACATACAAAACATGCATAATTGCATATTTTGCATTCAAAGCTGAGTTGAACGCAAAAATAGCTCGTAAGAAAAAACAGTCTTAAGACATAAGTGATAGAATAAACATCAAAACTGAAGTTTGGAGTTTTAATTCTGTTTCTGGCGCAGTCGCAGAGGATTTTTTTTTTGGTTTTATCTTAAGATAAAGTGAACCTACTTGCAGTTTAAAATAAATATAACTTTTAAAAGAACACCAAAAAGCGAACAATAGTAGGCAATTGTGAACAGTGAACTTATGAAAAATAGACAAAAGCATTTTGACAAAAATCGAAACATGTCGAATGTACAGGAACTTAGTGATGTGATAAGAAGGCAAGAAGAGGTAATTAACGCATTGCAAGCACAGATGCAGCAGCAAATGCAACTACAGCAACAGCAGCTAATCAACCAACAACCAGCGCAACAACTCGCTCTTAGTGATGACAAAATAATAAGCCACTTTCGCCACTTAAAATCGTATGGTGGGGCAAAAAGCGACAATTTACTCGCATTCGTCAACGCCGTCGACAGGGGATTTACTTTGTGCAACAATAGGCCCCATGTAGAAGAATTCGTAACCCAAATAGTCGTGAACGAAAAATTGCATGGCGACGCAGGAAGATGCGTTCAACAGCTGATAAACCGCAGCAACTGGTCTGACGTGAAGCAGCGACTGAAGCAGAGATTCCAACCGCAGGAAACGTATGGGCAAATATTCAATCAGTGCAGAGAAATAAAGGTTAATAATTTAAGAGAACTTTTTGATTTCTTCTTAAGCGCTAGTTATAAAATTAACGAATTATACGAATTTGATGAAGCAAAGCCTTCAATATATACACCTGTAAATGTAGACCGAGACCTTAGAGAAATATTGTTAGAAAAGATTGATGGAAGTTACCGAACTCATCTAGATGAAAGTGCTACCTTATTAGAAATGTATAACAGTTACTCAAAATTTAGGTTATTAGATGAAAAACGAGCTATTTCATATAATCACAGAAAACAAAGTTTTTTTTCAAAGGATGCGACAAATAAACAAAATCGGTTTGAAAATAGTAAGTCTAACATTAGACGAGAAACAAATAATCAAAATTCGCAAATTAGTAATAGTAATTATAATTATCAGAATTTAGCGCAAAGTAGACGCTTTCCGAATCGAAATAATTCAGAGCAACGTTTTCAAGCTCCTATACGTAATAATATGTACAATTCCTTTCAAACGAGGTCGAACTCACATATGAGTGTTGACAGTCAAAACAATAGACAGAGCCAGTCTGGTTCATCCAGAAGCTATCAGCCGATGGAGGTGGGTAATGTACAGGAAGACGTAAATTTTACCAAAACGCCTCCACCTGCAGATTGCCCTTAATGACTTTAACAATTGGCGGTAAGGAAATTATATGCCTCATAGATACAGGTTCCGATACAAGTTTAATTAAACCAGATATTTTCAAAAACCATTTTCCCAAACAAGAACTGCAAACACCCCTTTGGTACAGAACTATAAATGGCATAAATCAAGTAACGCACAAAATAGTTACTCCTATACCTGAAGAATTTAAAGTCTCAGGCACTTTCTCATGGAAAGTGATTGATTTTTACAGTAAAAATTACCAAGCTATAATAGGCCAAAATTTTCTCGTCCCTCTTAAAGCTAAGATTGATGTAGAGAATAGATTTATTACCATATTAGGAAAAACAATACATTTTGATACAGTTAGCCCGTATAAAAAACAGGAAATTTGTGCACTTGAATTCAGTGATATGCAAAATTTAGACTTAAAGCATTTAAATTCCGAAGAAAGCCAATTGATTAAAAACTTATTACAAGACTATAAAGATTTATTTTTCAAGGAAGGAGATAAGCTTTCCTTTACACATGAAATAAAACATAAGATATTTACAACGGAGGATAGGCCTATATATTCAAAGATCTACAGGTACCCACAGGCTCACGAATTAGAAATTCAGAGGCAAATAAAAGAAATGTTAGATCATAATATCATTAAAGAAAGCAATTCTGCTTATAACAGTCCCTTGTGGGTAGTCCCAAAAAAGGTAGATAGAAATGGAAATCAACGATGGCGCATTGTCATCGATTATAGAAAATTAAATGAAAGTACAGAAAGCGATAAATTTCCCATACCTAACATTGATGGTATCATGGACAAATTAGGAAAAGCGCAATATTTTTCCTCTATTGATCTTGCTAAAGGATTCCACCAAATACTGATGGACGAAAATGACAGAAAAAAAACTGCATTTTCTACCCCTTTAGGTCATTACGAGTTTTTGAGAATGCCATTTGGCCTAAAAAATGCTCCTTCGACGTTCCAGCGTCTTATGAATTCAGTGCTTCGAGACTATATAAATAGAATATGTGTCGTCTATTTAGATGACGTCCTGATTTTCAGTACTTCTTTGGTGGAGCATATAGAAAATATTAGAAAAGTCTTCCAAAAACTAAAAGATGCAAAGCTGAAGATCCAGTTAGAAAAATGCAGTTTTCTGAAAAAGGAAACTGAATTTTTGGGTCACATATTAACACCTAATGGAATAAAACCTAATCCAAAAAAGGTGGAAGTCATACAAAAATTAAAGTTGCCCATTTCCCAAAAACAAATAAAATCGTTCTTGGGTATTACAGGTTTTTATAGAAAGTTCATCAAGGACTATTCTAAAATCGCTTACCCGATGGTAGCATGTTTGAAAAAGGATGCAAAAGTTAATATAAATGACCCAAATTATATAGCTGCATTCGAAAAACTTAAGGATATTATTACAAATCCTCCCATTCTAAGATATCCAATTTTCACCAAAAGGTTTAAATTGGTTACCGATGCTAGTAACTTCGCTATTGGCGCAGTCCTGACACAAGATGATCACCCAGTTTCATACGCTTCGCGAACACTGAATGATCATGAAAAAAATTACTCCACTATCGAAAAGGAATTATTGGCGATAGTGTGGGGAGTAAAGTATTATAGACCTTATTTGTTCGGGAGAGAGTTCGATCTAAAAACAGATCACCAACCGCTTAAGTGGTTGCAAACCAAGAACTCTGGCAAGGATATAAATCCCAGACTACAGCGTTGGCTAGTACAATTAGGAGAGTACGACGCAAAAATTGAGTATATTGCCGGCAAAGAAAATAAAATAGCCGATTTCCTAAGTCGAATTGTAGACGAGGAAATAAATATGGTTAATTCCGACAATTTGGGAATGACTATAGAAGAAATGTTAGAAATTAAAAATTTAAACACTGGGGAGCAACAAGATCAAACAATGGTTTCCATGGAAGTTCAAACTAACCACTCTCAAGAGGAAAATTCTCAAAACCACTTCACGACCCTCGACACAGTTGTAAACCGTTTCAAACAACAATTAATTTTAGTTGAAACGAAGAAAAACGAATTAGAAAAAATCTTTAATAATAAACGTGTTTTCGTAGATAAGCAGGATATTAATTGTGAAAATGTAATTAACATAGTGAGAACACATTTTGACAGAGGAAAGGTCGCTATATATTCTGAACTTAGTGACGCTGAATATAAGGAGTTAGAACGAGTTATTCTAAACTCTTACCCAAATAATGAACACATTTCTTTTGTAAGATGTACTTACTTTCCCAAAGATATTGAAGAGGAATATGCACTAAAGAGGCAGATATCGTTTTTCCATAAAATTGAAGTAGGACATTCAGGAATTATCCCAACTTACGAGGGAATGAAACACAAGGTGTATCACCCTCAGCTAAAAATTAAAATTCACGAAATAATAAATAACTGTGACATATGTAGTGGAGGCAAATACGATCGAAATCCCATCAAAGCGAAATTTCAAATTACGGAAACACCCAACACAGTAAATGAAATTGTTCACATAGATACTTACGTTAACAGCAAACACTCTTTTATAATTTTTATAGATAAGTTTTCAAAACATGTCATATGTTTTCATTTACCTGATAGAAACAGTCAGACAATTATCGGTAAAATTAATGAATTTTTATCAATTAAGGGACATGTAAAAAAGTTTGTCTTCGATAATGAATTCAACTCGAAAAACGTTTGCGATACCCTGACTAAAGAAGGCATAGAATTTCATGTTACCAAGCCAAATAGTCATACCGGGAATTCAGATATAGAAAGATTAAACAATACGCTTACTGAACGTATAAGAACATTAAATTTGGAGGAAAAAGTTCCAATAATCACTCAAATGTGTAAAGCCGTGAAATTCTATAATAACTCGTATCACACCACAATAAAAGCTTCACCTTTAGACGTCCAGAATAACAAAATTGATCATGAAATAATTAAGAAACGGTTAGAACAAGCAAAATTGAGGACTATTTCCAAGCACAACTTAACGAAAGAAGATTACTTAGAAACTAGAAAACAGGGGTTTATTAGAAACTATAAAAATGTTAGGCATAAGGAAGAGCCAAAATTTATAAAAAAAAATTTAGAAAACATTCATACTTCAAACATTAAACGCCCTTTTAAATTTACAGGACGTAATATTGACACTTATACTGGCGATGATGGTAACGACAGCGGCAGGCTTAATGTCGGTGAATCCAATATCGGATCAACTAGGTTTTACAGTAATACGGTTGAGGGAAGTAGAAATTGCGAATGAAACAAATACCATACTGCACATGGTAAAAACAGAAGAGATTCAAAATATTTTGGAAAATTTTAGAGAAAACATAAATATGTCAAACATGGAAATAAGCAAGAAGGAAATTCTTTTCACAGAACTAGAGTTATTAGCAGCAAAAGTTAAATCAATTACCCCGAGGAAAATTCATAGAAATAAGAGGGGACTATTTAATGGATTCGGATCATTGTACAACTGGTTATTCGGTTTGATGGATGATTCAGACAGACAGGAAATTGAGGAATTTTTAAAAGTAAATAGCGAGAATAACCACAATTTGATAGTAAACTCTAATAAACAAATTATTATTAACAGTAACTTTAACAAATCAATAAATACTCTGAAAACAATAGTAGAAAATGACAGGAAAAAAATTTTAAAATCACTGAACGAAGTCAATAAAGAGCTTAAGGAAGAAGCATTTTTCTACGAAAGCTTATATAAACTCTCATTTATAGAAAAAAAGATAGACCAAATTCAAAATAATGTCGCATCCGCTAAATATAATACACTTTTTCCAAACATCCTAAGCAAAGAAGAAATTGAATACTTTGAAATTGATTTTTACAAATTGAAGTTGGCTAGAATGGGTCTAGTGATTTATAATAACGATACTATTGTCATTTGTATAAAAATCCCAAAAAGCTATGTCATTGCAGAACTGAATCTAATAACTGCACTACCAAACAAATTTCATATAGAAGTCGATCAGCCAAACGAACTCATAGTAAACATAGACAATAAAAACTATATTTTCAAAGAAAATGCTTTACTTAAGGAATTAGAAATAAGTAAAAATTGTGTTTTTTCTAACTCATGCCGTTATAAAATAAATAATAAAACTGAAACTGTAGCAATAGAGGATGATACTCTACTAATCAAAAATGCTGTAAATGAACATGTAAATCAAAATTGCACTAAACGAAATGTTACTTTAAGTGGTAATAACCTGATTAACTTTGCAAATTGTAGAATACAAATCTTCAACATTAATTATGTTAATAAAAAGAAAGAGTTTTATGAAAAATTCCAAATTCAGTTGGACAGCAACTTTGAACAAAAAGAAATAAAATTAAATCAGATAAATTTGGAAAAATTCGAAAATATAAAAGAAATAGAAGAACTTCACTTCCACAAAAAAGTTTCATACGGAATAAGCATAACAATCATTGTAGCTATTGTAATATTTATAATTGTAATTTATCTGTACAAAAAAAAAAACCAAATTAAAATTGTTAACAAAATTGCAAAAACAAATTCCGATATTGAAATACATCAAATAAAAGAAAAATACGGAATTAAGTAACGAGATCCAGGAGAATCTCGAAGCAAAGGGTGGAGGAGTTATGTTCCCACATCCTAACTACATATATGTAAGACATCATGTTCAACTGACTCGCCACATTCCACACAAAAACTCAAAACACATTTCCATATAAAAAGATACATACAAACATACACATATTTCAGGCATCAAATTTAACTAAACGCTTACAGTCCAACACTCCAATAAGCATATGCACTTACATACAAACACAAACATACATTCGTTCGAACATACAAAACATGCATAATTGCATATTTTGCATTCAAAGCTGAGTTGAACGCAAAAATAGCTCGTAAGAAAAAACAGTCTTAAGACATAAGTGATAGAATAAACATCAAAACTGAAGTTTGGAGTTTTAATTCTGTTTCTCGCGCGCTTCTGGAAAATCCCAACTGTGCTTGCACACAAAGGATATCCTTTAAGCGTGAATTTGGAAATACCCGGATGCGTGTGGTTAGAATTAAACACTTCGATGTCACGTTTCGGAGTAACCAACGGGCAGTGGGTTTTTCTCAAAACATTTTTACGGCGTCTTGGTAATTTTTTTCAAAAACTATACGATACAATTCAATAATTAAATTTTTAAATTTATCGTATAGCCTTCAGGAATAAGATACACTAGAATTATTTCAATCCAATACAATTTAGTTTTATTAAACAACAAAAAATTCCGAAAAAAATAGTAAAACAAAATGACTTTTTTCAATAATTCGTCACTATAATTGAGTTATTTATCGGATTAGTGCGATTGTAGTTCATCTTTTAGCAGATGCGATTCCGATTACAAAAATGTTTCGTTTGTGTATTTCAGATAGATGAAACTCGTACAATCTTGCTAAGAAACAGCATGTGTCGTTTGTACAAGGTCCACTTTGAAACCATCATGGATCCTTATTTTTACATATTTTTGGATGAAGGAACCATTTTCGTAAAAGTTAAATATTGTAGAAAAACACCATGGAACTATCAATCTGTACTTTGAGTTATTAAATAAAAAAATTTTTTTTTTTAACTAACGGTTTGAGCCCCAAAAATCGGAATACCTCCTTAACTTAGAAAGTTTAGGGTAACATGAAGTTGTTATGGTCGAACAAAATTTCAATATTTCAATCAGTTTATTGTCAATTTATTCAAAAACTTTCTGTTTCTTAGTTCTTAACAATCCACACATTATCTAAGAACCGAGGTCGCTATTACTTACTTCTTCCTCCCTGTAATGAAAATCCAAATGAGAAGAAGTTTGCAGTGTTATAATTTTCATAATAATCATTTTATTGAATTAATAATTTTTCTTACGGTTTTAAGCACTTAAGAACTATATTCGAAAAAAATATATCTGTATAAAAAAGGATAAAAACGCACAAAGTTATTATTAAAGTTTCGTTTGTTTGTTTTTTTTTTTTGTGTTTCTTGTAACTTCATATATATAATGTACTATCAAAAAATTAACTTAACTACAATAACACATACACAAACATACGAACAGATATGTATGAAATCGTATTGCAGCTCTTACGCTTATATGAATTTACGAAATATCTAGTATACTATTAAAATGCATCAAAGGCTTACGATAAGTACGAATGGATTAAAATCAGTTGAACAGCAAATTGCCTATAGTATGCTATGAAGTGAATATGATTTAAGTGAAACTCACACTATTTCTATGTTTCAAATGTGATTTGATTTGATTTTGCTTTTAACGCAATGATAATGTGTTTGTTTGTGTGCTTTCTTCTTGTTCAGTGCAACATTTAACTCATACACACAGAGCCAAAATAAGCCGACAGTTTGCTTGAATTTGTACGGATTTTATACTAAGTAATGGCTGTATTTTCGAATGCGAATACATTTACTACTCACTACTATTACCTAATGCCATGCCACATGAATGTAAATCTTTGAATGCACTTTGACTTAAAAACTATGGACTGCTGCTTTTGTTTTTTGCTTTTTTATTTTTGTTTTACTAACTTTTATTCTTATTTAGTATATGTAAAATGCTTTAATTAATATTAGTTTGAAGCAATCGTAGCCATTTCATATAAAATGAGAACATTCCACAGTAACTCAAATATTAGTTAGATAGTAAATGTTTTGCAGTGAAGAGGCGCGTAAATAGATTCGTGTTGTTTTTGTTATACAATAATAGTTAAATGCATCAAACTTAACATCACATTGCTTGTCGGGGTTTTTGTTAATATGAGTAGTTCTTTTTTTTTATATTAATTTTGTATTGATTACCTTAAGTTTTAGTGTGGTATATTATGCAATTTTTATAGCTAGATAATGACAGAAAGGCTGAAATTTTTTTTGAGTTTTATATATCAATTTGCGCTGGCGATAGAGGCTTGAATAAAATGTGAACTGAAATTTATTTCAAATAATTTTGTTACTTTTAAATTGTGTGATAAAATTATTAAAACCAAGAATTGAAAAAAGTTTCTTTGGAAAATTTTTAAATCGATGTTATACTTTTTAATTGTGTGGAGAAGTATGTAAGTGGCATGCGAAAAATAATCTCCAGTGTAAAGTCGGGATTAATGTTGAAATTTAGAAATGAAACCAGATTCTGAATTATGTGTGGGGCTTTTTTTTTAGCAAAAGTGGATTAAAAAAATATATACTGCTGTGAATTTTTTTCCGGCAACTCCAATTGATTTACAGCTGGCAATGCTTGTTGCTACTCTAATTTGTTGTTGCATTTGTAAAACTATAAACCAATGAAAAATTTAGCTTATTGCTATCAGTTCAGCGCCAATTGTTTTTTCTATCGCTTCAAATGTTTATCGCATTTTATTGAATTGTAATTATTGCGTTTGCAGCTGGGTATTTTTTTTGTTATTATATTTATTTTATATTTTTCTTGCTGTGTTGTTGTTGTTGTATTTAACTCTTATTTATTGTGAAAAACTAAGCTGTGTTTAATTTTAAGTTATTGGCTATTTGTCTGTTTTTTTTTTTTTGCAATGCGTTTCGTATTGCCTGCTGGTGTTTTATTTTCCAGTATGTAGTACGTTTGCTTTCCACTTTTTTTTATCTACATTTATATTTAAGCTTTTTTGGTTTCTATTTATGTATTAGTGTATGTTTTGTGAGTAGTCGTCGTGTGTGTGTTGTTAATATGTAAATATTTATGAATTTTTGCAACTATAAATGCGGGAACTTTCGTTTGTTTTATATCAGAGCTGTTTCGTGTGATTCGCACTGCATTATCTATTTAGTTTTTATGTTCAGCATTTGTTTATTTACGTTTATTAATTTTTTAATAACTTAAGTACTAATATGTTTAATATTTTATTATTATTTTAGGCATAATGCGATTGCTTGAGTGTATCATTTTTTTTTTTTAATTTTGTCAAAATTTTTTATTGATTTATATAAGTCATGTTTTTTGTATTAAATGCTGCTCCGGTACTAGTATGCGTCCCGTATAACGTCGTTGTTTTCAAACCACTTTCCACTTTCCACCTTCAACTTTCTACCTTTTTATAAGCTTGTGCTCTCGTTCATCTCGTGTTCTCAGCAACCCGATATAAATGGTCACATTTTCACAGTAACATTTTACAACGTGCTGCTACATTGTCTCCCATGGTCTCCTCTTAGTCCCTCAGTATACCACTAACTGCTCGTTAGCCAGTCAGCCCCCAATAATATCTCCCACTTAAAGACGAAGTTTTATGGACGTTAGTTGCAGTTCGTTTTGTTGATATCAGACATTATTTTTACGAAAAACTTCATTAGGATGTTGATTGCTGTAATTCTGGCGAGATGAGCATTGCTAAAAAGATAAAGGAAAATTGAAAAGAAAAATTTAAAATTCTGTACAATTGAATCCTTTATCAACGTTTATTGAATTGAATCAAGCGATTGTTCAAAAAATTAATAGAAATGAAAAACAAAAATTCTCTGCATTGTTATAAATAGTTTTTTAAGAAGAAATATAAAGATTTTTAAAATTTCTAAATCAAAAAGTCGTTTTTAGCTTAATTGTCCATTCCACTTTATTGCAAAGATTCTCTATCGGGTTTAAATGGAGAGATTGGCTTTGTAATAGTAGAATTATTAGTATTTTAGAGTTTTTCAGAACAAATTGAGGACAAGATGATATTGGTTTTTGATGATTTTGAGAGTTTATTTGTACCTGGCCAGTAATCTGATCAATTTCGAAAGTTTTATACCCATTCCTTGCTTCACATGATATCAGTGAAAGTATTCTATTGTTAAAACCCTATAATCAAATTGATCCTGATGTACTCTGATCTGTTTTTCTTTAAAAATTCTCCAGCAATTGTCACTCCATTGAAGTTAAATTTTCAATAATGGAATTCAGGAAATTTAATAGCAAAAGCACTGGAAGCTGACATTAATTTCTCCGTTTTTTAAAAATGGTAATACTAATAGAGTCTGCAGTTAAAGGCTCATTTCGAAGTTCACGACTGTCTCCAAACTATGCGAACACATTTCAAAGAGAATATGTTTTTTTCTTTGCTACTAAGAGCTTAATTTCACCTAGCCAGCAGAGTTGCATTGGCGGACATTCTACTGTTTCCAATTTAGCAGTTTTCAATGCATACTGCATCACATCTTTATGGGCAGGACTACAAGTAGGCTGCATTTAAAAATATTTTTCCTAAACATTTGACAAAGCCCCACACAAAATTTCAAAGCACAAACAAGGACATTTGGGATTTTACACTGCACTTCAATAGAAATGGAAAATGGTACCTAATAAATAGTAATAGACGGTTGATGGCGTTTCTTCTGAAGTTTACATCGTCTCACCGGGAGTTCATCAGGGAAGCGGTTTGAATGCACTACTTTTTGTTTTGCTCATTAACGATATTATCAGATGTTTTTCTCTTTCCCAAATTTGTACTGCACGCTGATGATTTAAAAATATTTTCCGTTATAAGGTCTCGCTTTTCATTAAAAGTAAGCCTTTTCTCTTAAAAGGCAACTGTTTTACAAACATCCTACTGAATCACCAAGCTGTTCTTATTAAAAAGTCATCCAAATTTGGTTTTAGTCAAGTCTTATTTAATTCTAGCTTTGCATGAAGAAGCTGCTCACATCTATCGGATGCTTATAACCTTAATCTATTTTTACCCCATTTGTCCGTTATATATATGTGGGATTCTTTTTGCCGCCGTGTTAAATAAAAGTAGACTTGGTTGATTTTAAACAAGTAAATTTAGTTTAATATAATTTAGTCGCGTCCGCTTCGTTCCGTGTTTCAAATCTGAGTGTTCAAGTCTGTTCGTCTAACGTCTGTTCAAGGCTCTCTTTGTTCGTTCAGTGGTGCCCATTTCTAATGATGTTCGTTTAACATGCAGAGGTGCATGTACATTTCCAGTTTAATAGTTAAGTCCACTTCTGGTTGTTCTTTGTTCGTCAGTCAATCCCACATTCGGCCATCCTGATGTCTCATTCGCCTCGAATGAAGGATTCCATGGCTTCATGTGCTCGGCTACGGTATGGGTTGTTCTCGGCCCTTCGATGTCACCAATCTTTTCCACGGTATAGCGGCCATGGTCTCTTTTTTCTTTTACTTTATATGGGCCAAAGTATTTCGGTTTTAGCTTGAGTCCTGTCCCATACTGAGTGCGCTTGACGGCGACCAAATCTCCGATCTCGTATTCAGTTTCTATTCTGCGGTTTCTATTAAAATTCTTGATGTTCTCCTCTTGCATACGACTTATGTTATCTCGTGCTTCTTCTCGTAGGTTACTCCTCTCTCCCTCAAGTTCTTCTATAACTGATTCTTCCAACAGCTCGCGAATGTCGACATTTGCGTTAACGCGCATATCTACACCAGTTAAAAGTTTGAATGGGGCGTACTTCGTGCTTCGCGTCGGGGTGGAGTTTATAACTTGCTGCACTCTATTCACGTGCTTATACCATGACTTCGGATTCTCGATGCATAACTTAGTTAGCATAGGAACGACGATTTTATGGACTCTTTCTACTTGCCCATTTCCGCGCGGGACTCCGGTTGTTATAACTAGATGCTGAATGTTTTCTTCCTTGCAATAAGCTTCAAATGCGTTCGAAGTAAACCCCGTTCCTCTATCCGTTATGATCCTACGTGGATTCCCAAACGTTGCTGCTTGCCTCTCTAAGCGTTCTAAAACTTCGTCGCTTCCGGTACTCTTAGTAGGATGCAGCCAAACAAATTTGGAGAACGCATCGACAATCACTAGGATGTAGTTATATCGCTTTTTAGTCTCTTCCATAGGGCCTACATGGTCCAAATGGTACGTCACAAGGGGTTTGTCCTCCTTGTCGATTGGGTTAAGCATTCCCTCCTTCTTCCCAACTTTAGCCTCTGTGACCAAACATTCCACGCAACTCTTGACTACGCGCAATACCTTCGTTGCCAAATCAAAAATAAAGAAATCCCTCTCGACCAAATCCTGAGTCTTTTTAGCGGCGTAATGCCCCTGTCTGTGGGCTATCTGTATAACCTCTCGTTCCATCGACGTTGGTACCACCATAAGCTCTTTAGCGAGATCCTTACGAAGGACTCCATGCTGGACGTAGAAATCTTGATAACTCTCGTGCTTCAAAACCGTCATTATAGCTGCCAACCTCTCGTCTTTCCGCTGTTCTTCTTGTATTCTATATCGTAAAGTGTCAGTCATCATCAAGCAATGTATACGACTTAACGCATCGACGTGTCTCATTTGGCTTCCCGAACGGTGTTCTATCTCGTACTGATAGTCTTGAAGATACATCGCCCAACGCGATACTCGTAACGGCACGTCTTGTTTTTTCATCGTAAGTGCGAAAGCGTTACAATCCGTTATTATCTTGAACTTGATACCCATAACGTAAACTCGCCATTTCTTTAACGCTGATATAATCGCTAACACCTCTAATTCGTAGGAGTGGTACTTTTGCTCTACCGGCGTAGTTTTCCTACTCATATATTCGATGGGATGTAAACATCTATCTTCCGCATCTCTCTGCATTAGGACGCCGCCATATCCGAACATAGACGCGTCGGTGTGTATTTCGGTATGGGTGGTGGATCAAAAAGTTTAAGTAACGGTGGATTGGCTAAAGCAATCTTCAATTGTTGAAACGCTGCTATTTGCTCATCCTCGATTCGAAATTCTGCACATTTGCCCATGAGATCCGTCAATGGTTTAGCGACCAGAGCATATCTTGGAATGAAACGTCTGAAATATGACGTGAGACCTAAAAACCGTTGTAACATTTTCTTATCTGTTGGAACAGGAAAGTTGCTTACAGCCTGTGTTTTCTCCATGGACGGTGTTATGGTTGACGCCTCAACAACGTAGCCCAAGAATGTAACTCGCCTTTTCAAAATTTGACACTTCTCCCATTTTATACGAAGCCCGTATAATTCCGCTGCATTCAACACTCTTTTCAAGCTAGCTAACCCTTCCTCTTCGCTCTTGGAAGGTATAATTATATCATCCATATATATTATTATAGTATTATTCCGAATAAGTTCGCCCAACACAGCGTTAACATATCGTGTGAAAACCGCTGGTGAATTACTAATACCAAATGGAGCATACAAAAATTCAAATTGCCCATTATGCGTTACAAAAGCAGTATATTTACGCGATGTGACCTCTAGCGGAACGTGGAAAAATCCATTTCGAAGATCCAATGTTGAATAGAAAATGGCTGATTGAAGTCTCTCCAGAACGTTATCGATTAATGGCATTGGGAAGTTGTCGCGTATTATCTTTTCGTTTAGCTTCCGGTAGTCGCAGCATAACCGTTTGGTACCATCTTTCTTTGTTACTAACACTATCGGAGATGCATACTCGGACGTACTTGTCTGAATAATATTTTCGTCTAGCCACTCCTCCACTTGTTTCTCGATTAAACATTGATCAGCATATGACATTCGACGAGGTCTTTGATACACTGGCACCTCGTCTGACAATATAATCTTCATTTCGATTGGCGATTCCTTCTTCTTCTCGCTTTTGTAGTTCGTGATGAGATTAAGCACATTTTCCTTTGTTGCAGTTGTCAAGTGGTCGAGATCAACCTGCAACTTCGCGCTCTCGCTGCACACAAAATGTAAGATTTGTCCAAACTCCTTCGCAAGCTCACCAATAGGTGTCACCTCATTGCTCGCCATTATCTTATCGCTTAATACCTCGGGCTCCTTGTTTTCATCTATAAATCTCTTCTTCCGAAACTTAACACCTTCTATGTCGATGACGATGTCGACCTGCCGCAGTATGTCCTTGCCCAGTATTGCGTCGTACAAGATATCGCGCTCCTTGGCAACGTGGAACTCGATATTAACTTCGACACCATCCAAATCCATAAGTGCAGTGAAACATCCGACAGTTTGGATAGTTTTGTTTCCGATACCGAACAACGTTTTAATTTTAGGTTGTAAATCGACGTAGCCAATGTTGACTAGGGTATCATATCTGATAACGCAAATATCACTACCCGTATCCAACAACGCTGAGAACTTATAGCCGTTTATCTCTAAGTCGCGGAATAAACTACAGTCCTGTGATTTTGCTTTTGGTTGTTCCTTACCATCTGTAACTACATTAACTCTTTTGATTTCGCTCTTCTCTTCCGTTCGCTGTATGGCCTGCTTACACTCATTTGCCTTGTGACCAACCTGGTTACACCTGAAGCACCGAATAGCCGATTGCGTACATTGCCTGGCCAAATGCCCTACTTTTCTACACTTGAAGCACACCTTGCTGCTTTGTGCTGCCCCATTTTTATTACCGTCCTTCTCTTGCGAAGATTGTGGAACAAACGATCTGACGCCTATATTATTTTGAGGCCTGCGACACTTCTCATAAACACGCAGGTTCTCCTTAAGACTTTCGATAGTAAGTGATTGGTACAGAATCTGCTTATTCGCGCGCGTATCCGGAATACCTTCAATAAAATATTCGATGATGCTCTCATCATCCATATTGATCTGACTAGCGATCTCCATTATCGAGTATAAGTACTCCAAGAAACTTTCATTTCCTCGCTTACGCCTATTTTCCAGCCTGCGGTGAATTTCATTTGCGCTCAATTTAACTCCGAACTCTTTCTTGAGGACGGCCTTTAGCGAGTGCCAATCCTTCACTGCTCTCTGACTTCTTACGAATATCTTCGCCGCACCCCTGAGTAATTGCTTACCGTAAATAAACTTTTGTAACTCGTTCCAATTAACGACGATGGCGTTATCTTCAAACTCTTGCAGCCACTGATTAACGTCTGGTGACCCGCACCCAGAGAATAATGACAACGTATCTTCGATATCGCGAAGACTGAAATAACTTTGAGCCGGTGCTTGTATATTAGCCAATCTGTGTTCAGAACCTTCATCCGAATCTAGACTTACATCATCGCCTTCATCTCTCGAATGACCGAAGTGTTCTAATAGAGCGTCCTGTAAATCACGTTTCCGTCCCCTATTAGGTAAACCCACAGCTGTTAGTTTTTCCCTAAGACTGTTCAAATTCAACGCTAAAATTTCGTCCATGTCCATGTCGATGTCGTTTACAATATTGGATAAAACAAATGTAAATAAAATTCAAAATAAACACAACTTACAAGTTATTCCAAAGTATTATGGATCAATTCTTCGTTACTTAAAATAGTTTCAATTTCAAAAATGTAATCACTGAATTCTTATCAAATGATTTTAATTCCTTTGGATATTTTCAACTTAAACTTTAACTGGCTTTACAATAGCCTACTATTCGTTATTTTGATTAAATTGAAATTTTTTACTTCAACTACTTTTCAAATCTCTGTCTTCATGGCCGTAGTTCAATATTTATGCTTAAATTAGACTGCTCAACAACTCAGGCTTAACTGCCTTACGAAATAGTTCACTTAAATTAGAACTGCTTGAAAACTTTGGATTTGCCTTGACAAAATTGTCCACTTAAATAAGGACTACTTTGAAACTTTGTCTTAACTGACTTACAAAATAGTTCACTTAAATAAAAACCGCTTGACACCTCTGGCTTGGTTGCATTAATTTAGCTCGCGATTATAGTATTCGCAAAATATCCAAAAATCTCTGTTTTGTCTCTAGCTTTCTGAACAGCTGCAAAATTTATGGACAAGACACTTAGCTTTCAGAAATGCATTTAAATTTTCAATTTAAGAACAACACAAAATAATCAATGCAGTAAATTCTTTGGAAGCTATTTTCTTTTACTGCTTGCGATGCAACACTTTTAAATCAAATTTTTTCTCAACCTTGTTTTAATCAAACACAACTCTGCAACGTTACCAGAAATGTCATACAGTGTACACACATAAATATGTAATGTTAAAATCAACTTATCTGTAGTCTATGCATATACATGTAACAGTAGCTCCTGTGGCCTGCCTTATCCGTAACTTCACACCGCACCAACTGCTGCTTATCGAATTTCGATTCTCGAATTCACGCCTCGAACTATCGCTGCTACCAACACCGAACAGCCTCCAATTCGACTCAACACAAGTCTGCGCACTGCAATCGAAATTCACTGCTGCAAACTTACCAACAGAACGATTCTCGATCCGACCTCTGTCGAACCTTGCTTGACGAATTGATCGCCACCTCTTTGCACTTGTTCGCCTTCTTTGCGTACGTACATACAAATTCTGCCGCTGCCCAACGCAACTCACTGTCGAACTTTTGGCACTTGTTCGCCCTTTGATGCTGATGTACTGCTTTTGCGCGCGTACTTACGCCTCTGCCGCTGCTTTTCAGCCCTCTGCTACTGCTTTTCAGCCCTCTGTTACTGCTTTTCAGCCCTCTGTTACTGCGCACAATTTCGTGCCGTTGGAATCTGCTACTGAGCGTCCGTTAGCTGATGTGTTCTAACTGTCTGCTCAGCCCGTTATTTTGCTGGATTAATTTTCCTCTGCTTCTGCGTGGTAAAATTTATGCAACCACCCCTTTCAGACTATTTTGCGTAAAAGTTGGCGCTTTTAACACAATTAATGCACGGAACTCTGCTACTTGTCGCTTGTTTGCTGCGCACAATAAAATGATGTGCCTCTGCTTACTGCTTCAAACCGCACGAACGAAAATATGCAAACGCCTTCTGCTGCAACGTTACAACGACCGAACCGATATTTTAATCAATTTTAACTTTGCTTTATTTAACTATTAACGACGTATCGCGGTTGAGCCCCCAATTTGTGGGATTCTTTTTGCCGCCGTGTTAAATAAAAGTAGACTTGGTTGATTTTAAACAAGTAAATTTAGTTTAATATAATTTAGTCGCGTCCGCTTCGTTCCGTGTTTCAAATCTGAGTGTTCAAGTCTGTTCGTCTAACGTCTGTTCAAGGCTCTCTTTGTTCGTTCAGTGGTGCCCATTTCTAATGATGTTCGTTTAACATGCAGAGGTGCATGTACATTTCCAGTTTAATAGTTAAGTCCACTTCTGGTTGTTCTTTGTTCGTCAGTCAATCCCACATATATGTTGGATTGTTCTTATGATTTTCCTTGTAGAGTCTAAAATTTTCTGATCCTATCCCTTCCAATCATTGGCAACCACAAACAACAAGCAAAAACAAACAACTATCATTCTAAAAGATCAACTCTCTTGTCTTTCCTAATTGATTGATTTTCTGTTATATTCGCTATTTTTCATTAAAAATTATTTATTATTAGATTCAAAGAGATTTAGCTCATAATTATTTGATTTAAGTAGTCAGTAAGAACTTTATTTCGTTGCCTGCATGATATTTATCCTCAAACTGACTCCAGAAATAAAATATACATAATTGTTTTTTCTTTAACTAGTTTTGCTGATAGTCTTGCTTGGTTTTTTCAGTATTGAAAAAATAAAACTGGACGAATTATCGAAAAAGTGTCAGCAAACAAATTATCGTAAATCAAGGGAAATTAATACTTTAAGCACTTTGTTGAACTAAAATTGAACGAGGTGCTTCCCTAAATTAAAAAAAAAAATTAAAAAATAAAAATTAAAAATTATACAAATATGACGTTTTGTTCACGTTAAGGGCTCGATATGAAGTAAACTATAAATATACCTATACATATATGTAGTTATAGTTGTTTGTATAAAATTCAGTCGTTATGTTGTGTTTTTTAATTTGAAATTTTATTTCATCCCAATTTGAATGTTTAAGTAATGCTGAGAGGTTGACTATAAATGTTTTTTACTTACAGTGCTGGCCAACTGAATATACTCAGAGTTTTTCTTTTGCAATAGGGGTGTTCAATCCAACCCTAGTATTTTTTCACTTGGCAGTTTTACATATTATATTTTTTGACCAAGTACCAAACAAGTACCGAAGTCCCAAGTTTGCAAGCTAGGCAGTTTGACTGACATCAAGCAAAATGGCAATCAGCTGTTCATCATTTGAGTTTTGTTGGCGAAAAATCCGCTTGCCAGACTAAGAGAAGTCAGCGAAGCAAGAGCGTTCACAGGAGAACGCTTTTGACGGACTGCAAACTAATGAACTGCCAGATTCACGAAAAAAGGTTGAATACCCTGTATATTTTTATTGTCTTGAAATTCCACGTGGTTCCATAGTTAAGGGTTTGCTCAGTAAACAGTATAATAATTGTGGCATGGAAATTCAATGTGTGAAAAACTAAATGCGAAGTATATTTCGATTTTCAATTCGTTTATATGTATTGGGCAAAAAGTATGG
The DNA here is from genome assembly GCA_951828415.1 of Anomoia purmunda. Lineage (NCBI taxonomy): Eukaryota > Metazoa > Arthropoda > Insecta > Diptera > Tephritidae > Anomoia > Anomoia purmunda. Next base: position 4,244,969 of record OX639997.1, read on the forward strand.
CGCTAAATATTTAAGAAGTTCACTAAAATTCGCTTTGATCAATTCTTGTGTTAAAATCACATCCCCTTTCTTAGTTCCACTGAAAAGACTCACAGGAGTATTTTTTAAATGAAATGGGGCAAAAATTGTGTTGGAAGCCGATGGACATACAATATTTGAAAAATCACGAATACAATTTTGGTTAAAACTTTTCAACTTTTTCTCACTGCGAAAAAATTATGATGAGTGGAGCTAAATAGTCATGGGCGCTGACTACCATGCCTGAACTTGGGGTCGTAAATACCAACCCTTAAATTGCTTCAAGATGTCAGTTTTACTAAGTAATTATACTTTGCCATACTCGACATAATCCGTTTGTTAGAGAAAAAATTGCAACAACCCATAATTTTCTATAGTGGAAGTATTTTATAATTCCATTGCCTGTATATGTGTAAAATAACTTGGTACAATTCAGAATGCAAATCAAGAACTTTTCGCTGATGTATTTAATAAAAATAAATAAGCACACCTGCATACATATAATATGTAAACGTAGATGTCACAACAGAGCAGAAACTGACACTTAATAGCCAATATATTGTGATATATATCTGACGTGATTTCCGTTTGACATATTGACCCACAACTGCTCCGTAACAAATTTACAAACATGCATTGTACCCAGTGGGTCATTTACGCTACAACACCTTATGAAATATTCATAAAATATTCGCGGTAAAAATGAAAAAGCTTAAGTGGCAGTTGTGGCCATCACAGCCACACCTTAGCCAATTAACAGCGCCACAAACCACAGAGTGGTAGACCACAATGGCGGCGATTATCGGGTGTCATTTCACCATATGGTTAATTGTGAACATTTTTCTCAGCGAATAGCGGCGTGCAGCTGTGTGTGTGCGCGTAATTTAAAAATAATTGCTCGTATTACATGTATGCCCATATTGTATTTAAAAAAAATTATCAAAAGTTAAGAAAGTAGAAACCTTTTCCATGTAATTTTTCGAAAATACTTAGACCATTTCTAGAGAATATTTTGGTGTAGTTATTTGTAAAAAATTATTGTTTTATCGTTAATTGTCGCTTAGTATGACCGATTGTGGCCGAATTGAAAAAAAAATAAACAAAAACAAAATGTAAACAAGTTACATTTTAGTACTTTAACTAATAATCCAAAGGAACTGGTTGAAAAATATAAATTGTTGACATTAATTGCCTTACCGACTCAATCCAGTGAGTTAGGATTCTTCTCTATTTATGTACCAATTTTGACGTACACGAACAAATCCTAACGAACTTTATAAGAAATATGTGGGTGGGTGGCCGAAAAAACTATCGCATACACTATCTATAATTTCAGCTCACTAGACAAAAATTAAATATTTTCTATATTACAACAGCCATCGGACTAAGTATTTTAAAAAGAAAAAATATACTTTATAATCATATGTGCATATAACATGAGTGAGACTCCTCAAGGAAAATATGGAAACATCTCTCTCCGTTGCTTATGAAAACGAAGCAGAAGTTTTAAATCAACCAATAATAAAAGGTAATTGCAAAATAACCAAAGGGAATATGTTGTGGCTTTTGTTTGTGTAATTTTGAAAGTGAAATGTCAAAATCCGAATTTTACCAGTATTGCTCATGTATTTTGGTTGTGTTTGAATAACACCATCTTCTATATATTTTCGTCTTGTAATCGACATTACCTACACCTCGCTTCTTATGCAAACAATTAAGGCGAATTCATAAAAGGTGAACTAATTTCATTTTTTTTATTCTAATCAGCGTATAGATCAAATCGAAACATTTACATTTAGAACTTCGTTACTTGGTGCTTTGTTCAATTCGCCTTTTCCTTCTCCTCATTTTTATTTTCTTCCCAATTCACTTCTGTCTTCTGCACCCAACTTCAGGACGTCACGCGCTGTCAAAATTTAAAATCCCCTTTGCTCGACGCTAGCGCCGCCTTAATGTAGGATTGGGAATAAGAATTTTTGATAGCTCGTTGGCGCTTGAAACGGGAATTTAGGGAAGGGGCTTTAAAGAACAAGTTAATTGACAATAGGTACGCAAAAAAAAAAAATTCATGTAAATTGTATTTTTAGTCTAGTTTTTGTTAAGGAAAGCGTGAGGAAGTTAACTTTTTTTTTTTAAATTTGCACTGGTACCTTAATGTAAAATTAATTCAAAATTTCAAATTGAATGAAAATATAAAATTTTAATTTTAATTTTAATTTTCCTCAATCCAGCAACTACCGCTAAGACGCCTTTATACTTCTTCGACTTGAGGTCCTGTATAAAAATCTTCAAAAGTCCCTCTTTCAAGAAACACCCGAACCACTTTTGCTCCGTGGGTAGTAACATTAATTGGTCAACGAAAGGGAATATTTTCAAGGCTATTTGGAAACTGCACCTCATGTATGGAGTAAGGTTTTCCTTTCCTAGATTTCCTAGAAGGATACTTGAATGCAAACAAATCAATCTCAATGCAGAAGTGGCGACGATTCAGATTAAAAAAAAAAGAGACTTATTAAAGGCCAATAGAAAATCAAGTATATATTAGACAAATAGTATAAAACGGTTTCCTTGTTTTTTTTGTTTTGCATACGTAATTGGTAAGGAATTTTCTATTTCCTCTCAATATTTGTTTAAATTTGCTCGCCTTGCAAATCTTTAAATATTTATGCATAGCATTAACTTTTCCAAATAATTTTCTAATAATACTCCTCGCATACTTACCGCCTGTTTCTTTTCCCACGATTTCATAGCAGTTTTATATTTTTCAAATTCGTGACACCAGTCGGAATAAATTTTCTGATATTCATTGCTTTTATTCGGGGGAGTGCATCTGGAAAAAGAGGGAACAATATATATATATATATATATATATAATCAGAATTATAGTAGTTGATGGCAAGGAAACTTGTACAATTTACAACATTACTAATAATAAGTATTATCTCGCTCACCTGTGCGCATCAACGGTGATATTGTAGCTGCACAACAAGGAACCACCCAAATGGCAATCATAACGGCCACCATCCGCTTCATTCACCGATACTACAACCAAGCCGCGTTCAGTTGTCTCGATATACTTTGTGGGGCTGTATTTGATTTCGTAGCTGCATGAAATGAAAATAGTAGCAAAAACAAAAAAAAGCGCATGACAAATAGTAGGGTGATTTAAATCAGAAAATTGCTTTTTCATTGCAATGTAAATGAAAACAAACAAAAAAACACACAGAAGTAAGGTAGTAGTTGAAAAAAATAAAATAAAATAAAAAATAGAACAAAGTTTCTGTCATACCGCCCCTTGTCCTTTGAATGATGATACCAAGTCACTTGCTCGTTCTTCAGCACCTCTGGTATTTTAACGAAACAACCCAAATGCACGCTCTGCCCATAGGTGACAACGATTTTCTTCTTCAACACGCTGGAATCGCAAATGTCGCTCGTTTCGTTGGCAACATCCTGCAAGAGGAAGGAAAAAAGTTGGAAATGTTGCATGTGAATGACGAAATCATGAAAGGATATCGGCAAAATTTGAATGCACCGCAGGATTGTAGGTGCTGTGCTGGAAAATTGCTGTCGCACGCAGCGCACATACACACACACACACACACACACACACACACATAAATCAATGGAAAAGATTATTGCATGAAGCGTAAACTTGCTGCCAATTCGACTCACTACCCGGTCTGATATCAGCAATTTGTCTGTCTGTGCATGTCTAATGCAATAGCTGTGCGCATAGCTCAATGTCTCAATATATGTCTTCCGTCTGTCTGCCAGTCTATCTCTATGTCTGCCTTGCAATCGGGCGGTGGCTTTGCATCGGTATCGATGATTTACGCGTGCGCCCAGCGAATTTATATGGACTTGTTGCCACAAGCCACACAGCCTTGCAAAATTATAAATACACCGCGTACATACCTGCAGTAGATCCAATTCATATGGACGACATGTGTTCGCCTCCTTGTCCCAGCCGCAATAGGGATCACGCACACAACGGAAGCAATTGTCATAACGTCGATTGCACATCGCCAAATCGATTTGTTTGATGCGCTGATCTGTGGCAACATAGAGCGATTTACGTGCTTGGCTGATGCCCATCACCTGTATCGCTTCGTTTGTGGCAATCTCGAAGATGTCAAGTAATTTCGATAGGGATTCACCATTGCGGTAGTATTGTACGATTTTATAGATACGCCCCAAATTGGTACCCACATAGTACACGGTATACTCTTGATTGAGGATGTCAATGCGGATTCTGTGAAAGAAACATAAAAAAAAAAAAACAAAATATAAATTTACTTGAGTTATTTGTAACAAAACTAGTTGTTATTCGCGACTTCATTTGCGTAGCTTCTTACTTTTTCATGCAACTATTTACAGCAGATTTTTAAAGATAAAAATGCAGTTTCAATGAATTTAAAAACAAAGATGAAGTCGACTCTAAAGTTCGTAGCAATTTTTTGGTATAGTTTTCAGTGTATTATCTGCCAAAAAAAGCTGCAACTAATTTCAGAGTCAACAGTGACTAAAGGGCATTGTTTTAACTGTATAAAGCTTATTCGATTTTAACTAAATCGAATCACAAATATAAATTTTCTAGAAATCTCGCCTGCAGAGCCATCTTATGGAGCTTTGTGTGAGCAGTGTTTTCAATGTCATCTAAATTTTTATCGTACTTATAGCATATTTTTTTAATATCAATATCGACCCATAAATACGGATTTTTTGAATAACTCATATAATCGAGCTATCTAGCTGATCCAATTTTCATAAAGTTTCTTCCCAGCGCACCTCTATTTTATGTTTCTAATTTCATCAAAAGCTAATAATAATAAATAGAGATTTTCTGAAAGGCTCCCTTCTAGCGCCAACTAGTTCATCTACCTTTTACAAAAATATAGATATATAATTTCATGAAAATAAAACCATACATACAGATTTTGGGTACGAAGTTCGGTTCTAGCATCATTCCAATTAATTATTAGGTAAAATTGCATTCTGACCCTCCTTTTCCTCTTTGGTGGATCGTTTCTGAGTAGCGCTTTCTTAAATATTTCTATGATTGTCGAAATCTTAATAGGAATTAATTTGATTCATATTCGGATCCAGATCAGTTTTAGGGTTATAATTACATTAAAGAGAATCAGAGTTTAATTGTTTTTTTTTATTGTGATTTTTGTTTTTTCGCTCAAGTTTGATTGTTATTCTTCATTTTTATTTCTTCGATCAAACACACTCATTATTCTTGGATTTTTATGTTTTCGATTACATTTAACTGATATTGTACACAGTTTTCAGCTTAGTCTCATTGATAATTTTGTTACAGCAAATAAAATCATCAACAAACCTAAGAGAAAACAAATGCATTGTGAAATTTTTTAGGAATATTCAAAACTGCGATATTGGAAGAGAAGCCAAATTAGCGGAAAATTTTAATGTAAAATAAAATGCAATAAATAATTCTTTAATATAAAATTAAAACAAGCTATTTAGTAATATTTTTTCATCTATCGTTTTGCCAAAAACATCGCATTTTATAAACGATTCAATAAAACTGAGCACTTTATTGTGAAATGTAAGCAAAACACTACAGAAATAATTCAGTAATTTTTTTTTGAACCAAAAAAAATATTAGGTAAATTTTTATAACTCTAGGAGCTTCAGTCACGGGATAGGACATAGCCTTTCAAGTATTTCCTTTACGCTTTGTGGCACATGATATTAATACAAAACTATATTTGAATTTTTAGGTTTAATTTGATCGCCGTATTGTGAGTTATAGAAAACCAGGTTTATTTATATAATATGGTTTTAAAAGTGGCAACATAACTCCATTTCGTACTATGACATTTATTAAATTTTAATTTCTCAAAAAATAATTAGATATATTTTAGGCTTTGGTTAATCAGTTTATTTCTATTAAAGATAAGGCCAGTATAGTTGAGGTGACTATCGTGGTTTCTGCGACATCGATGTAAAAATGTAAATAATTTTATATCAACAATAATTTTTGAGTCCAAGGCCAGTCTTTTATTAGGAGAGAATTGGAAAAGGCAACAACAATCAGAGCGTAATTTCTACCGCGCCTATTTCGGAGTTCACCACATCTCCTCTTCACACTTCTTTCTAGACTTGTGAGGGTATCGAACTGATGCTTCGCTTCGCAAGGCCAGCACTTAGCTTCTGTGGTCGGGAAGAATTCGTTACTACAAGACTGCGCCTTCCGCGGACCGCTTGTCCGCTCTTTCCCGATTTGACAACCTCCACCCATTCGCAACTTGCTTGTTTTACACAAACAATGCTAACAAAACTCTCAATCGTGATGCCGTTTTCCGCTTCATATCAGCTGCTCTCAGTTTTCTTGTTGTGTTTAATTTTTGTATCTAACCCTTATCGATTGAATATTATATGGTCGGAAAGTACACGAATAACGACTATTTCTGATCGAAAAAAAAAATAATTATCGATCAAATGTGATCGGACGAAAAAAATTCCAAAATAATGATTAAAACAAGATTTTTTTTTTCAATAAAAATTATTACAGTTACGGTATCTAAAGCAAATGCATTTCTGGAATAAGAGGATAGTTTCAAGAATTAAATTTCGAATGTAAAACTTATTGTAAGTCACCTTAAGATACGATTCAATAAAAAAATAAAAAACCGTATATAACGCAGAATGAAAATGAATTTAGGAATGAATTTTGAAATAATCCAAAGATCGTGACCATATAAAATTATACTAAAAATTCGGATTCGGATTATGATCAGAAAAACCAAGCTTTCGGCACCTACTCATTCGTAGACTATGCCACGAAAACCCAATAACTCTTAAACAAATTTTCTTGGTGCAATTCCAACGAAGCCGATTGTATAGAGTGACCGTGCTATCAACAGATGTGGCTCGATCGGTGTGCACAACAACAGAAAATATAGAAAATGTTTTTTTCTAATAGCGTTCGCACCTGGACAAATGAGAGACAACTTTAGAATTAAAATTATTTATAATTGTATTCAAGCAACTTACTAAAAAGGCGCTCAATATTTTGTAACAAGCCTTCAAAGCGGCAGCTCAAATCAATGACATCCCAAAAAGGATTATTTTAAGTAAGGCTTGAGTGTCACAGAGAAGAATTAAATGGCGCGTTTGTGTATGTGTGCATGTGTGTGCGTTCATCTGATTGTGCATATAAATAAAGGAATTAATAAATCATTAAAAAAAAGGATATAAAATGATACGCATACCCATTAAAAAGTAACAGATATGTAAGTATGAAGGTATGAGAAACAGCGAAGGCTTGCTCCGCATTAAAATCCACCTGTGCGAGCAGTCTACGTAAAATAAAAGAACACACAGCACAAAATACACCAGCCACAACAACAATGCCAAACAACGAAAACGACTGCATTGGCTGCGGTTCTGAAAAATTATACTGAGCAGTGCCATGACAAAGGAGATACAAGCACATATCTTATTGTTCGAACGCCTTTATTATTACAGTTTGAAGCGAATTTAATACATCAAATTATATGCAGAGAAATAAGTACAAAAACAAAAATAATTAAAAATCACGTAAAGCTCCTGGATACGCTCACAATTTTATTATTACGCGATTCAAGCGCGTTACGCATGCAATCAAAAATCGTGCAGGCCAAATGCAGCTCATTGCATTTATTGCAGTTGCCTACTTACAGGCGCTCAAAGGCATTAAGCGACCAAGTGGCGAACGGATGACAGAAATGATTAAAAAATCAATGAAGGATAAGACGGCGACGGCGTCGGCGACGGCGACGATGACGACAGCGAAGAAAGTAAGGCAGCAATAATGTGAAAAATGAAAATCTTCAACAATAGCCGCAAGCATTGCACGCGTAATGGTATAATTGCGCAGCTACTGCGACCACCGATGCCACAATGAATTAATTATGTATGGAGTTGAAAGCTGAGCGGGCGATTGAACGTCGTTCGAACATGCCGCGCTGTTGCAGGAAGTTAAGCCAAATGATCAAGCATCAGTATGAGTATGACGACTTAAGCGTGGCCATTTGAGTCGGCTTTTGGCCGCTCAATGCACTTCAGTCCTTAATTATTTATTGAATTCAATATGGCGGCTTTGCTTTATTACACAACGCTTCGAGGTTGTTATAAAAGTGGCTGTGCGGTCAGATTTGCAACGAGATGGTGGGCAGTTTGTGGATATTTAACAGTGTTTTTATTTATGCGAAATCTATTCGTAAGCGTTGGTTACCAGTGGCGTAACTACCACCGGTTTTACCGGTCTCAGAGACCGGGGCCCCAAGCACCAGGGGGCCCCCAAAAGTGGCGAGAGAAAAAAATTTATTTAATAAAAAATGCAAGAAAAGTAAAACTTTTCGTACTACCAAATTCATAGTTTGGCGCACAACGTTGCGCTTTCAGCGCTTACCCTTCCCTCTCCTCTTCCTGCCGTGCTCGACAGCGTTTACACCTCTCGCTCAGTGCGCTTTCTCTCTCCCCCACTCATCTGTAAATTTTGGAAGTGCAGCTTTTCCGGCATTACCGCCCTGTATGCGGTTCAATGCGTTTCGAATAATTCAAGAGTTCAAGTTTAAACGTAAATTGTTCTCTTGAGGCGCTAATTTTATAGTGAAATTTGAACTTAATACTGAATCGTACCTCTGGTAAGTAACTGTAATATTAAAATATATACAATAGATCATAAGAGGAAAATTTCTTTTTCAGTCATTCAGTTTTATTTGCAAATGAAAAACGACAACAATTGAAAAAATTTTACTCGTACATATAGTAAGGGCCCCCTAGTGAAAATCCGACTTGGGCCCCCTTGTCTATAGTTACGCCACTGTTTGTTACTTGCATGTAATGTATGTTTTCGATAGTACGTTTTGCAAAATCTTATTTTGTTCCATTTTTAGAGTCTCTATCTAATATGCCACAAAATAACGTGAAAATTGAAAATTTTAATAAATTGTTGCATAAATTTTACAATTTACAAAATAAAAAAATTCTGTTTCGGGAAAACATAGCCAACATAAAGAATATTTAATTTTTGATTATAGATTAACCAACTGGCCAGAATTTTACTTGAGCGGGACACATGCAGTTTCAACATCAATTTAGACGTTTCAAGGTCGACAATATTTTCTTTTGAAGTCAAAAGATGTACCTCTTAAATTAAATTTTTTTTTAATCTATTCAGTAGATCCTGCGGAATTTATTTAAAAAAAAAACCGCTCGATTTAAGGCCTTGAGATTAGAGGACCCCGTCAAAAGAAGAAGGAAGAAATTTATTTCAATTCTTCTATAGGCGACCAAATGTAATTCAATAAATCGCCAGAGGGATCCACAAACACACTGTAAGCTTTTAAGGACCAATAAAGTTTAAAATCGCTATTTCTATTTCTATGTTCTGCTCACCTACAAAATTCCTCAGAGAAGTATAACATTTTATATTTCCTATAATTTTTGTATATATTGTAAGTCTGTAAACATTCATCTATACCACATATGTATGTACATAAACTCATCCAAAATCCTTTCAAGTCTCAGTATTGATATTGATAAAATAATTGATTTTTTATTATTTTCGTCAGCGAACAATTTTTATAACGCAGCGAAAGTGTCTCCAATATTTTAATTCAAGATTAGCTTCCACAGAATAGGAGTTTGGTCAACCGTTTTGAGAAACGGGACTTTAAGAAATATTTGCACGCAATTTTCGGGGCTTCTTACAGAACAATAATTGACAAGGGAGGTGTAGCATCCTAATTTGTGGTTCCAAGACTATTGACCTGCTGCTTGAAATTTTCGGCGAATGTTTGAACAAATTCAGATTGGCTGCCTTGTTGTTCACCAGATTTAACTACACTCGATTTTTTATGACGATATTTAAAAGACAAAGTGTATGTTAATAAACCAAAAACTATTAGACGACTGAATCCGAAGAATCGGGTCGAAATTCGGAGTCCACAACCACGAAGACTACAAATATCTGATTACATTTTTCATAAATAATTGTAGTGCTCCTCAATTTCCATAGAAAGTGTTTAATAAATAAAAGCAAAATTAATATTAAAATAATTATACATTTTTAATTTTATAAGGCCTAATTTACCCCACCCTGTATAAGCACATAAAACTCTTTGTCTGCAAGAGTAACCCTGTCTTTCATGAAACATTAGATTTGTTTGGTTAATAACGGAAAATGGTTGTTTTGCTAATTTTTGGTTAGTTTCATTGTTTATTTAAATATCTACATAAATACAGTCGAGCTTCAATATCAGGAATCAGCATTGTCCAATGAAAATATTCGACTTATAGCGACTTGGAGTTATACAATAAGAGTATAATTTTGTAAGTTATATCTTCAATAACGAGCGAATTTATTAATTCAACCCGTCCATAATTTGGTTAGGTTTCCTTACCTTACTTGACTTACAGAGGCGTTTTCCAAAATCGTTATTCGAGCTATGGAAATAAAAACGAGTGCATATTGCTCTCTTAATGCTATTGCCACTTAATTGAGTTTGAGTTATAGAAAATTCGAATTAAAAAAGTTAGAGCTATGGAAAATTGACTGTATATATAAAAAAATTTATTTAAAAAAATTGAATACTGTGGCCAACTTTCGGAACAGTTGTAAAAAATAAAATAACTACGTATAAAGTATAATAGTACGAATATTAAACGAAGTGTTTTTGAAAGAGTTCTACACCATATTTAAATATAGCGTTGCCACAGGCCTAAAAACGAATAGGTTCTAAATACTTAAATTCCCTTCTTCAATTTAAATTTTGAACTTAAAATGCTAGATCATTTATTTATGTAAATATTTTTCGTTAGGAAATTGAAACGGTTTATCTCGGTTAAGCTCTATTTCGAAGAAGGTTGCCATCAATTAAATGTCATGACATCGAAATGCATTTTCTGGTTACATATTCAAAGGCAAGTAATAAGGCAGGACTTTTCCAGTATGATATAAATAAAAACGTTCATTGTAGCAACCCATAGGGGGTTTTGGGGTTCACGTCTCACACGTCTAATTCAAAGGCTATAAAATTGAAAAGTGACTTGCGCAAATACCGAAAACAAGGTGTGATAGGTGGCGCTAGCGTTTGGATATTTCTAAAGGCAGCATATACGGCACGATTTGATTGAAATGCAGAATATGTATTAACAACATAAATATACATATTTTAATTGAAAATTTAATCATTAGGACCGATATCACTTAGCCCGTATTCACAGTTTCATTTGATGCAAATCCTGAACACAAATCCATATGTATGTATAGTAACCACGTACTTTCTCACAAAATTGGTTTGACATGAGTCACTGTACATATGCACATACATATGTACATATAGGTGCTCAAAAAATTTAGATGTTTGAATTTGATATGAAATCTTGAACGCAATCTTTCCATTTGTAGGGTTTAACGAAGCCCGCCGGATCAGCTAGTTATAATATGAAATTTTGGTGTGTGTCTTGAGCGATCCATAGTTTTAAGCTAACTCCGCCGAAGGGTAGATGATTTTTGTGCGAAGTATACGCGGCGGTTTGCCATTAAATGCCGGCCTGCGGCCGGTCGAGATACGAACCCGAAGCACTCCGAGTGAAGCGCGCACACTCTTACGCAGTCAGCTACGGCGGCCGCCCTAAATGTTCGGTTCGGCTTCGGTTAGCTTTCTTGGCTGAAGTTCAAGTCGTGTTTGGTTCGGCCCTAAAAGTCGATGTTCGGCCGTTGTCTACTTAATACACAGTACGACAGTGGTTGGTACACATAAGAAATGTTAACAGAATATGAAAAGAGGCTTAAAATAAAAAAAATATGTGTGTCGGCGTTTTGCTGTAGCACGTCCGAATTTTGAGAAAAAAATTTTGAGGGTTCATTTTTCATTTTTAATTTTTTTTTTCATTTTTGTTTTTATTATTATTTTTTTTTCATTACAAGTGAAACTCGACGGTCCTTTGAAGCTTATTCGCTTTTCTCAAAATTCTGACGTGCTACAGCAAAACGCCAGGACACGTATTTCTTTATTTTAAGCCTATTTTCATATTCTGTTAACATTTAACATTTGATTTTGTCGTACTGTGATATCATATGACCTTACTCAACAACAAAAAAAATTACAGGAAATTGAAAAAATACGCATAGAGTACTCATTGAAATGTGCAAAATATACAACAAAATAAAACTGAAATCTGAGGTGTTTTTGTTTTGTTTTGAGCGTGAACCTATATTTTAGCTCTCTAATTTAAATTTTATTATAAACTTAGTTTTCAATATTTGTCATTGCATATTTTCGTGAAATATCATCAAATAAAAGGCAAACGTTCTCAGAATTTGTTTAAATATCAATCAACTTGGCAATTCTATTACTTTTGGATTTAAGTTGATTGAATAAATTACATGCTCGTGCTTCAGTTGGGGAAAATTTTAATTGTAAAAATGCTGTTTTAATTTTCCATTTTTTGTTTGATTTTATTGATTTCGCTTGCCGCAAATATTTGCATAAATTGTCAAAGTACTCGTTATGCACTCAAATAAAAAGTGAAATCGAGTTAAATTGTACCCAGCAAACATAAATTAGTAGCTATTAAAGGTTGAATAAAATTACCCTACTCAATTTGATGCCAAATATTACCATTAGAAAAAAATAAGAAGTGGAGTGAAATGAGGGATCACGTTATTTTTTTTTTTTTGTGGGATGGCGATATGGAATATAGACTCCCCTATCATAAAACCGCATTTGAAAAACATACTTTCGTCCAACATCCTTTGCCAACTGAATATCAGCGTAATTTTATCCATACCGTAATTTTCTAATTATTACCTAATTGTTGTCAAATGATTTGACATTTGAGGAAGTGCCTTGATTTCATTCTCAAATAAATTTCAAATCGCAAGGTTTACTGGGTATGTACCCTGAAAGAAAGGTCCATAGTAAAACTGTACTGATTCTGATATTAACATTATCACCAATACTACTTGCCAAATTTGCCACCTAGACAATGATCTCTACTGTAGACGTTTAACATTGAAAATCCACTAGCGCTCTTAGAACTATTGATTACATTGTTTTTGAAGAAAGAAAGATACAAAAAAAAATCTCTATAAACATAAAATGCAAACTAGGTAGTGTAGCGGGTTCATTGACAATGTCCCCAAAAAATTCATCCACAATAACCGGCAAAGTGGTGACTTGGCGACACTTTACCCCAACTTTCCTGCAGGGTACCTAAGTATAATTATTATAAATATATGTATTTTATAAGTGCACTGTTAACTATTTACCAGCATGAAAACATTCACATTCAATTATTATTGTCGCTAGAGTGTAAATCGTATTAAAAATCAATTTGCAACAATGCCGCGCATTAAAAATGCCGACGTAAAACGATATACATACATTTGTACAAATTAACATACATATACAAGTAATGGCAAAAAAAAAAAATAATAATAAAGAAATAAATAAAACAAAGTGTCGAGAGAAATGTGGCGCCAATTTTCGCATTCTTTATTTGCACTGAAATGAGCCAAAATTTAATTAAAAAATAATTTAACGAAAATTAAAACAAACACAATGAGAGTGTATTTCATGTTGGCGAGAAATTGAAAATTGTTTGTGTTACAACATTGGTAATTATTACTAAGAGAACACAAATAGAAAATTAAAAAAAGAAAATCAACAGCTGTTACGTGATAAATACAATGAGGGTAGGGGGCGAGCGGTACATTCAGTCACAGGCGCCATTCCAACGCAAGTTAGGAAATTAAATGATCAATTTCCAGCAGAGCTTTTAATTAACATGCAAACCATTTGGATTTTAGTTTCCAAATATAAAGAAATATTTCAAGAAAACTTAATTAGAGTTCGCCTCGACGATTCTAAAAGAACTAAGGACCAGTTCTGCAGTGAGAATTTAACTTTGTTTGCCATTTAAACTGAGTTTGAACTCACTGATATTTCCTCTGACGAAATTGACTATAATTGACGCGAAAATAAACGCCATTCTCATCATTATACTTCCCTAATTGTGAATTGAGCTCTAGCTCTACACCGTTTCACTATTTAAGTTTCTTTATCATCTGAGTCAAGGGAAATTCATTTAAGGTAATAGCAGTAGTACAAGAACACAAATTTACATGTATGTATTTTGTTTTTGATTTTTCGGCTTTGATTGACAAATTATTTCAAAAATTTATATCGCAAGCCAATGAGAACAACGAGAATATCAATTTAAATTTGACATTTTAAGCCGTAAGAATAAAAACCAATCAAATCAGCTGTTCAAGTAACACCACTGTATAAGAATTCATCTTGGTCAGGTTTATTCGGTCACTTAGTTTATTTACATTCGATTGACTTGTTATAGCAGCGGTGATTGCTTTTTTTTTAGTATCAGCATAGATAAGCTAATTCAAATTGTTTCATATCAAGAAGCCGTTGAATTGTCAAACTTTGTTTACATTTAACATTTCATTGTAATAGATTTTAATGTGAAGCACTTTGTGTCTTTTTATGAAATTACATTACATTTTTTCCACCGATAATACCTATTGAGTGTACCTTTTCTTAAGACCAATATTTTAATTGGAGAATTTAGAAACACAGTGACAACTGAAAAAAGAAAATGCCCAGGAACACAACAAGGCGAATTCATAGAAAGCGGTGTTGATTCTACAAATACAAAAACTACATTTATTTTTTTATTGGTTTTTTGTGATTGACTATTCCTCCGCGAAGGGAGAATTATAAAGGAAAATACAAACACTCTCAATTTTTCAATCACTCACTATGGCGAAATAAATAATTTTGACAATAGACTTAATATACTTGGGCCTATCATAATCGGCATCAACTTCGGTATTCAGTCCACCGTGAAAAATATTTTGCATGTATTCGCCTTGGCAAGAACAGTTCACATGCCACTAGATTGGCTCAGCGCTCTGTGGGAAATTTTTGACAGTTTTTGTACAAAAAAGCTGGATAATTCAAGTTTCAGCCATCCTTCCTTAATTATGGAAGATTGTGACCCTATCAAAGTATTTATTTGAAATCTTTTTCGTGGTGACATATTTTAGGTTTTAAATAATTCATTAGAAACGATTTTGATATAAACTTGCGCAATTCCAAATTCAAAAACGTTGGTGCCATCTTTAAAATCTAAAATAAATTTATAAACTACAAAAATCCAACCTTTTACCATATGGTTATAAAAATAAGTTTTTTTTGATAAATTCGTACTTTCAATATCAGTACTGATTATTTAAAAAAAAACAGTATTTAGTTCGGTAAAAAATTTATTTTTCCAGCTATTTCTAAACAAAATGTAGTAGTCGAAAATATCTTACTCTTCAGCGTGGCGTGCCTGTCTTGCGAGGCGGAGTACCAGGATGCGAAACCTGTTCGAGTCTACATAGAAAAAAGTCTAATGAACAAATGTGGCCATCGCCCAAAAAGCAGCTATAAACTTTCGAAATAAAATACCGGCCTTAATGAAATTATTTTTGGTATAAAAATAAAATCGGAGAAAAAATAAAACCAGCAGAAGTTAAATTTTTTTATAATATTAACAATGTTTTTAACGCTAAGTCGGTTTTGTTGATGTTTTATAAAACTTTGGTTTGTCCGAGAACAAAAAGCATACAAGTCAAAATTTCAAACTTTTTACAAACTCTATAAAAAATAAAAATTTAAATCTTGAAAGCTTTTAGCTAAGTTTTTAGAAAAAATTTGAGTAAACAGTTTTGAACTTCATTTGACAACTTTTTTTTAACTTTGGGCTTACGATAAATTTTCCATATAAATTCTCTTTTTTTCTGTTTTTTTTTTTTTTTTGTATATTGGTGGTTTTACATTTCTTCTGTCATATAATTTTTAAGCGTTTTGTTTTAGCATGAACTAAAGTTGTATGTAAAAATTAATAAAAAACCAGTTAACGTCAACAACATTTAGATTGTGGTAAAAAAAAATTACCATGCTATCGATCAATGGATGATTTTTCAATTTCCATGGTATTTACAGGTATTTTAAACTGTTTTAGTATTTTTTGGAATCTTTTAATATGTCTCTCATTTAGTTCAGCGATTTTCTATTTTCACTTAATTTTATTTAATTAAAAAAAGGCCAGCGATTATTGGATATAGGTATTTGAAAGTTTCATACGAGATTGACTTCAGTGCTCGTTGTAGGGTGTTTTGAGCTGAGTGCATTCCTCAAACCGTTTAAATGCCAATAAAATTCAGATTAACGGCATTTTCTCTGAAAAATTTATTGTTAATTGAAATTGTAATTACCGATAATTAATGTGCGCAACACGTACTTGTGGATGCGCCACAAATTTGCATTTATTCGTAAAAACTTTGGATATTTGGTGAATATTTTTCACATGTATGCACAGTTATATATTTTACATATGTGTAAGTATTTAAGATTTTTTCTTGAACATTTAAACAATTTTATACATCACTGAGTGGCAATTATATTGAATTTATGGAAGCAAACAAAGGCAGTAATTAGTTGGGAAGTATTTAGAGGAATCAATATTTTTTTTTTTTTTTGCTAATAAAATTTGCGACAAAACTTAAATATTTCTCTTAGAAATAGTTGAATGGTCATTATCACTCTACTAGGATTCGTGTTTTTTTTTACAAAATCAACTTTGATAACTTAAAAAATTGCAAAGTTTAGTCAATCGCAGCTTAATAAAACCACATTGACATGAAATTGCACTCAAAACCGAACATCGAACACTTTCCTTGGGGTTTTGCTAGCTCGTATCAAGTTGTAGTATGTAGGTTGACCGCAACTTTTTTAAGTAACAAAAACCATCCTTTTCAAGCTTCATCGTTACCTACATTGCAGATATGCACATTTGCTATTCGTTTGATTTTTTACTTACTAGCAAACAAATAAATGAATAAACGAAGTGAACTTACTTGTCAACAACAAGCTTAGTGAATACCAAATCTCGTTTATAATAGACCGGATTGTTGTGTTCATGATTCACAGCTTTATCCATAAGCGGATGCGAGCGAATAAAGTTCAACACGTTATCCGGCAGATTGGAGGTATCATTGACACAAGTGCCGGGTCGAGGTTCGGGCACACGAGAATTCAGTACCGGTAGCCAAGCCGAATTGGATGACGACTGTTCTTTGAATTTGCCTGCAAATAGAAAGAGAGAGAAAGTGGAAATAAATAAGTAAATAAAGAGGTTTTAGTAAACTGGGAAATAAAAATTTAAAACCAGAAAAATGCGAGTCATATACAGTTTCATACTAAAATTTTTAAATATGTATACACTCAGAAAAAATAATTTCTTTAAAAGAAGAAAACTATTTCCCTATTTGAGAGTTACTGTTTTTTACTTCATAATAGGAAAAAAATACCTTAATATGAGAACTTTCCCCTTAATTGAGGTTCATGCTGAAAACATTGTGGCAATACAATAAAAATTTCCTTAAATAATTTCGAGTTTCGCCAGAGCTTTTAAACCAAAACAAGAGGACTAATTTGACATACAAATAGAAAAAACAAAATTAAGAATTGAGCCTTTTTAACACAAAGCATGTGCACATTGCAAACAACATCATTTTAGTTAAACCTAAGCATTTTTATTAAAACATATGCATACCATTTTACAAATTATAAAAATTTATTAGAAATCCGAAAGAAATACATACAAATAAAATGCAAGTTCAAATGTTTGATTTTATTTTAGAAAAAAAAAAAACCATTACATAGGATTTCTTCCAACTAAGAAAATGCAAATGACAAGGAAAATAAAACTGTCAATTTCCTCAACCGCAATAAAAAATATTTTCTTGACAAGTGGCTTTTTCCTAAAGACAAACAGAGTAGTATTGCAAATTAAGGAAATATGTTTTCCTCAAACTGGGGCATACCGTTTACTCATTCGAAGGAAGTCATTTCTTTGGAGCCAGTTTAAAGAAATTTTTCTTTAGAATCAGATAATTTTTCCTGCATCGGAACTTTTTGCTGCGTGTGGAAAGACAGAAATTGAAATGAAACACAGGAGTTAATTCTAAAAAATTGTAAAAATGTCTTGCTTAGCAAATACTGAAATTGAGGAGAACTAAGTGTAACAAATATAAACAAAATGTACACTAAAAAAATAAAAGAACGCTTTCAAGGCCTTACGAGGGTATTGTGCAAAAGACTGAAGCCAACCGTCAGTGAACTGTTTGGATCTTATCAGTGCGGCTTTAGACTTGGCCATCGACCAGATATTCATGTGAGAAAAAGATCGACACACGCCATAATTTTGTCGACTTTAAATCTGCTTTTGATAGCGTGAGAACATGCTGCCTATTTGCCGCAACGTCTGAATTTGGTATCCAAACAAACTAACGCGGGTAAGAAAAATGACGTAGAGCGGGAAGGACCTCTCTGAGCCATTCGAAACCAAACACGGTATCAGACAGGCTGACTCTGCGATTTCTTTAACCATATGTTAGAAAAGATAATTCGAGCTGCCGCTACTTCTGCCTTTTTTAAACTGAATAAAGAAGCGAAGCGAATGGGTCTTGAGGTGAGTGGGAGCAAAACGAAGCACCTCCTGCCATCAAGTAAACAGTCAGCGCACTCACGTCTTGGCTCCCGCGGCAGTGTTGATAATTACAATTTCAAAAAAGTGGATGACTATGATCATCGTGGAACCAGCGCCAATCTCTCTTTCTTAGTGTTCGAGAAAATGACTCTCCGAAAGATTTATGACCCTTTAGGTCTTTGCGACTGAGAATACCGCAGACGATGGAACGATGAGCTTTACCGCGTCATAGACATAGTGCAGCGAATTAAAATACAGCGGCTACGTTGGCTGGGACATGTCGTGCGAATGGGAGAAAATGTTCCAGCCCTGAAAGTATTCAACGCGGTACGAGCTGGTGGTGGTAAAGGAAGAGGACGGCCTCCTCTGCGTAAGAAAAGCCAAGTGTAGAAGGATTTGGCTTCACTTGGGGTTCCTAGCTGGGGCCAGTTAGCAAACCGGAGAAGCGACGGGCACGTAATATTGGACGCTGTCAAAATCACCTAGGCATTTATAGCACCAATTAAAAAGATGAAGAGCCGATAAAAAGCGCCTAAAAACCGGTTATGATTGACTGTTGTTTTTTTTTTCACACACTGTCAAGTGGTTGACGAATAAAAACCACGTAATATAATGAAGACCGAGCAGAATCAAGATTGCTATCAAACTAATGTAATCAACGTCCTCGTAGTAGCCTGTACCCCAAAATGCACATTAATCGCATAAGTGCAATAAAAAGAAGAGTTTGGGAGCGAGCAAGATTTGAATTTGGTTTGATTTGAGTTCAAGCCAATGTTCGTATATTGGTGCAAGCAATGCCCTCAACTGCAGTGGAATTTTTTGTTGTGCATCTGCAGATACTAGGTATCTATCTCTGTATAGCTTTATCTACTATTTCTGCAGCTTAGCTGCTTTAACGGGATATTCATATTCCATCAAAATGGATTTTCTAATACGATTTGTTTTCCTTTCTCTAATCACCGTTTGCCAATCTATTTACGTATTTGGAATTGTGTAGATTTTTCTATACATACAAATATGCCAAGCGAGTTGAAGATTTCCTTGCAAAAATGTATGCAAAACAGTAAAAAGGATTACCCTACATATATATGTGCATATTTTTTATATTCTTTTATTATATATAGGTATTTTTCTATCGCTTTGCACATATAAATATAAATAAATAATAAATAAACTAGGGCAACGAAAAATGTAGAACCGTATTTTATGTGCTATAAAAAATGGTTGATTTTTTCAGTTCACTCTTTTTGTAATTCATTATGTGCGCAAATAAATTGTTCAATTGCTAAAAGAAATTATAATTAAAAGCAATTATTAATTAAACTATAAACCACTTTAGTTTCTCACATTCACCACTGAGTTAATCCTCGTAAAACCATCTTCCAATTTTTATGATTGTTTTTTTTCCCCCTATACATAAAAGTAGATAAAAAATTCAAATTTTTACTCACCATTGAATGCTGCTTGCACTTCGTTGATGTGAAAACTGCAAACCGCCGAACCGATTAGACCGTTTGTGCTGGTTGTGAATGTCGCATAGAAGCGCGTCTTATCGTTTGGCAATTGATAGACGGATTGTATCTCATTGAAATAGAAGGGAAATTCGCCAGAGATGCTGCAGTTCAATCGTGCCTTTAGATATGTGGCCCAGTTGTGGGTTAGCAGATTTTTGCCACCGATATCCTTTTTGCACACGCGTGCAATACGAGAGTACACCGCTTTGCCGCAATTGATATATTCGACGGCAGTTTCGCGGAAAAAGAAATACACATACTCGCCAATGTCAAAGGAACCGACGAAGTTAGGTTCTGTGAAAATGAAAATAATAGGTTAAAAATTAAGTAACTGGTCAAAGTATAGTAAATTTAGAAATATTTATTTTTCTAATAAAAAATTATTAGGAAGAATTCGTTCAGAAGGTGTGCGAAAGCGGCGTAATATTCTCTGGAGCCTTTCATCTAAAGAGTTTCACACAAAGTTTACTAGACGGTTAAACGCGGCGGCGGAAATATAATGCTATGGGGATGGTTTTCTTGGTACGGAGTCGGCCCAATTTATGTTATCGATAATATCATGGACATATTTGTTTATCGGTGTATACTGGAGGAAGTCATGTTACCTTATACTAAAGAGCATATTCCTCTTGTATGGAAGTTTCAACAAGAAACGGCCCCCAAGCGTTCCTCTAAAACGGTGCAGGACTGGTTCCGGGAAGAAAATGTCCGAACTATTGATTGGCCCAGTCAATCCCCTGATCTCAATACAATTGAGAAACTTTCGAATGAACTCAAGAGAGAAGTTCCAAAAAAAATATTGAAAAAGCATGGTACATATACCAGTATAAACAGGTCGGGAACTCATCTCATCTATTCCCACATGAATACACGCAGTACTGAAAAAGAATGGTGGATACACAGGATATTAGTTACTAAATTATATTATTTTTAGGTGTATTGTGAATTACTTGCTGTTTCAAATTTTTTTTTTAAGTTTTTGAATCCCACAATGAGCACATTTTCAATAACAAATTTATAAACTTGAAAGCGTCTGACTTTTTGTTGAAATGAATGTATAATTTTAATGAAAATCGAACTATTTTCGAAACTAAATATCACACACCTATGTACTTCAATGTCCATATGTGTATTTTTGTTTTTTAATTCCATTTATTATTCATTCAGTACTGGGGACTTCTAATATGGCTTATGACAGAAGAGCAGAAAAAATTATAAAAAATGTTTTTCCTTCAAGCAACTGTACAAGTCATGGAAAATTCAAAAATGCTTGCAGCTGACATCACAACAATTACTTCGAAGCGATATAATATTCCATTTTGCACTTATTTATTGTGAACAATTTGCTAGCCCTACAGTAGCTGAATACTAAATCTTTAATTAGGTCACTCTAAGGAATTCACTCTGACACTGAAAGAGCTGACAATCACTTCATCGAGTCTTCACTGAGATATCCTACAAAGGACATAAAAAAATGCAGCGTTAGTCTTATCAGAGAATACAGTCAAGGGAATTGCAAACATAACTACCCCTCACATTCTACCCTCGGAACGCCTGGGCGCCCTGAGCATTGTTCTTCATGTTCGACCAATCCCCTTAATACTTTTACTAGCTATTCGCATAATATATAAATCCAAAATAACTAAAATATTAAAACCAATTCCGATTTGTTGTGCTTAGAATGCTCTTTATTCATGCCCGCTTTTCAATTCATCCATTAATCCCAAATAATAGCATTCAGCGTTAAACTAATAAGAATTTGACCGTTCACATTTTATAATTGATGCGAAAGCTTTATGCTTGAAGTGGAAAGCCTTGCAGGCTTTGCCGGTACACACCACCTGCGCCTCAATATATTCCTCCTTTCATTTTAATCTGCTGCAATACAAGTTTTAATTAATTTCCAAGCTGAACTGAAAAGACTTTAATTGTATTAGCAGCTTTAGAGTGCCTCGAAGTAAGAGCAGACAAGCGCCTACAAAACTGTTGCTGAAAACTATGTACTAAATAAAGAAAAACAACACCAAGGAGAAGAAGAAGAAGAAGCGAGAGCGTGAGAAGTAGAATGAGCCGCATTGAGGATATCGTGCCGCCTCTACTGCTATCGCAAGTGCTTTACAGTGGGTAAATTTGGTAATTTTATTAACATCAGCTGGTTTAGTGAATGTTACCAATATACCCCTTTTTTGTAACTTACTAGCAAAATAACGCCAGGTATGCTTGGTTTGCATTTGGTCAAGTTTTTGTAGACGAAATTTGGCACGTAATGTCAAATTGTTGATATTTAATATGTTTGCTTTCACGTCAAATCGAAATATGTAAAAATTTTGGTTGTTTCTATTCAACTGACAACATTAGACGCCAAATTAGAAATAATAAAAAAACAAACATTTGAATAACGATTTGCATGTAAAACAACTCGGGCAAAATATACAAGTTGAGCCAACTCAATGTTATCCGTCCTAAGACGCAGGGTTTTAAAGTAAAAAAAACTGCGCTATTGTGAATGGGCCCTAAGAATTTATATGGGAAATTCAGTTTAGCACCACATTCGTTTTTATTGATAAACAGCCGTGCTTCCATTTTCACATTTCAATTCCATTATGTGATTTTAAAAATTTCTTGCGAAGGTGAATTAATCTGGTCCCCAATTCACTAATTTCCCATATTGGATATAGTTGTGGCAATTCACTATCAGCTGTTTTTGAAATTCACCTTTCGGCTTGGGTAATTTATGCTTTTTTTAGGCAACATCAGAAAATAATTTTAAATATCTTATATAATAATATAATAAATATAAGCAATAAAGTGCTAATTCAAACGCCTTTCGCATTTTAGTTCTCATTCCACTGACAACCGGATTTAAATCACAAAAATGTATGTAAATGTGAAATTGGGAGCATCAAATATGCGATTTCAAATCGAATTCACAGGCAAATTTGCGAATGTGAAAATGATAGTATTTTGAAATATATAATCAAACCAATCAAAAATTAGGCAGTACAATTATTTTCCATTTCCATTCAAACAAATCACATGTTCTATGAGAATTGCCGGCAGGGTTGCTTTCGCAATGAAAAGGAAATTCTATCCGAGTTGGAGCATTCTGTTGCACTCGCATACGAGATATAAAGATGTTTGTCTCGGATATAATTTATTTAAAAAAATAATTTATAAAATATTAAAAATATTCACTTTACTCTTGTACTAAGCCACTAACTGTGTGTTGCTCCGCAAAGTGGATTAAATATTTTTTTTTCTTTATATTTTTCATTCAAATCGAGTGAACTTTTAAAAATTTCTTCTGGCAAATATGGTAAATTATAATAACACTTAAATATGACGAATATTTTATTTACAAAATAACCAATAAATAATGTCACTAATATGTTCGGAATTCCCCTCTAATCTTGCTGAAACTTAGGCCCATATTATGTGTTGCATTCGTCGTTCAATCGTCGCTGATTATCGAATATCGAGGATCGAATTTCAAATTCGTATTATGAGCTCTGCAACTTGTTCAAAATTTTCGTTGCACGTCAAGAGAATTTTGCTTTCGACACAGTTGAAGATCATAATTTCAAAGAGACAAACTAGTTTTTGATAAGTTCTAAATTACTTAGTTTTAATTGAAGTGCCACTAAATTGCTCTAAGCCATCCACCGTGCGCCAGTACGTAGGCAAATATTATGTGTTTTTTTTTTTTGCACAACGGATGATAGGAGGAAGAAGAACCCACCACATAAGGCATCATGCTAGTTTTCTTGCCTGAACGTAAATTGTGATTTAATGAAATTTGCGGCGGGTGAAATTACGTACTTGCCTTTTACTTCTATGTATGTATGTGTGCACATACCTTCGTTGCGCTCTTTGCCTTCCAATCTTTGCAAAATTTATTAAGTTGTAATATTTGGGTTTTGTTTTGCGGATTGAATTGGTTACGGAACACCACAACGTGTGAAATACATGACCAATTTATAAAATGGTTGCTTTAAAGATAACCTTAGTGATGGTTAGAGAGACAAGATATCGGCAACAAAGTATCGATGTGGTACTCATTCAAAATATTGCTTTGAGAGAATCTAATCCCCTTAAATATCGAATTTCCCCAAAATATCAATACTATTTTAAAAATGAAGTTCAGTCACAATTTTTATAAAGCGTAATCTGTTTGTCAGTCGAATTGGGTCGCGTTAGCTTGACACACCGAAGTTAGCGACTCCGATTTAGAAAAATTGGCACTATTTCCGATCTATCGTGTTATTTGACCAATATAGCATCTAGAATTTGAGCAAAATTGGCAGCAGAAAATGTACCTCATAGCTAGAAGAGTGATTTTGAAGCGGGCCTTGTATTTCTTAATACTTTTTTCATTCCATCTGATTATTATTTCCATATCTTCGAGCACTAACCGCGAAAAAATCGTAAGCGACATATTTTTCTAAAATTTTTAGATGCTCTAGGAGAATTGCGGAATCAAGAAAATTTGTTCACGGTTTTCTTCGCAAAGTCGATGCGATACTGGAGCTAAAATACTCGATATAAAAATATCGGCTTAGAAGTATCGAGTAAGTAATTGGTATCGAATAGCAGAAGTACTGATATGGTGTCGAAATTCACGTATCTAGTGAAACTCTCGCTGTTGCTATTTAATGATTTTGGAACATCTGTTCCTGATCATGTTAATGGATGATAGGAATATAATCTCAATTGATCGTGAAAATTCTGGGAAGTTTTTGAGCTATCCAAATCCATATAAAATGTTTTGCCGTGAAATACGCTTGAAATTCTACAACATTTCCACGACGGAGTTGTAATATGTTCACTCTTTAAAAGGCTACATGATCCTAGCAACATTTTTTCACTACTCTTAAAATGCGTCTGCCACGTAAAATTATCAGAAAAGCGACTGTTCGCCACTTCATTTAAGGATTTGTGTTTTGTTTAAATTCACTTTTGTGTGCCATTTTTTCGGCGATTGAATAATTTTGGTTGCTAGCAACATTTCACGGCAATCTAAAGGCATGTTGCAGGCGAAATTTTACGGCTGTGTAGTTATTACCAGGTTTTAATAGAGAAATTTGCGACTAAGCAATTATGGAAGTGCTAATTGATTTCCAGAATTACTATCCTAATGTGGCCTTCTGCACTGTTCTAAAATCTTTATCATCAGAGATATGCATTAATAATAATTATAATATAATCACATTATCCATAATGTTCCAGGGGATTAACAAAAATTCGCTTAGTTGACCAGAAAAAAATGATTTTGTTATTTATTCTTAAGATCCATCTATATTTGTGTTTGCTAGATAATCGCAGTTGATTTGAATGTATTCCCTAAGCCTTTAGTTACACTTCTTCACAGTCTTCGAAATCATGCGTTTTAAGCTATTAAGTTTTTGGAAATATCAAGGAATCACAAAGTGCTAGATCCGAGGAACTTTTTTGAAAAATTTGAGGAAGTAATATTCGGAATATCAGTTTGCAGTTACTGTTTGGCGCTTTTCCAGTTACAATTTTTGATCTGGTGAGGTAAACTAACATCACTACTTTTGTTGCTTAACTTTTACGGGTAGGTTTTCTCCAGTTGGGCTTCATATCATAAACTGCTGTTTTGTTTCTGAACCGTTCTAATAGAATCAAAACCATACCATAGTTGATAGACTACCCATTTTCAAAATTTGTTTAGGAAAAATTAGCAAAATACACTTGAAGCTTTTCGTGGCCCGCATTTATCGTCATGAAACCCATCAAGCAGATTTCTTTGTATATCTTAGATAACTACTTACTATTCGCGATACAGCAATGACAGTCAAGCCAAATTCATCAGTAATAATTCCGTCTGTCAATCGTGGATCTTCGTGAACTTTGGACTTTACCAGAGTCACAGTGGAAGATTTTGGTCGACTTACTTGGAGCTTGCCCTCTACAAAAAAAAAGAAGCAAAATGTCCAGTCGGGAATCTTCGGAACTACTCGGAAATAGTCTGTAAAGGTGGGGCTATTGTTTTATTCGCAATTTGGTATTCATTGGATATTTGTGGCGGCCTTACTTTACGCCGAAAACTGAATACAATCACAAAGCGAATCTCTATTTACATTGGTGGTGAAATTTCGTGGGATCCATTCTCAGCTCTTTGGTGTTTTCTCATCGCCATTTTAACCGATCGCTCCGAAATTTAGAAAGAAGTCTCGTAAAGCAACTGCAAAGGATTTGCCGTTTATATTTTTATTTTTATATATTTAAGAGTCACGAATTAAGCGAACTCGTGAAAGTCCCTCATTTGTATGTATGATGAAATATTCGCGCTCCTTAATTTTCGTTTGTCATTATCAACATGTACGAATTAATTTGTTATTGCTTTTGTAAATTGCTTTTATACATACATATGTACATATCTACTCGTACTCTTTGTGCGCATTTATTGCGTTAAGAAAATTTAATTATCGCCAGAAAACAGAAAACTTATTAGATTTATGAAAAACTCACAGCGCTCGCGCTGAAATGAAAAGTTCACCATAACTAATTTTCTTAGATAAATTTCACGACACTGTTTTTTTATTTTGGGTTTTTTTTGTGAATGAAAATTGAGTATGAATTTTAAATTGCAAAATGTTTTCGTTTTTTCCCTTAGGAGAGGAGTACGGCTCCTTGTGATTTTTGTTTTTTGCATTTTTGCTCATCATATTCTTTGAAATGCAAATTTAATATCTTTTGTTTTTAAGCCGATTTGACGCAAAGTGTCGATTGTTGCGTTAATGTCTGCAAAGTTTTGTGCGATGACAAAATTGAATTTTCGTTGGTGGCATTGCGGAGCGTTTGTGCGAAAATTTTGTTTTTTGTTTGTGCTGCTGTCGTTTTGTGAGTGGAAAGTTGCGTTATTCAAGAAATATTGCGAGTTAAAAAAGTGCAAAAAATAGTACGGAGCAAAAAACTTGAAGAAAACATCATTAAACAGAGTTCTGAACACTTTTCTATTGCATGACAGCGACTTCATTTTGCTTCAAAAGCAATACACACATATTTTATCATTTTCCGCTATGATTACATTTAATGCATAAATAAATTTAGTAAAGTTTTTGCTACTCACTGTCCAACCATTTGGAGTCATATTTAAGTGTTCGCTTAAATTTATATTCCAATCGCTTTGCAGTGGCATTATACAAATCCGTACGGAAGATCACAGTATCCGCTTTTGTAAATTCCGCATTAGTGCCCGAGTACTGTAATTAAATCGAGACGAAATAGAGATTATAGGAATGTACAAAAACTGAAAAAATTTATAAAAAACATAAACTTAATAAAAAGTTTCATAAATCTTTTTAGCCGATTTTAAAGCGAGTTTATATGTATTTACTTATCTACTTACGAATAAATAAAAGCATTAAAATAAAATATTATTTTTAGCATATTGCAGATATAAATCAAATAGTAAAATTAAATATACAAATTTAATGGAAATTACATATTCTATGTTATACAGAACAAGAAGAGGATTTGTGGTATTGAATTAAATCAAAGTCGATGCCTCATGAAAATTTTAATAAATTACCTTTAAAAATGCAAATTTTTAATAAATTAATTTAACCAAGACCCATTTTTAATTAAATATATAATAAAACGAACGTTTGGGAGCTCCGAAAGTTAAAGTCAATTTTTGGGCGATTAGAGCAATGCATGAAATTAATTTCGAAATCATAATCAAATATCTAAATAATGATTTGTATTTAAAAAAAAAAAAAAAAAAAAAAAACAACTAATTTTTATTTTGTGTTTGAACACAAAACTTAATGAGAGCTATACGGCAGAACACAAATGTTCTCACAAATAAATCCATATGAATTGTTATTTTAAGCTGGGCCGCAAATAATTGTCAAAAATCATGAACGAAATATTACAAATATGCAGAGAATGACCAAACATTTTCATTGAACTTTTACAAAATTTTATGTTTTTTATTATTGTCAAAATAAAAGGTACATTAGTTTAAATCATCTATCTATTTCAGTACATTATATTGTACATATAAACATTGATATTTTTGTAAAATTACAATAAAAATAATACGAGTATCCTATCGGTATGATCCTGACCTGCAGCACTGAGCAATTTTGTTCACTAGACACACTCAAAGGGGGAGAATAATTTTTTTTTTTTAAAGATGATGCCAAATTTTTTTTTAGCAGCGGATGTTCATTGAGAAAAGTGTACAATTGGTTTTGTAGTTAACAACTTCTTTCAGTTTTATTATTGTCATGTAAATCCTGAAGGAACCCGAGCTTTGATGACCAAACATGCTCGAAGCCAAAGTTCGTTCTTTCCTTACAACTATCTTACCTAGTAGTATATAAAAATGATCATTAATGTTAAAAGATCAGCCAAAATGCGTAATAAATGTATATTTTATATTTTTATTTAGACGTGTGGTTTTCAATTAGGCAATACTTTTTTCGGAGTTGGTCTTTGTGACAGATCTTACTTGATTTATACTCAGTTTGGTTTGTCAGTTCTTAATAAACTAACGTAGTCTGGAACAAGGTTTGCAAACCGTGCGAAAGGCACTTCGTTTGCCGGCTCGCAAAATGCAACCCATGCAAGAATTGAAGCCGAAAGACCGTCAAGCGGGTCGCACGTTCGGTGAATGGGCCCAAAACGATATGGCGACCGATCCCGATATTCACAAGAAAATCTTTTTCAGCGATGAAGCTCACTTTTGGTTGAATGGCTACGTTAATAAACAAAATTGTTGCATTTGGAGTGTTGATAATCTACAAGCCATTTTTGAGACGCCATTACATCCTCAAAAAATCTCTGCTAGGTGTGCTCTATGCGCATAGGGAATCTTTGGTCAATATTTCTTTAAAAATCAAGTCGGCCATAATGTTACAGTCAATGGGGAACGATATTGAGCCATGATTAATGTCTTTTTCATGCCTTAATTCAAGGATGTTGATGTGGACAGCCTTTAGCGCCAACAAGATGGCGTACTACCAACGAAACAATAAATGTTTTGAAGAAAACTTTTGGTGTGCCATTATCGCGCGTCGTGGGCCTGTGAGATGACCTTCCAGATCATGCAATTTAACACTACTATACTATTTTTTGTGGTATATTCAGAGTCAGAAACAAAGAAGTTATTTATTCCAACACAAATACAAATTTACACAAATACTTACCAAGCCAGGCAAACCGCCAGGATTCCCATCTTCCACAAAAATAGCAGTCGAATTATCCAATGGATCATAAGGACATTTAGCAATACCCTGGCCAACTCCAATTACATATTCCGAGCGAGGCAAGTGAGTAAGATTAGACTGAAATTAAAAAAAAATGATAAAAAATTATTTGAATGTCAAGAGGATATTTTTTGCCATTTTCTTTTATGTTTTATAAGTAAAAGTTTTGAGTTTGATAACTTCATGTATATTTTTTAAAATCTGTGGAGTTTTGTGAATTTCATACAAAGTTTGAAATTTTATTTATGCGCAATATGGTTTCTGTTATTGAATGGGCTATGCTTTTTGAAAAAATTCGATTAAAACTGGCATTATTCTTTCTATTAAAAACTGACTTTGAGGTTATAAAATTATTGTTTGATATAAAAATTATTAAAATAAAATTAATAAACATAATTGGCAAACTATATTATATAGAATTTTGCCCAATAGGATATGCCTGATATGTAGGTAACAGTTTTCGTGTCTGCAAATTCAGAACCAGTTCAGAACCGTAGTAGTTCCAAATCAGTTCCAAGCCACTCTCGAACGAGTAATAAAACAGTTCTGTACTACTTAGATTAAAACCATGCCCATACTAAAACGCAACCAGTCTTGAACTAGTTTCGAGGAGGTCTCGAAGTTACGCCAAACCAGTCCTGAACGTGTGCCGAACAAGTTCCGTAGTAGACCCAAAGCAGTTTTGAACTAGTTCCCAACTATGGTAAAAGTCATCTGAAACTAGCCCCGTAATGGTCGGGAAAAAGGTTACGTATTAACGCCGTTTTGCCTCATTTATCGGCGTGTTGCGACGTTGGGACCCGATGTTGAAAAGTCACCCTCATGCCGCTACACAAAAATTAATTATTTTCGTCCAAATTATTTCGCAAAAAACAATTGCGGCCAAACTTGTTATTCCAAATTTATCTTGACAGCTCTGTACCCACAGAGTTGCTTAATATTTTGTGAGAAATTGTGTACATTGTTAATGTAATTAAATTTTATTATGATAATATCTTTTCCCTCATTTTAATTTAAGGGAGAACATGTTTTTCGATTGTTATCGATAAATTTTAGATCTGACACAGATATTTTCGTGATTTCCTTTATTGATTTATGATAAATATCTTCTTTCATCTTAATTTATTTGAAACAACTTAGTTGTCTGTAATTTGTTCTTAAATTCAGAATGAACCATAGGTTACGATAGCGTGTTCGGGCTTTAAAGAAGTTTTACTTCATAAAAGTCAATTAATTTAAAGATAGTATTACAGTTTTAAGCTTTTGTGGAAGTGATGATTTTACAGACTGCGAGTAAGTGGAATATTTTCTCATGGCGAAGACCCAACAACACTGCTGAGGACACATGTAAGTTTAAATGCACATAAAAATATGTCAATTGAATAAAAACGTGTTGTCACTTTTGCCATTTTTCGCCGATTTCTATCAGCCAGAACTCAAGGATATATTATTCAAACATTCGTACATTCGTACATACATACATACATCTATAAAACACTTGCAGAATGAGATTAAGCAAGCGACATGAAATGGAACATAAGTAACAAAGCAGTTCGACTTTTTCTTCACAAATCGACGATGTTCTATATACTATCCTTATATCTATTATCTAACTATGTATGTAGCGTGTGTGTGTGTGGAAAACGATGAGCATTCACTTTGGTAACAACTAAGAAAGCAAGGGAAATAATAAGAAGAAAGAGTAAAATGCTTCTTGCGTGAATCACTGCGATAACTTCAATCTGCTCTCAGTCAAACGAAGCAAGAAAGTTGAATGGCAATGAAAGAAAGTAAGCGCTCCATTGGCGCGTAAGTAGATAGAAGGATTGACGGACGAACGGGCGGGCGGGCGGTTGGTTGGGCCGGCGGATGTACGGACAACTCCATTTAGTCAGCGGTGCACAATGGGCAAATTTTTAATTTTTGCGGTTAAAAGTCAACTTTTTAACTTGAGATAAAAAAATGTCTCATGGTTTAATGGCTAATATATTGATAAGAAATAAATTTACAAAAATTATGGCAGTTAGTGACCCTGTTTTTGTGATTTTACATCTTTTATATTACATATTACCAGTTGAAACAATAACATTTTTTTTTGATAAAACTAAAACTTTTTTATATTATTTGTGGCCTTAATATACAATGTTAAAAACTTTTTTTTCAAATTCAACTTTCTTTTAGAAAACTTAATGCACATGGATTCTAATACTAAAGCTGATTATTTTTACGATAAAGATTTGAAAAAAATCTTAGTAGTAACTGTCAAAAAGTCACGTTAGCATCATCTAATGAACCCCTAATGTTTTCACTAGAAATCGAGTTAACTCAATTAAAAAAATATATCACAGTATCTAGCAATATTTATTTTAGAATTTTAGAAGTAAAACTTCTTTGGCGGCATGAGAGTGAGAACCGTTTTACTCCTACAACTACTAAAACTAATTACTACTACCACTCCTACATTTTCTACTACTACTACTATTTTTACTAGCACTACTACTAATTTCTACTAGTATTTTTCCTAATTTCTATCACTAATTTAACTAATTTCTTCTAGTATTTTACTAATTAACTACTATTTTTACTAATTTCTACTACTTTTTTTTTACTCATTTCAACTACTATTTTTAATAATGCCACTACTAATTAATACTACTATTTTTACTAATTTCTACTACTATTTTTACTAATGCCACTACTAATTAACAATACTATTTTTACTAATTTCTGCTTCTATTTTTACTAGCCTTTCTACTAATTTCTACTACTATTTTTACTAATACTACTACAAATTACTGCAACTATTTTTACAAATGCTACTACTAAGTTGAAGTTACTACTACAATTTTTAATAATTTCTACTACTATTTTTGTCATTTCTACTGCTAATTATTACCATTTTTTTTATACTAATTTCTACTACTATTTTCACTAATGCTACTACTAGTTACTACTACTATTTCTCCTAATTTCTGCCACTATTTTTTTTACTAATTTGTACTACTATTTTAATAATTTCTATTACTATTTTTTACTAATTTCTTTTACTATTTTCACTAATTCTAATTTGGACTAATATTTTGACTAATTTCAACTACTATTTTTACGAATGCTGCTACAAAGTACGGCTAACCGCTGTAAATACTACTACTTACTACTAGCGGCGACTACAACTGCTGCTCCCATCTATAACTCTATCTCTTTATGAAGCCCACAGAGAAGTTTTACTTTTGACTCGCGTCGAGTGTTTTTTAAGTTTTTTAAATGGGGTATCGTTAAGAAGGCATGGTAAGCCAATTTATTTATTATAAATTTATTAAGTTGATAAAATTCTCTACAGCTACTATTTCAACTTTCAACTTACATTGTCTGCATAACAAATTTGGTTTAGCTAGCTTCTGGGAAAATATTTTTTGCCACGACTTGGAATTTTTCGACCATAGTGCGTGGGTGGGAATTGTCTCAATGGCGATATGCGGTTGCATTTTTACATACATACATATATATAAACTATATATACTCTGTAGGTGGTAAGATGGCAAAAAATACGTACAGGTACTTGGGATGGCTGTGGCGAAAACAATGCTTTGATATGCTCGAATGCTTTTGTTGTACGTTTTCGTTTCTACCCACAACGCAATCCCGCCTCAGCGCTTACTTCCACTACTGTTGCCAGATTACAGTTTTTCAGCGTTTTCCATGTACGTATTTTTTGTCTAAGCAGTAAGTAAGCTCGTATGCATTTATGAATGTGTGTGCAGTAATGGTCTACGTCTTTGTGTTTATTTGAATTGGATACTTACATAGATGACATAATCCTTGGGATTGTGCGCATTTGTGCCGCAAACGTAAAGCCTGTCGCTGTTTTCCATTGATTGTATGACACGAATGTGATTCTTGCAATCGAAAATCTGGAATGGTAGAAAATAAAAAAAAAACAATTTAGTAAAATATATAAATAAAAAAACCAGTTCGCATTTAAAAAGTAGCGCACGTACAAAAAGTACAATGTATCATCGAGTGATGGAAGAGGGGAATAGCAAACTGTTGTAGTCTACAATATTTAACTGTTTTCCGTAAATATTTTTTACAGTTTTTTGTTTTGTAAGTTGTCATTTAACGCGACAGAATTGTTGCAATCGAAGGCGCCCAGCTGTTGCAGATGTGTTGCTAGAATTTAAAAGCATAATGAAAAAAAGGAAAACAAAACAGAGTTCATATTGCTATTTATACCCAATGCATATTAAGTGTTTAGATAATAAGGACTAAGGTCCCAAGTAGCAGAAGTTAATAGCAAGTAAACATATTTGATAATAACCTATATTAGGGCCCGTTACAGAATTATACGCTCAATGTGAATGTATTGTCGCCCTGCAAAAAATATTCATTAAAAATCTGCGATAACTTTAATAGTACGACTCTCCCTTTGGCTGCTCCGTGCGCAAAAATTAGAGTGGCCAGATGTTTGTAAGCAACTTTCAGAATTTGTCCTTGGCTTTTGTTAATATTGAAACTGCAGGCATTTGAACTGCAATAAAAGTTTGTGGGAATATCAGAAATTTGTGGAATATCGATTATCCTTTGGCCACTGCAGTGGTGATGGTGGGGTGCACAGTGCGATTTTACAACTTCACAAATCCCCCCGAGAAATGAAATAAGTTAAGAAACTCCTGAAATAAAGTGCGTTTAATTAATAGGCAACCGTTTTCAAACATAATTTCGGAATTGAGCTTTTTCGCACCAGTATAAGGAAGTTTTAGTTAATCAAAATTAATTAACCCTTTTAAAAAGGTGGCAACAATCTAAAAAAATGTTTTCGAATGAATTCCTTCAGCCTCTTTCGTATGAGTCCCATGCTTATTGCATTATTTACTTTATTGCCTTATTTATCTTATTGATTCTGTTTAATTCAGGGACCGAAAATAGCAGTTATTTTTTTCGGTACAATAAAAGTCCGGGACAAAATATTGTTGTAGAAGAAATTTATCAATGTTCTTTAGAGCACAGGAATGAATTTTTTTTCAACTTTTTGGGAAAAAGTTTAATAACAACTGAAAAATCCGGACTAATATTCTATTTGTTCTAGTAATAACAATTAAATTTGACCAAATATTTTTTCAGTTTGAAAGCTACTTCATTTAATTTGCATGAGCGTTTTGTTTATTACTGGGAAAGGACTTTTATGTCGGCATTAAAAACATTTGGTCATGATTAACTGCCATTGCTGGACTAAAAATAATTTTTTTTAACGACTTTTATTATAAAAATTATAAGAGCCCGCCCGATTTCCTGGTTTCATTTACTTTTTTAAGCAGGTAATGAAGAAACTAAGCTTTCTTGCACTATTTTATTTGACTTATTAATTTTATATAATATACAGTTTTAAAAAGGTTGCAACCATTTGGTAAAATAGTTTTGAATCCAAGCTTTATTACTCGTTTTTCGTTCTTCATCCATATTGCATATTTGCTAAAGATATTGCTTTAAATTAAGCTCTCTTAAACCTTTTAGTATTACAACCACATTTCAAAATTTAGTTTACTTTTAAATAGTTGGCAATCTTCTTTCACAACATTTTGGAAGTAAAACTTTGTTAAAGCTTTTTCGTCTGACCTTAATATTAGGATACCTATATCAAATACCTAGATACCTTAATTCAAGTTGAAGAAATGGCCACCTATATGTGGTTAAAAATAAAGCGTTTTAAAAATCATTTCGAGTGTTACCCATGTGCAGCACTTCATTTAACTTTTTATATGATATAATTTAATACATCTGACAACCCTCCTAAAACACTTAAAATATACTCCAACTATTCGTACAGAAGATTTCTTAGCCCTCTTTCGTTTGATATCCTTATTTTAATATTGCGTAAAACTTATTTAATTTAATTTAGTTCGTATTTTAAGTAGATGGCAACCCTCTTAAAAAATTTTTCAAACTAAGAACTTCTGCAAACTCTTTTGTCGCCCACCAATATTGAAATAGCCTAGCTCTTTTTATTCAAGTTTTGGTTCGCCTTTTCAAAAGGTGGCAAGCATTATTCGTTCATGTAGTGAATCCTTTCTAAAACCCTTTCGATTGATTCCGTATTATTTTTAATAAATTACCGCAATTGAATTTAATATTTTAACAGCTGGCAATCCTTTTCATGCTCCAATCTTGTTATTGCATGCAAGTATTCACATACTTACATATAATCTCAAAATTAATTCAAATCATACAAAATTTTTTAACTCATTCATTGGGTACAAAAAATGCGCCTGCGCGCACGTAAACCTCTTAACTTGATCTAATTTTTTTTTATTTATTCTTTGCTTTTCATTTCACTTGTTTGTTTTTGTTTTGTGTGTTATTTGTAAATTATGACAGGTTATGCAAGTGCGTTTGTCTCATAAAACATGTTGTTCAATGTAGCGTGAAAAATTTAATTTAGATTCGTATTCTGAGAAAATTGAAATTGCAACTCAGTACAATGCAGCTGAGCCTTTACTACTATGGGTAAAATATTAATGGCATGTGTGACAAATTTTGTAAGTCACTGGATTAGTGTGAAACTATGACACATTCAATATGTTCGTTGCATCACATGCAGAAATAAGAATGTATTGTATATTGGATAAGAACCAATACATAGCCAGCAAGTTGTCCTGCAAATATTTTTACTTTTCAATAACAACTGCATTTCATGCCATTCGGTTAAATTTGCTGTCTTATAGCGAAGAATTCAATTTTTATTTTGATGATGATAGAGATAAAGTCTTGAAATTTGTGTGGGTCGGGTATCGATGAGAATGCCATTAAAGTAAATTAAATTAAATTATACCAGAATTTTGTTTATTTATTAGATATTTTAACACAAAATTGCAATGTTTTAGGGGAAAATGCCATATCAATTTTTATTTTTCAGTTCGTTCCAAAAATTATAATACATTTTAGTAATTTTACTTATTATATAAGTACATTAAGTTTATCCAAAGCATAATATGTGATCCTTGTCATCAAATTTACAAAAAAAAAAAAAAATATGCTAATTAATTTTTTCAGCAAAATATTTCAAAAGGTTAGTTATGAGCAGAGTTGTCGAAATATTCTGAAAAGAAATCGCCAAATAAAAGGATGAAAAATTGTCATTTAAAAAAAAAAAAATTGCCACAAATTTTGTAGTAAAATTTTTTAACTCAAATGTAATGGAAGTTCTTAATCATAGGATCTTGATATCCGAGTCGTTAGTGCACACTGTTCGCTTTTCTAGCAAAAATCTTTAGGTATCAAAATGTTAGCAGTTAGTTTTTGAAGTTAATTTTTATTAACTTATTCACTGCAGTACGATATATTTTACTTTAAAACAATTGACGGATGAGCTCCAAATAAAAAAAATGTCTTAAGATTGTATATTTTTTGTAATGAAATAGATTTTGTTGCACACTTCTAATTCCTTATAGCTTTACAATCCAGCAAGAAGAGTGTCAGTATATTGATAGTATATCTGATGATCAGGGCTGACAAAATTTTCTCAGCACTTAGAACAAAGTTGACAAAAGTTTCTTGGGGCTACTATGTAAAAACTGTTGCTCTCCAATATGTACGTCTGATATTGCATTTTACTCTGACACATCCGATATTACCGAATAGACGGACAGACATATGTATAGCTGTACTGCTCACTCTCGTCCTTCTTACTGGGGCAGCGCAGCGTACAAAAAACCATCAGCACTGACGTTCAGGTTTGACGTTTAGGATTGTAACAAATAAATTTCCTGATTTGTTTAATTGAACAAACAAGTTGTTGAAGATTTTGCCAATCATTTTTTTTTCACACGTTAAGTTAAATCGTACAATCCATTACAAAAAATAAAAAAAAGATATTGTAAAAGTGAAGTGAAATTTTCTGGTCCTATACTTGTCTTGAAATCTGCTGATCATGAACCGGTTTTTGTAAAGAATTGGTTGCAGATCTAATTTATATGCGTTTATAATTAAATGTCACAATATAGTGTTATTTAATTTTACACTTATCTTCCACTTTTTCTAGTGAACTGCGCTCTTCAGAGTTTTCACAAAAATGCATATGGCTTTTACAAAACTCCAATGAATATCTTAACCCAAATGATTATAGTTTCTTTTGCGCAACTATGAATGACAACCATTTTACCGTTCATCTGACGGACAGTAATGCTAAATATGAATAACTCGGTTGTTACATTCTCCCATTTGTACGATCATAGTTAGCGCAGCAAGTCACAAATGTCTCTTTTTGGCGAGCACTATGACGGTCATTTGCACGGTAATCTAATCAGTACTAATATTAGGAAGTGTATTAGTAATTCCATGAGGATGTTTTTGAAGGGGAGTAGTATTCGATAAAAGTAATATCAAAAAATTGACTATACAAATTTCGCATCAAGTTTCAATTTGTTTTTAATGCCTCCATTTTATTGTTTTC
Source organism: Anomoia purmunda (assembly GCA_951828415.1). Lineage (NCBI taxonomy): Eukaryota > Metazoa > Arthropoda > Insecta > Diptera > Tephritidae > Anomoia > Anomoia purmunda. The sequence goes on from OX639997.1 coordinate 4,282,765, forward strand.
CAACAAATGGAAATTGTGCGCCGGTCCACGATGTGAATTCTTCTGTACTTATTATACTTATTTTTTTTTCGAAATTGCAAAAGTGATGCACACAAAAATATACAACGCTATCACTCGTCAATAATTTGCATAAAAATTGTACCACCTCAATCACCACTCTGCACAAATTGAACTAATATTCTTTGGCAATAAAAAATGAAAAAAAATGAAACAATCACTTTGCTGCTCTTCGAAGCGAAGAAAATTCCTATTCAAATTTCTACAAGCTGCTCATTATAAAAATGCAAGCCGCAAATTATTTATGTTCCAATATTGCAAAGTAGCAAATGTTGCAAGTTTTTCGCTGAATACGCCGTAAATGTGTAGGCAGAGTGCAGGAAAATAAAAAAATAAATAAATATTACAAAATGCAGGCGAAAAGAAAGCAGCAACTTTTCTGCAATATTTCGCACAATAATCCCTTGCAATTTTAAATTGAATGCAAAGGAAAGTGCGCAGATAAAAACCCGAGAAACAACTGTGAGGAAATGCAAAGAAAATTGAAAGATGTTGCCCTGTCAATTGGGGCAGCGGCAGCCGTGCAATATAGGGAGACGCTGCCACGAGAAAAAGAAGCCGTGCCAATGCAAGTGAGTACACAAATTGAAAGCCACAGAAGATAAAATGACGAGATTTCGAGAGCAAAAGCAGCAGTATTGACGAAGGGTTGCATATTTTTTTTTTAAATTTTTGTACCACGCCGTAAGTGGTATTGGGAGGAGCGGAGCAGTGGCAGTGGGTAGTAGCAACCGCAATCACGCTGCATTAAATGTAATGCCCCTGCTGCAGTTTGCGAAGAAGAATCGCTCTATTATATCCACATTTGCTGCATGCTGAAGATGATATAAAAATCAATCAAATCGCTGGTGGTAGCCCCGCCACGACATTTTTGTTTCACAGAATGGGAAAAGGCCGAAGGAAACGGAAAATCGCGGGAAATCTGATATAAGCATATGCACTTACTTACACATACAGCGAAGTGCCAACGTGTGTGTGAATGTGTATGTGTTCATGTATGCAAGTAATATATTTGTATGTGTGCGTTTGCATACTACTTTTCAAAGGATATGTGCGTTAAATTGACACAAAATGCACGCATGCAATGATAAAACAACTTCCCTTAAACACACACCCTCCCACATAAAATACATACAGTGGGCAATAAAAGTATATATATTATTAGGGAAAAATAAATGATTCAACTTTTTTTTTTAATTCCGTCCCAACCGAATTTGAGGTAACGTAAGGGGCTGCACATTCAGTACGAAAAGTGTCGCGAAACTTGGTTCGACAATCAATGCTTGAAAAATTAACCGAACAAGAAACTTTCAGAGCTACTGAAATTTTTGGTTAACGTGTAGTGAAAATTTTAACGCAATTTAAAATCAATTGCGGTAGCGTCATATTTTGTGTCAATCGGCATAAAAAGTGTAAATAAATGAGATTTCTCCGGTAAAATAAAAATAAAAAATAAAATTTAAAATTTTCACTGCTCCTCCTATCGTTTTTTCTATCCAAATTCTTTCTGAATTCCCCGTTCTCCAGCTTTTTCCTACGGTAGTGATCAGGCCTTTTTTCATGCAGATTTACGAAATTTAGTTTTGATATATAAAACTGTCCAAACTGCTAAATTTACACAATTCAAACAGAGCTAAAATTTTACCTGTAATTAAGGAGATTGACGTCTGAAAAAGCTTGATGGCCAAGGAGTGCGAGAGGGGGGAAAATCGACGAAAGTTTTGACTAGAAAATCTTCTTAATATCGGTTGGAATTTCCTCTCAAATTTATTTTCATGGAATTTTCTTTATCATTATCCAAACGTAAGAAGAAATCTCCTCGATTTTGTTTGGTAAAAGACCAAGTAAAGGAAATTAATAAGGAAACTATTTTATTTTTTTCTAGAGTCTTATTGAATTTGTTTTTGCTTTTTATTTTTACAATAACCTCTTAATTCAAATTTTGCTTTTAACGTGTTATCATTCATATGTACTTTGTGAATAATTTACTAGGTATATATTGCTTTTGGTTTAATTTCAAGAATAAATGTTCATTGGATTTTTGTATTTTAAAAATGAAATTTTTTTGACACGTGCCCTACTATTAATACGCATAATTTGACAATACTAGTTATTATAAATACTCATTTGAATTTTATAGACGAATATGTAAAACCTTTGATAATACATAAGTACTGAAAATTATTATAATTATCTATAATCTCCTTGAAAAAATTTAGGTGCTGATAACTTAGAATTAAGAGGAGATTTATGGAAACCAATGAATTCTTAATTTTATTGAAAAAGTTTTCACCTTAAATTTTTTTTTTTTATTTTTTTAATATGTATTTTAATCTACAATCTATCTAGTGATAATAAGTAGAATTTCTAATAATATAACATAACATAACATAGCTCTGACGCCTCCATTGAGGTCACAGAGAACTATAAATACAAATGTACATGTTCGCTTAAATAATTATCTTATGACTGATATGAACAATATCTGTTTAGAAGCTCAAATCTAAAACATGTTTTCTTTTCAGTCTTTCAATTTTATTGGTTTCATCTAACAGTATTATGGCGAGTACGTTCGTATGGTTAGATAGTCTGTTTACATAATTATTACTAAATTTTTTAATTTCCTCTTTAATAGTTGACATTTTGAGATCTCTGTGAATACAATTATTTGTTACGTACCATGGAGCACTAGTAATTAATCTTTAGTTTAATTAATCTTAAAGTTTTATTTTGAAACCTTAAATGTACACGTAATCTTCTAGATTTTATTAAAAAGAGTTTCATCTTAATTCAACGGGTAATCTGCTTAATTACATTACAAATTTTTAATCTTAGTTTTACAGATATATACTCAGTCGTAATAAGGAGTTCTTATTGGAAAAAATCGTAGAGAATTTCGCTAAATTATGTTCTGATTTATAAGTTATTTTAGGTAGCCTTTTCGCTCTGTGACACAGTTCAAACAATATTTGAAAACTTTTACAAATAATAAAAGCGTTGAAAACCAAATATTTATAACATTTTTGGAGTTGCAGGAAGAGTCAGAGTTTGGAGAAAAGCTAATACAGCATAAACCCTAATCACCTTGTATTTACTGTCACTTACTGGCATCGCGGTACAAATGTCATGGTTTGGGGTGATGTGGCTGCGTTTAGAGTTGGAAATTTGGCGTTTGTTGAGGGAAAATGGATCGCTATCAATACAAGGATATACAACAACAAAATTTAAAAGTATTCGTTGATAAAATAAACCTTGGTAGGTGCTAGATCTTCCAAGAGGATAGCGATCCAAAGCGCACGACCCACATTATAGAAAATTTAACAGCCCCAATGACTAGACGCTTACAAGCAGTTATAGACGCTCATGGGGGCAAACAAAATAAAAGTTTTTATCATTTTGTGCCTTATTGAAGTTTTTTATGCAAATACGAGTAGTATCGTGCGTCGATTTTTGTTTAGATTTTTTTCTCGTTTTTAATGAATAATTTCAAAGTTCGAGTTGGAATACATTACTTTTGTATAATTTTCTTATAGAAATATAATTAAAAGCAAAACTGCATTATTACTTTTTCCCTTAATACTTTTGAAGTCATACAGACAGTGGAAATATGTGTCGTACGTAAACTGTTGTCGCTCACTGTACATATTCTACAAATGCACAAACTATGTGTGCTTATAATAGTAAATGCATATTTGCTCACTTCTCGTGTGCAGAAGCTTTCGTAAAGTAGTAAAAATTGAATTTACCCGCAATGTGGCGATGCGCACTTGCGTTTATTTGACGGGATAGTGTAAAAAAAAAATGAAGTTTATAGGTTTTATTAGTTCCCTAAATGCTTATGCTGGCTGGTAAACAGGGTGCTACTTGAAGGATGTTCCATAAATCGAATAACATCGGTAAGTGTATTTCTGCTTTGGACACAGCATATACACAAGCATATACCCGATATTTTTTGTTCGATAACAAGTAATTTTGGTACCGATACTTTTGAATCAAGTATTGAGTGTAGGTATCAAACAATACGAGTATACTCGTATCGAATCCTGACACTTTGGCAAACTTTTCCTCCACATTTATTTCGAACATAAATCGCCTTGAATTTGTAACCTTCATATTAATTGCAAGGGAACGCTGCGAAAAGGCGCCAAAGTTACAAGTCAATTGAGAAGAGAAATAATTTAAATTTTTTTTTATTTATCCTTAAAATTTTTTTAAACTAATCAAAATAATTTCTTTGAAATCCAATGAAAAGTCTTTGTCATACGGAGCTATTCCCATATTTTTTATCTTAATAGTCAGTATTTAGATGCTTTCAAGTATCGATACTTTACTTCGATACTATTTTCAAGTAAAAGTATCGACACCTAGCAGATATCACCTTCCGTGCGAAGTGTTTTCATTACATTGGAATTTACGCATAAAAGATGACCCGGAATTCTTAAATACATTAGCGCAAATCATCGGTTTCTTTTATTTCCAAACAGACCTAAATTTATTTTCAATGTTTACAATGTTTTCGCTTTATCAAAACTCTTTGCTCCCAAGATTATATCTGATAAAATTCACCCTGGCATCCTAAGTGCACTACTGTAAATAAGCTAATGATAAATATAGGTAATAAATTTAAGCCTGGGCTAAAACTCCATTCTGTTGTATCAAAAATACCACAAGAAATTTTCTGAATTCGTATATAATTGAAAATATTAATAAAAATCTTTAAAATCCGCTGAGACATTTTAAACCAAATAGGAAAAGTTTACGATATTATTTTCTTATTGTGACAAAGAATAAATTTGAAAGTTAAAAAAAAAATATTACCTTACTCACCGAGGACGTGCCCCTGAGACCTGTTCAGGTCTTGAAAAGAAGAATTCTGAAGGGATGTGGAATAGCAGCTGTAACTTCTACCGCTTTGACTATTGTTGCGTTTTAAAATTAAAAAAAAAACTGACCTAAAGCCCATATAGAATTTTTCTTTTTTCAATTTATTTCAAAACGGCTCAACTAATTTCACGGATTCTGCTGAGAGTTGTATTTTTCATGATTTTCAGCCCAGGAACCCCTTGTAAGAAATCATAATCTAAAAGTAGATAAATATCAGTTCTTTTTCAGAGAATTTCTCATTTGCACCTTTGGTGAAGAAAAGTAGGAATATTTTTGTAATATTCGCATTAAATTAATAAGTTTTCTTTGTCATCGTTCACATAGTAACCTAGTCGTAACTTGGAAGCGGTCTAAGATTCCTTTCCCCCTTTTCAAATTATTCATTTTCGAAATATGTCCGTTAGCACAATTGCGGTGCTGTGTGTTCTGTTTTGGATATGCCTTGCAATCTTTTTTCATTCATCTAATACTCGTAGTGGTAGAAGCATTTTGACATACCGAATGTGTTTTCACAAAAACTAAAAAAAAATGTTCGCTCAGTAAACATTTTATATTCTTAAAAAGATGTTGACATTCCTTTCTTTGTTATATTAATATTTTGTTCAGAGATAATAATTGAGCTCAGAGATATGCCGATTTCTATAAAAATCGAGTACAAACGAATTGGGCCGAAAGTAAAGCTTTAAATCAAATAATTTTCTTCCTAGACATCACAGATGCCGTAGAGAATCAAGTGCCTTTGAGTTCGATCAGTGAGACGGATCTTCCAACATTGTAGGAACAAGACTAACTGCAAGTGAAAGCACATAGGATAGTGCCTCCAGCCTTCTTTCAGAACCAAAAGGTCTTCTACTCTAATTAAAACGAATTGGACCGATGTCAATAGGCTAACCGCTGTTTTTACAGGGCTTGAATTGGATTGGAATACAACGTCGAGAAAAACTAGAGTGAGATTTATAGCCAAATCCTATTTTGGACACTTGGAAGAGCTGTGTAACGTGGATTCAAAAGATTTGCTTAAGTTCTTAATTTTCACCGGCTGAATCGAATTCAATACAATGGACTTCCTTTCTTTTGTCTATTCTTCTTCATTATTTGTCCTATTTCTGGTTCAAAGACGAGTACGTGGTATTAGAAGGAAGTTTTGAGTTCTTCGCAAGCCACCAACCAAGTATACCGATTCTCTAAGTAATAAAAGTATTTGGAGAGATTTTTTTTTAGTGAAAATAGTTTAATGGGAATGGTAACAAACTTCAGCAAGTAACCTGTATTTTAAAACCCTTAACTCACTCTTCTCAAAATACAATTTGATAGAATTGAAATAAAGGGATAAAATGGTTTGAAATAAGAAGAATGATGTGGCTTTAAGTTGATTGCAATGCGGGCCAAGAAGCACATTTTCAAGAATACGATTATATACGTATGTATTTGTACACACACACACACACACATGTGCACAAATGTTGAAAAGAATCCCGCCAAACTGCCAGCCACCAACTAGCGAACCACCAATCACAGTCACGTGCTTGGTGGGAAATCCCAGAAAAGTGGATTTTATTATACGCTTTGAGGGGCTTTGCAAATTTTTGAATTGGACTTGGCAATTTTATTCAGAGGTAACTAAAAGCAAATAGAACTATAGCAGTAATTCAGTGATAAATAATTTTTTTTTCCGCTAGCGGATTTAGCTTACCTGGCTCTTGCCTTTGGAGACGCAGCTGACGACATCATCGCGTGTGGGCTCCAAGTTAATAACATCGCGCTGTGGAGTAGAAAGAAAATAATGAGATGAATAAGAGTAGAACATGAATAAATTTTACATTGATATTGTACTTAAAATATGCAATACACAAATGATGTGCTCGTATTATGTGAGCAGGCAATATGGCGCATGAATTTTACATATACATAACATATATGTATGAGGATATGAATTAGCACTAACTAGTTTTTCGAATTAAAAAAAAAAACAAGAATTACATAAACGCAAATGCTTTACTACATTTCTGTCAAGTCATAGAAAATGTTTTAATTTTCTTTTCCAATGATAGTGTAAGTCCGCTGTGCATTTCATTCACACTGACAGTTCAATTTGACTGTGACAGTTTCATTTGGCAATTCCACATTGGCAACAAGTGCAAACGTATAATATTGTATTCGATGCACTGCATGATGCTAGTATGTAGAACATACTATAAGTGATCAGGATGAGCTTTTTTCTATTCGACTGACATACATAGATGAATAGCTCGATGCTTGTGCAGGACGAATGATATCATTTCTTTATGTGTGTGTGCGTGTGTTGTGTGTGAGGAATGATGAAACATCAGCGCTTGAATTTAACATTTCTATTAACCTCATTTCAAAATTGCACAGACGGTTATCTTCATACATTTGAAGTGCTAAGGAGAAACGAATGTTATTTCGTTTTTAGTTAAATGTAATAAATAGCACATTCTGGTTGATTGCCGAACGACTAAGGAAAATACGGACATTTTTGGAAGGTGATAAATTCGTTGATGTTGTTTAATTTTTTTTTTTTAGCAAGTAGTTAAAAGCATACAGATTTCTTTCTAACTCAAAAATATGAACGAGGCTTCGAGGTGGTTTGGGAATAGAAAAAATTTAATAAAATAAAGCGAGTTGGCAGATTTTGTTTTAATGTTTCGATTTCATCGTCTTGGGAACGGCTACACATATGAAATGTGCAGCTCCACTACATTTCTTAATAACTAAAGCGAAAAAAGTTTGTTTTGGTAGATCGAATTTTTATGGCATAAGTTTTTGGTTGATTGATTTAAGTGGATTGTCTGCTGTCCCTGATGACAAGCAATTGGCAAATTTGCCATTTTGATTCAACCACTTGTGGAACGTAAATCCATTCAGCCGCTTAAATGAATTTCAATATGTCATACAGAGAGAGGCGACTGTACTCTGAAATGCGCTGCAGGAATGGTTTACTGACAGCCTTTAGCCTCCTCCTTGCGAGAGCTGGGTACTCGCACAGTAAGTATTCGATTGTCTCCATTCAGCCCGGGGCATCGCAAGGGACAACATAACCCGCTGAAGGATAAGTAGTTCCTTTCGTCAGTTACTCCTAAGACTCAGTGTGTATGTATTTTCTTTGCTCATTCCCAAAAGTGGCCGGGTTTCAGGTGGGCCATAGAGCATCCAAAAGCGCTGGACAATCCTCTACGAGCCTTGATCCGCCTCTGTTTAGCTATTGAATACTGAATTTCAGCATTTCTGCTTTTGATCTCCATATACGAGGTCCCTGTGTTCCTGAGATCAGCCCATGGGGCTTAGAAATTAAGTGCGGGGTTGGTGGATAACTCAAGTTTTGATCTTAGGCATTAGTCGCTTAAATGAAAACTATTTTGTTCTCGCTAATTTTACTTGGAATATTGGGACAGGGTGGATCAAATCACCGCAGTTCTTTTCAAAAAGAAATATTGTATTTTCTTTGAATTAGGCCAGATTACTGTAAAATCTACTTTCTTGACTCTATCAGGCATACGTCTTAGGATCGAATAGAAGCTCTTAATGCATGTAATGTTTTACTTTACTAAGTGATACATTTAAAGTAGAACAACGGCATACAGATACGAATCGTATTCGTATCACAACTTTGACACTGTCAACAAAAAGGGGTTTGTTCTAATCATGACAAAAAGATTGGTTTACATTTTCCAACACGCTGTTATCAATCGAATGGCTGGTCTACGGTATTGCATATCCCATTAAAAATTTAATAACTGCATAATTTTGCGTTTCAAGATCCAATCGAAGGTTCAACCTCGTACGCATATTACGATAGGTTTTTTATGCGCTACTACCGTTAAGCATTTCGCCGGAAGATGGTTTGGGCGCTAAGCTCTTTTTGCGTTAGAGTCTGACGCAGGCCGTAGGAAGTTGCATCATCATCCGTTCATCGTATTCTGCCTTTTTAGCATCTCAAGCGACGTACATTTTACCAATGCCAGTTTGGTCATCTGAGCATATTGCTAATCACTACTACTGAGACAGTTTAAATACATAGATGGCATTCCGAGCCGCCATATCGCTACATTTCATGTTAGACAGGCGGCCCGTACTGCTTTTAAAGCCGATATTCGATTTGAACACTAGATTTCGTGTCGGGCAGGAGGTCCGAAAAGTCTGGTTTCAAAGCCGCGCTCACTCTTTTATTAGTTAGTCGCCGTAAAGCTCCACTTTACCTTGAGATATGTATATTTGTACATATATATCTAAAAGCGGTGGAGGATGACACATACAGCCCAACTTCTGAACCACTTTAGCGATATGTAAATTAATTTGGTTACCAAAAAGCAAATCAAATATTCTGTTCATCGTTGGTCGAACAGTGGTAAATTTACTATAGTTACTGTATATACCCGCTATGAAAGGGAAAACATTATCCAAAATGTGCTGTACGATTTCCAAATAATCACAGAAATATTTCCATCCATTGGTCAGTTTATTTCGTTTTTAACTTCGATTGTCTTAAGGGGGAAATTTTCTTCTACACTGTCCATGGAATGCGTTGGGAAACTTTCCTGCTCCCTATTCATGGAATGCATGAGAGACATCTCCATGGAAGTTAATATAATGAGAAAAATTAAAACTAATATTTGAAAGTTCAATTCAATTCAATTTGGAATTATAATACCAGTACAAATTTGTAAAACAAAAAATCTATTGAGTAAACTTTCTTTAGCTTTCTTTAAGAAGTGAAATATAAAGAAATGTCAATTCAAAGCCTCTGTTTTGTTCCTATAAGCAACGAATGTGAATATTTCTAAATTACTTCCAAATAAAAACTTTTTATATTTTTTCTTGATTGTAAGAAAATATTTACCTATACAAATTTTGATTTCAACTACAGCCAGGATCACGTTACTAGCGGGTGTTTTTTTTAGACTGATATAACTTTCGATAGGGATAGCTGTCACTTGACAGCTGGTAAACGACATTTCGTTTTGACATTTCTGTTCAGTAAGCCTTGACAAATCATCATGGAAAGAATGACGCCGCAACAATGTTTACAAATTGTGGAAATTTACTTTAAAATCAGTGTTCTGTTCGCCAAACTTATAGAGCACTTTGTGAATTTTATGGTCCACATAATCGACCATCAGAGCAGCTTATTCGTCAAACTGTTGATAAATTTCGAACAACATTTACTCTACTCGATGAAAAAACAACAACAAGACAAATAACTGTACGTGCAGAAGAAAATATTGGTGCTGTAAAAGATAGTGTTGGGGAAGATCCGAATTTGTCTATTCGCCGCCGTGCTCAACAACATGGAAATTTTGCAGTGGTTCAAAATTGGACGGATCGCATCCGATTCACCAAAGCTAGTCGTGGCGGACATATGCCAGAAATCGTTTTTAAATATTAAATGTCATGAAAATATCTTTCAAATAAAAAATTTGGCATCATACTTCATTTTTATGTGTTTTATTTCAATTTAAAGTTCTATCAGTTTAAAAAAAAAACACCCTTTATGTAGTTGTAAAGGTGATTACCACCAATCGCATATTTAATATCAATTGCCAAACATATGACGTAAGCGCCAAATCATTGTTAGTATTATTATTAAATTGCAAGATCTGGATATTTAAAATAACTAGGGCCAGAAGTTAAGAAGCGAAGAGTTCAGGCTAGACATTCACAAGCCAGTTTGCCTGATGCATCTTTAAAATATTTATAGTACGAAAAAAAGTCTGATAGAGCACTTTTTTTTTTTAAATAGGTTTTGAATTAATATGCTGTAATTTTGCTGTTGGTCCCGGAGTTGTGTCATCTTCAGTATCAGTTTTCGGTCCGTTCTATTGACGTCTACTGGCCTGTATTCGTGTAGTGTTGCTATCAGTATGAATACTCTACTTGTGGTAGCCTAAAAAAACGTGTTCGTCCTGAATATGTTTGGTTATCGATTTTATATTACCAAAACTTTTTGCATTTAATTTTGATTTCATACGTTTATTTTTCTTTTTCAATTAAATCGGCAGACATGGCATATGATACAAATATTCACTTGTGTACTTTTTCTGACTTAAACTAAATGAAAGTTTAAAAATTTGGGAGCTAGTAAATAAAGTTCTTTCGCCAATCATGTGATAGGAAAAAAAAAATAAATAAGACTAAAAATTGTTAGAGTTTAGCTCCAAATAGCCTCTACCGGCAATTTGCACAAAAATGATATTCTTGTATAAAAATCTATCAACAATTTAATAGCCATATTAATGTAAACCTTGTATAGCGCTTGTTAGAAAAATTTACTATTGGATTGCAAAGTAAAAATTAACATCAGTGATGACAGTTATGTCTCAGATGGATTCCAACACAATAACATAGTTTTTATGAAAATTGCAGTTAGAGTGTGCTGAATATAGGACCTTCGATATGTACATAGCTATGCACTGACTGGAATTTATTAGTTTCCCATATTTCTCTAGTCAAAAAATTCACCCAGCGCAGACAAATATCTATAATCTTTAGATTCTGGAACAAATTTGATCTTAATTAGAGTATTTTACAATTTTTTGAGATCATTTAAGATATATACCGAAGTACCAATTGAAGAACAAAAAAAAAAAACAAATAAAAAGTATTTTATCCCAGTGGTTGCTTGCACAACAACAAATCTTCCTTTGGTCAAATAAATGTATTAATAATTCTAATAGAAACTAAAGAAATCGATAACCTTGCTGAGTCGAAGACGAAATCAAATTGTTGCCAAACAAAAAAAAAGCCATTTTATGCAAAATTCTTTAAACTTTACAGATTAAAAATTTAATTTAAATTTAAATTTAAAACCTCCACCTACTCCACTCCACTCCACTCCACTCCATAGCAGGGCTATCTGCAAGTTACAGCGAATTATAAATTACTACTCCTACAGTTCGTAGCTATGAGTAGTTTATTTAATTTACTCAAAGCAAATAAAGTTAATTCATGCGCAAACGAATGCACAACACTTCACAACATGACCACTACACAAACACAAATAAACACACACAACTACACACACATCGCATGTTTGTGCATAGAGCGGCAAGGATGAATGCATTTAGGCAACGTCAGCGGACTTGTAGTGGACATGATGGCCAGTCTTGTGTTTGTGCACGGTGACAGTAGTGACAGTATCTGGCCGGCTAACTGACAGTCTGATATTTAGCTAGACAGTAGACAGACATGAGCGTAAACTTTGTTTACTTAACTATTTTTTATTTGTATAATACGTTTAGTTTCCGTTTTTTTTTTTTTTTGGTTTTTAATTTGTATGGCATTCAGGTTTTGCAAATGACTAACTCAAAGTTCTGCTTCATTTTACTCCTTTTCGCGATTTGTCACCGTCTGGATTTAGACTTGGTCTCCTGTGTCTGTTTGCAGGGCTTGTGTTGCGGTGGTGTTGTGAGTTGTGAAAGCAGTGAAATAGCGCTTTCACATTTGTTAAATATTAATTTTGTTTGCGCTGAGAGTTTGTCACTTTTTAACTATGTACACATTTAACGCTTCGTAAATCAAACAGTATCTTTACTGTGGTTCGCTTTTTGTATGCAATTTAAGAATGGAGAATTTTAGTAGAAACATTTCGAAAGTTCAAATTGATTTTAAGTATTCTCAAAAGTCCGCATCTAAGCGATATTAGGAGTAGTTGTCCAAAATAGTGGATCAAAAATAAATTTAATGTTGCTCTAAATAATCTGATCAAAAGCGTAGTGCTTTCATTAAAAATCTGGCTTGCTGCCCAAATAATTTAGCCCATAATATTTCTGTTTCTTATAAAGAGTTGGCAAGCGAAGTTTTCGGTTTGATTTCGAGGCAGACATCATTTTTGGTGTTATTGCTGATTTCCTTGTGGCCGCCATAGCCGAGTGTGTAGCATGTAACATCGAAAATTATAGAAAAACCTTTGAGTATTTCTGTCATGAAAAAACTTGCCACAAAAATTCGGAGGCGGCGTGTAAGTAGGTCCCAGTATTCGTGGTACAACATCAAGACGCAAACTACTAATTGTAGGAGAAGTTCGGCTAAACATCAATCTCTATGATGTAAGCGCCAAATTATAATTGTTATATTATTGTTGATTCCAAGATAAACAAAGTGCTTTACGTTTTCGAAGTTGTAACTGCCAAGAGTAATGTAGGAACCTAGACGAACCGAATAAAGATCGCTATGGTCTTGTCTAAGATATCTAGAATACTTTTTGTGTGCCCTTACAATTGGAAATATTCAGGATTGAGGAACAACTGATAATTTCTAAAAAAAAAAGTGCAAAATTCATAAATAGTAACGACAAATCCTGAGCTTCCGAAAGTGTCCTTTTAATTTACGCAGTGGCAATAAATGGTTCTGTTAATGCCTGATATAAAAGGTACTCTGCAATGTTCGAAAATTCAGAGGGTTGATCGGCATTTTCGCGATATTATGTAATGTTTTAAATAAATTCAAATATGGACTGACATCAAAATCAATGTACATAGATGTAGGAATAAAATGGAGTTACTCAGATTCAATTTCATTCAACCACCTTGAACTCTCACATAGCACAGCGGACAAGGGCGGATTGTAGAGCTCAGCCAAGACTAATTTCTTACGGAAGACGGATTTCAGTTTGTATATCCAATTATTATTTCCGAAAATTATTTGTGCACAACAAGATCATCCATTCTGTAGTTCCAATTTTCGATTATGCGCTCGAGATGTCCAGTTGTATTAGACGAATTGCGCGAGTGTTAATGTTGCCTACCAATTCAAGCTTACAATAATAAAGATTTCGAATTTTACTTAGCCCCATAGAAAAAAGTAAAGAGGTGAGATTGAAGAATGCAATTAACTGTTACTTTGAGGTAAAATAATGTCACAGTAAATTTTGAGGTTATGCCACGAAAGGCGTGAAAATGGGCCGACTGACTACATTTTTATTTTAGTTGTAGGTATCTATTACATCTGCCTGCATTTATTACATTTTTATTTATTTTATATCTTAAATATTATATTATTTTTTATATCTTAAATATTTTTCAAAATGAGAAACATATTAATTTTCTGTATATATACGTGCCCGTTGACGGATTTGGTAAAAGTTTCTAGTATTCCTTTCTATTTCCCTAAGTATTAACTCTGGGAAAAATTTTCCTACCGTTGGGCGCTCTTTTAGTTTCTATATCGATTAAAGTTGGGTAAAAAAGGAGCCGGGCAGGTATAAGGGAAAGCACGAGATTTTAATACGGTCGGTAATGATCTTACAAATACTTACAGCTCAGAAAAGCTTTCTTTATTTGCTGCAGTATTTATTCTTATAAGTTAAGTTTTTAAGGCTAGTAAAACAGTTCATTTCATTTACAAAGATTTTGCAGTAATATCAAATATATATAATTTGTAAATGATTTTTAAATAACTCAGTTATTAAGGGCCCACACTATTTATATTTATTTTGAAGGTTAGACTTTCCGATGCATTTTAAATACCCACCGGAAGCACTGTGTCTACCGAGTTTACTAAAGGTTGGTAAAGCGGTTACTGAGATAAAACATTTTATTTTGTAAGTAGGCAGGGTCATGCCCCATAACCAAGATTATTAATTTACTAGCTCTTACCATTAACAAAATAGGAAATAAATAATTTTACCAAAGGTTATCACTTTTAAGTAATTCACTTTTTGGTACGGTTTTTAATTTTTTACCATAAAAAAAAATATAAATATAATAGCCGATTACGGTTGGTTGCTGAAACTTTAATAGCGATCGTACTACGTTAATGTTAGACCTCCGACTGTCTTTCGGCAAAAAAGGAAAAAAATGCCTCAGAAAAATCATTTGCCGTTCCTACGATTTGTGGTACAATAATGTTTCATTTATCGTATAAATTTAGTTGAATTATAAAATTTTAATAGTAGGTCATATGTTTCTGGAATAAAATTTCATCAAGCTTTTTTTGTTTGCCAGTTTCAGTTACCTTATAAATAAAATTTGATTAAATTTCTTTACCAGGTGGCAACTCTCTTCATAAATGTTGCCAAATAAACGCATACGTTTCACAACAAAAGTAATGTATTTTACTAAGCTTAGAATATGCAGTAAATTAATATTTTTAAACACGTACATACCTGCATCTTTTAAATCTACTTTCTTTGAATTCTAAGACGTCATTTTTTAACTTAATAACTCCATTTAAGTTGCTATTTTAAGTAAGAGGAAATCGAAAACCGTGGACCAATTCAAAGGTTTTTTTAATATACAATTTTCTTAAACCTCCTTCGTTTGAGACCCATATTTCAATATTGGATTTGACTTATGATTTTAATTAATTCTTTAAACAGCTGGCAACCCTTTACGAACTTTTTTTGTAAAATTAAAAAATTAAAACTTTTAGATTGACATTCATATTGCAAAATGTTATTTATTTTTTAATTTAACTTAATTTGCATTTAAACAGGTGGCAACCTTATGAAAAAAAATTTGAGAAATTAAGCTTTATTAAGCCTCTTTCATTTGATATCCATATTGCAATATTCGATTTCACCCATTGTTTCAATTGAATTTAACCATTTAAAGGCAACTCATTTTAAAAAATCGATGCCATGGTAACCGATATAACGGATTATACATACATATATGAGACAAATCCTATCCATATCTATCCATTCGTTATAAATCAATATGTGATTTAACTTGTTTATTAAATTGACTGCAACTACATATATTAACAGGTGGCAACTCTCTATAAACTATCATATATGTGTTAACGTAGGGTATACTATTTGTATGCTAAATTTTGTATCAATTGATTTAGTCTAACCGTTTGGGTCTGAAAAGGTAATATCATACACTTACACTCACACACACACATACAAACTTTCACATTTGTAATATTAGAAGGTTTATATCTAATGATTAAATAAAATTTTTTTTTTTTAAGCACCCTATATTTATATTTATTTTAAAGCTGAGATTTGTTACTATCAGATGCATTTTCTTAAAATATCTTTATTAGTTCAGATGTTAAGATTTTTGCAGATTTAAGACAGCAAATTGACAATTTAATTTGACGCATGTTATAAAATCTGTGAAAAAAAAAGATCCTGATCCTGAATCAGGCAATATATTTTGTATTATTAAACAAAGGAAAAATTAACACAATCTTATTATTTGAAAATTCCTAATTATTTTTTACTATGGCTTGATTCATTCAGGTGTAAATATATCATTTATGTGTACATGACTTTATGCCCGTTTGCTTTCACTTAATTCGTTGATTTTTTCAATTGAAAGATAATTGAAAGACACTAGCCATTTTTCAACATATCTGTATCTATTAGGGTACATTAAAAAGCATATACAGATATTTTCTATGGTATCCACTTTGCCAAAGTACATGTACAATTTTTCAATTCTCAATTAAAAATTAGCACTAACAATATAAAGTATTAAATCCAACATCGAAAAGTTCTTTGGTTCATGTTGTACTCGTAAAAGTATACTACAAACGAGTATTATGAACTGTCTGCATATGCTGAATAATTTATGTTGTTATTGTTTGTTTTTGCTTTTATGTGTAACCATAAAATATAAACTTGTCTCTTAGAAGCACTCAAAATGCTCTTATGTTTTAGCACAAATATCCATACACATAGGGCTGTGCGCAAGAGGGGGTTTTTGGGGGTTCAAGCCGCCCCCAGAGAAGTTTAAATTGAAGTTTACAACGTAAGTGAAGTAACAGTATGCTACAGAACATAAAAAGTCGACCATTTGACATTTCAAGAACCTCACAGTCTATGAAACGCCTGTGTTGTGCTAGAAGTGGCCGTTAGGTGGCGCTGTTTGTAAGATAAATGAAATTCCACTGTTGAGTTTTGAAAAATCTGTCTGCTTTGTGTTTATCTACATTAATTTTTGTGCGTTTTGATGTGAAAAACGAATGAAAAAAGTTTGCAATCACACCCAATTCCCTTTTTTGTCACGTATTTTCTTTCATACAAAGTGCGTTGGACAAGTTTTTTTTTTGTATGGAAGAAAATGAGTGACACCGTTGAAAAAAAAATTATCAAAAATTTAAGGAAATTTCTAGTTAATTAGAATTTACATTTTTGTATACTAAAATTTAATGGTTCATAAGATGTAATTAAAAATTTTGAAGATTTGATTAAATTTTGGTGCATTTTTCTAGTTTTTCTTCAAAGTTTGAAATGCGAATTTTTATGGTGATTGTTATATAATGAGCTACACTTTTATAAAAAATTAATAAACATTAAACAAACAGGAGAAAAAAAGTAAAAGATTGTTAAAATATATTTTTTAACGATATATAATATATGCCGGACAATGTAATAGGATCGCGAAATTTTGACAACTTTTAACAATTTTTCTTCTGTATGTTTTACTATATAGATCGAAATTGGAAACTTTGTACAAAAATTTGAAAAATTGTGCAATGTTTTATCTAAGTAGCAAAAATTTTTAAATTATAATTTGTAGAAAGAATTCTGGTATACAGTTTTATATCCCATTAAATTTTAGTATACTAATCTGCAAGTTCTTATTAGTTGAAAATGTTTTTGATAATTTCGTTTTACTGTCTGTGCCCCGCATTTACTTCCATATAAAGTAACTTCGAAATTTTTTGTTATGGGGGAGAAAATGAGTGACACCATAAATTTAATTTTGTTGATTTTCCTAGTTTTTCTACAAAATTTGATATGCGAATTTGAACGGTGATTGCTATAATATGAGAATTAGTTTCCTAAAAAGGAAATAAACATTACGCAAACAACATTGTAAATAAAAATGGGAGAAAGGGAAAATCGTATATAAAATAAAATATTTATGAAGAAAGTTCAATTCTAACAGTTAATTTGAAGACCAAATTAGGACGCGGTATTGGACGAGATTTTTTGTTGATTCAAAGTTTTGCAACTTTAACTAGTAATCCTATTTATAAATTAAAAATATTTTCCCTCACATCCACAAAATAATTGTTTTCTTTGTAGAACTCCTTCCATTTTATAAAATCAAATGAAAACTGCCCCGCCGCCCCCCCAAGAACAAAGCCTGCGCACGGCTCTGCATACATATGCGAGTACCAACTATATACATACTAAAAATGCCAACTATTTGCATAGAAGATAACTATGTATGTAAGTAAATATTGTATAATACTCTATAATCAACACTAGTTGAGGTCCAATTTGTCCTTTCGACGTCCTCAGTGACAACTTAAATTATTATGTATGTATGTATGTAATTCCTTTTTGTCATCTCTTTATTTTGGCAAAACATGAGAAACACATTTGAAAAGCTCAAAAAGTTGTTTAAATTTATTAAGCAGACACATTGTGCAAGTTCCGTGTGTGTTTGGATGTGTAAGAGTACGTGGTTGGTGTAAATTAATTTGTAGCCAAACTTTATTTCCATGGACCTCAACTTTACCTGGACTTTAACTTATTTTTGGTTTTTTTTTTGGTGAATAAGTAGAACTCAAAAAAATTTACAAACAAATTTATATCAAAACTAATATTGTACATATAATGGAAATCAGGTAGTTTAC
The DNA here is from genome assembly GCA_951828415.1 of Anomoia purmunda. Lineage (NCBI taxonomy): Eukaryota > Metazoa > Arthropoda > Insecta > Diptera > Tephritidae > Anomoia > Anomoia purmunda. The sequence continues at coordinate 4,301,263 of OX639997.1, forward strand.
AATGCTTTTCTTTTATCACCACTTTCGGGCGTTATTCTTTTTTGTTTAACTAATCTGATACAATTTTGTGTGTACTGAATTTTATGCATCACCAAATATTGAAATTTTTAGCAAAAACAAAAAAGAAATGTTGTGTGATCTCTTTTACAGAGAAATATGTGGAAAATATGGAAAAATAAATATTGCTAAAATTGTGACTCTTAAAAAAGATGGCATCTCCTCATCTTTATTGAGAGCATGTGTCTAGGTTTTGGATGGATCTCAAATGATCCTCAAAAACAAATAATTCGTTTGGTTAAATATCAGTAGTTTAAATTAAATCGTTAGTTGGTTGGTTTAAGTGGATTATCTCTCTGGTGACGTGCGATTACCAAGTTTGCTATTAGGATACTTTAAATAAAATTAATTGATATTTTTTGGCTGCGCCGCCCTATGGCGTCTTTTGATTTTTTCAGTGTCAAAAATCATAACTTTTGAGCTAATAAAGATATGTAAAGAATTGGTTCAAACAGTAAACTGTCGTAACTTAAACAAAAAAAAAAGAGAAAGACAGGGTGCTACCACAAGAAGGTGCTTGAAGACTCATAGTGAAAATTGAGATATTTTTCATAAATGCAAACACCAAAATTTTTCATTCACTGTTTTCGGTAAAAATTTAAACTTCTTCCATGAGGTAAATAGCTAAGCCTTAAAATAAATGTAAACACAGGGTGTCATAATACCAGAATTGCTTAATATTTATTGTCGAAATGCAAAATCTAAAATTTTTCAGTAAATACCGAAGAAATATTTTCCTAAGTCGGTTTATAAAGTTGTATTTAAACCAAGGACGGTAACAGTTATAATTTTTATAAAAAAAATCATGATTTAATCGTTTTTTATGATATTTATTTTTCCGATAAAAAATAATCGTAATAAAAATTTGATCGTTATTTTTTCGATATAAAATAATTGGTATTCTTGCATTTGCATTGTTAGCGATGACAAAATTTTGCTTGAATTCTGTATTTCAATCTCATCTCAAGTCACTAAATTTGACACTTCCAATAAGAAATGTTTTGTGACTTGACACATTTTCGGTATTCAGTACTCAACAGTCTCAAAAAGTTTCACCGAAGACTTTGGAAAATGTGTTCATCGATAGCACAAAATATACTTTTTCAATTCTTAGCCAACGATGTTGTAGCTCTTTAAAAAAAAAACAATATGGGTATCGTAAAAGTAGCATTAAAATGAACCGATTATTTAAAATATAGCAAACGACCAAGGGATACATCGAGTGCTACTTCATTTTCACGTTTGTTCAATACTTTCCCCAATTTTTTTGTTTTGTGACCTCCTCATATATTAGTGACTTTATTTTGAGACTTGAGACGGCTTACTGAATACCGAAAAGTCACAAAATCAATCTCATCACCGAAAACTCTCAGTTAGTGACTAGATACTGCTCACAGAATACCGCTGGAAAAAAATTTTACACAAAATATTTTTTTTTTTTCGAAAAAAGAACAATCACAAAATAACGATCAAATACGAGTATGATCGGAAAAAGTAAAAAAAAATTAACGACTATTTTTGATCGAAAAAATAAAAATCACAAAATAGCGATTGTGAGATAATTCAAAACAAAAAATTTTCTAAATCAAAAAAAAAGGGTAAAATTTACATAGCATATGGCATATCGTTATATTCTAGTTTTGTTTTGAATGAATTCGAGCTTATGATTTTTTGATCCAAAAAACAAAATGACTGTTATTTTCGGTTCCTTATTTAAACATAAGGCAAAATAAGTTAATAATTTTGAAATAGGGGCTTGGCACTGCTCACTTATTGTAAAAAGCCGCACCTCAGTAAGCGCTTTACCAATCTCCATCAAACTCGGTAGTCGTAGCGCTTTCGGTAAATAAATAAAATGCATCAAAGGCGGCAAAAATCTTTATAGACATTCCACCAGAATTTCACTCTAAGTTTTTTGTACTAAATGCAATGTGCGAAAACTTCATAAAAATCAGGCAAGTTGAATTCAATTAAAAATTTGTTTGTTTTTGGTTTAATGCAACTGTTGTTGCTCATATTTGGTAGCAGAATGAAGTTCGAGCTAATTGTTTGGAATTTTGAAACTGGGCACCCAATTGAATTTCCTACGTAATAATTTCGGCTCAACTGTGCCAACCACACACACACACACACACATACAGACACTCAATTGGGCTGGCTTACAAAGTTCGCTGTGCCATCATCTTATAATTCCATTTCATTTGTGTGCAACTATGTATGAGTTGGTATGTGTGTCCTAATGTATGTGTTGTAAATCCGCGGCAATTGAATTAGAGTAAATAAACCGTAATTATCCATAATTTGCATGCAAATGTTGTAAATCGTATTAGGAATGCCATAGGGCACGCTGTTGCCTGTAGAACCAGCGGCAGCAGCCAAACAATTTGCAACAAATGCAAACTTTTCGATGAACGTTGCACTGAGTAGAGAGCAACATTTCAAATGCGTGTCATAATAAGGAAAATTAAATCAAATATTTTCACCGACAAATCCACATAAATGTGCATAGAAAAGTTGAAATGTGCATGCGTGCAAAAGAGTTTGCTCCACATACAGGCAGATGTTTTCATATTCACTGCGAACGCATTGTGGGTTTAGGGGCTTTTGGCTGAAAGAAGTGCGAGCGTGCTGCGGTCGTTGCACAATTGCATATTTATGGCACACATTTTTGTTTACGATCACTGGCGTGTGTGTGTTTGAATTCTACATAGTTTCACATAAATCTGGATATACATATCTATATATGCACAGTGGCTCACGGTAATGTTATTTTTTACAATATCGACAATATTTTTGGTGTGACATCTTTTTCGTAAATTTTTTTATAAAAAAATAGAGGTCATTTCAAAATCATAAAGCATACAACTCAAACTTTTTGAAGTAAGACTTCTTTAGCGGCAGTGATTTTTTACATCGCGTCAGAATGGCGTCACACAAGAACAAGAGGGCAAGTTCTGGCACTATTTTGGACTAGATATTTCAAGACTTTTCAGTAATTCGGGACTGGTTCACCACTACAACTTCTACTACTGCTAACTGCCAATACCAATAATTACTACTACTTCTATTAACTACTATTATTACTAAATACTACTAATTTTCTTTTTAATAAGTTCTACTACTATTTTTACTAATTTCTACTACTATTTTTACTACTTTCTACTACTATTTTGCCTAATGATGCTACTTAATACTACTATTATTTTTACTAACTTTGACTACTATTTTTATTTGTGATAGTACTAATTACTACTACTAGTTTTACTTATTTCAACTACTATTTTTACTACTTTTAACTTATTTTTACTAATTCTACACGAATTATTTCTTAATTTTTTTTTCAATTTTCTGATACTATTTTCGTTAATGCTCCTACTAATTTCTGCTACTTTTTACTAATTTATACTACTATTCTTAACAATGCCACTACTAATTTCTACTACTATTTTTACCAATGCTACTAGTAATTACTACTACTATTTTTATTTATGCTACTACTATTTTCACTAATTTCTATTACTATTTTTACTCATGCTAAAATTAAAAAACTAAGAAGGATGTCTTATAAAACTCTACTCCGTACTTAATTCTAAATCTCTTTTTAGAGTCGACACAGAAGTTTTACCTTTTCGGCTCGGGCATTTAGGTTCACGCGTGTTTGTTTTAGAATATTGGCAATATTTTTTTACGTTAATTTTTTATAAAAAAATAGAGTTTGGTTTAATATCATAAATCATAAAAGTCTAATTTTTTTTAGCGATAACGTAACAAACTTAAAAAAAAATTATTATAATTTTAAATTCTCCACTCAGAACGTTTTATTATGCAGTTTTGTAGTCCATTCAAGATTAGTTTAATTTCAATTGGTTTTGGATAATTTTTTTGCGCAAGACCGTCAGCAAAAAAAGAAGCAATATTAAAAATCAATGGAATTTTTTATTATACTAAAACTGTATGTACTATAACAAAGCGGCGCACCTGAAAAAAATTAAAAACTCTGAGAAGAAAACTAAAAATTTTAATAAAATTTTTTCAATTTTGTTAAATTTTGATTTTTATACTTCATGGTATTAAAATAAGCAAGGTTTTTTTTAAAAAACTAACGAAAAAATTTAGCACAATTTAAGCTGTGAGCCACTGTACATACATATGTACATATTTATATTTGTGTTGCAAGCCGCAGTGTTGATGCAGCCAATCTGAAATGCCCAGCTATAGACACGTAGTGTTAGGCGGTACATTTGTAAATTTTAATATTATTATGCAAAGTTGCATAAAGTACTACTTTCATCCTTAGCAGGCACTTTGGATGGATAAACGACTTCAGCAGTGAGAAAGGAAAATGAGGTTAAGCAAAAAGCTCTCACGCTTTAAACCACCAAACACGCGCATGTATGCCTGCCTTAGTGCTTTCAACAAAATTGATTTATAAATCACGTAACGCTCATATACATATGTATGTACATGAGACTAATATGTAATGCGAAGACAAAGTGAGACGCCATATAATGAGCATAGCGTTGTACTTGTTTCTCTGCGTCAATTCCATACAAATTGCGCCTTCTTGTGTCGCGCTCAAAAGTGCTTGCAATGCTCTTGGGAGAGCGCCGCACACGCATTAGCGGCGTTGATGGCCAAGTGCTAATGCGGCGATGATGGTTTTTTACAAACATACATACGATGCGATGGTATGATGGTAGATAAGTATGTATTGTGGGGGGCTCACAAGGTGTTCATGGCTCAGGTGAGTAGTGAAAAAAATATGCACACATGTTTGATATGCACTTGGGTTATGTCACGCTCAAAACCAAAACCATGTTTTATATAATCACAGCTGGCTGTGTTCTTGTTGTTCGTAGTCGTAGGCGTATGAGTTACCTAATTTTAGTAGTTGGGATTCAGAAAAAAAATATTATTTTGTATAATTGAATCACACCATATTATCATAATAAAAAGAAATTACAATAATTTCCAAAATAATTTGTGTTTATTCAAAATCAACATCGGCCCTTAAAATTTAACCACCCTTTATTATTTGGTGTAAGCCCTTGAAATCTTGTTCTTTGTTTAATATATAACCCATCCGTTGTATGTAAAGAACGACCGAACTGAGATTTCGCTTTCGGTTCGGAATTGGCAAAATAAGAAAAGCCGAACTTTGGCCTAACAACTGTAATTTTTTACCAATACAAAAAATTTATTAAATTGAAGTCTGTATTTACCGTTAAACAATTGCTTTAAAATATCTACATATGTCAGCTCCTCCACCGTGTGTATCTAATGTAAATGTTCGATTCCGTTTCGGTTTCGGCAGAAATTGTTTTTTTTTTTTTCATAGTTGAACTAAACAAAGAATTTATTTCAAAAATATTTGAATCCTTCTTTTAATCCGAGTTTAACAAACCTTTGCTTGAAACGCTTTATAATAATTTATACTAAACTTACTATTAACATTTTGGTCAAACTGGAATGTAAATACAGAAAGCGTAAAATCAATAATAAAAAAAACACGCCTGCACTTAAGGAAACCAGAAAAAGAGATATAAAATAAAATATGGGAAAGAGGTTTATAAGACACCCTTTTTAGTTTTTTAGTTCTATCATGAGTGAAAATAGGAGTAGAAATTTTGTAAAAATAATAATTTTGTAAAAATAGTAATAGCATTAATTTAAATAGTAGTAGTAATTAGTAGTAGCACTGATAAAAACAGTAAAATAAATGAGTAAAAACAGTAGTAGAAATTAGTAAAAAAAAAAATTGTAGTAAGTAGTACGAGCATTGACAAAAATAGTAACAGAAAAACTTGTGGGATTAATTAATATTAGAACGAGTTAAAATGGTAGTAAAAATAGTAGTAGTGCATAGTAGTAGCATAAGTTAAAATAATAGTAAAAAATAGTGACAGTTAAAAATAGTAGTTTAAATTAGTAAAACAAATCGTAGTTAGTAGTACGAGCATTAACACAAATAGTAACAGAAAAAATTGTGGGATTAATTAATAGTAGAACTAGTTAAAATGGTAGTAAAAATAGTAGTAGTGCATAGTAGTAGCATAAGTTAAAATAATAGTAAAAAATAGTGACAGTTAAAAATAGTAGTAGAAATTAGTAAAACAAATCGTAGTAAGTAGTACGAGCATTAACACAAATAGTAACAGAAAAAATTGTGGGATTATTTAATAGTAGAACTAGTTAAAATAGTAGTAGAAATTAGTAGTAGTAATTAGTACTACCATAATTATTATTTTATTTATTATTATTATTATTTAGTATTATTCGTTATTCGTTTACAATAAGACCTAAAATACTAAAATGCAACCCGCGAAGCAACTATGCTTATCTGCAGGTTTATAATTATTTGACATTAACATTTATACTTATATATCTATATGTGAAGATTAGTACATTTTTCCGACTTAATTTCAATTTAAATTAATCTTGAATTCTAAATAATTTTAAATAATTTCATACATATTACATAATTTTAAACATTCAATTATATAATTGTTTAGAAATTTATTACAACAAGCTTTTGATATGATTTTTAATTAAATATTTTCTTTTGGATGTGTTTGGTAGATTCGTTAAATTTATTGGCAGTTCATTAAAAAGTGTTGGGAGCAATACTGAAGGTGAATTTTTGGTATAGTTGTTTAAAAACTTTGGCACTACTAGCCTATTCTCTAGACATCTTCGTGTTTCATGTTTATGAGCAATCGGTATCTTGAAAGTATTTTCGTCGTAAAACTCATTTAGAACCGTTATTAAAAATAGTAGTAGAAACCAGTAAAAATGATATGTCGCCTCTTCAGTACATATATTTTTTTGTTTTGGCTCATACAAGCGTCATGCCGTGACTTGCGTGACGTGATCTAAAAAATCTTTACCGCTACCGAAGTTTTACTTCAGAAAACGGAAGAGCGCGAAATCATTATAGGCTGGTATAAACCAGGAGATCTGATGAGACAAAATATATTTTCATACAACCAGAAACAAAAGTAGATTTTCAAGTGAGAATTTGTTACTTTCCTTGTTATTGAGTTTTATTTTTTGGAATTTTCGAGGTTGTTGGTACACATAAATATAGGATGAAAATAGCCATTTATAGGGAAAGACTGCTATCGGGAAATCGTAACAGGCTTAGTAGAATCTTTGGATGGCGGAATTAATTTATATATATGTACTTAAACAAGATCTGTGAAGCCAAACAAATTTAGTTTAATAGGAAATGCGATTCTATAATTGCAGATTTTCGCCGAAGGGGAAGAACAGCGTATTAATACAGGCAAATACTGAAGTAGTATATCACTTTTCTATCAGTTTATCCTCTACATCATTATCTTCAAATCCACATATATATAGTATACATATATTTCGTACGCATTCACATATATTTAGTATATAAAATAAGAACAAGTATGCCAAAATAATAGTACAGCCAAGCATTGTGGTTGAATAACCAAATGCGAATTTCGAGTTTGTAGATTTAGTGTTGGCATAAAATATTCAGAGCGGAACTAAGTACAATATAATGCGATGAGGTGTCATGAAACGAAATTGCTTTCACAACCAACAACAATCATTGTCTCTATTTCAACCTCCATCTTCAGGTGCGATACGCTGTATGTGTGTGTGTGTGTGTACGTGCGTACGTGTGTGAGTGCGTTAAGGGACACAACAATGTAGGCATAAATGAAGTATCACAACGAAGCTAAAACCCTAAGTCACACAGGCAGCCTAATGTTCCCACCTCAGTTGCTCTAAGCAGCCTACTTTTGAGTTGCATGTTGTTTTCACGTTTTTGTTGCGGTCGCAACAATTCACCTTCGCAAAGTCCCATTAACTCATAAATTTTTGGCAATGTGATGGTTACGGTGTATCAAGAATTCAATGGGGAGTTTAATAAATGTGCAAAATCCATTTTGCTTTTAAATTTTTATGCGCACTAAGCCAAATCAAGTGTTTTTTGTTTTGTTTTGTATTATTTTACATGTTGCTATTGTTTTGGGAAATGGACATAGTGGCAAAATGTATAATTTCAGAGTAGGAGAATACAATTACGATATTTTTGGATAAGAGAAGTGAGTATTCCCTGCATCCCTTGTCGGCTGTTATACTAAGCATATGTATGCATGTTTATGAAACTGCATACCTACAAGTTTTCAAAATTTTTCATTATTTTAAGATCGTAAAGAGGTCCCGAAATATACTGACACAGTTATGTGAAAAAGAAAAAAATTGGGACACAACATTTTTACCAGTTTTTGCTATTCTTTATTTGTTTGTTTAATGCCTGCCATTTTTTTTTATAAAAGCCTATATAACAAACGGCGTGCGAATCCACATTTCCAACTTTGTAGAATATAGGTAAATCAAAAAGAATGACATCAAATTTTCAATTTTTACTGAAGTACGATTTTGGCTGTGTTTCGGACACGTCAATGACGAAAATTTTAATGACTATCCAAGAGGAATCCTTCCAACTAAAATTTCTATAAAAAGTTTTGTAGCTGATTAAATTTCAAACGTAATTTGTATGGAAGAAACCAAGGCGAATTCATATAAGGTGAAGTTGATCAAACAGCTGATTGAATTCGCTTGGTGAACGTTAAGTCAAAATGATGTGTTTGTTGTAAATCGTACTGTCATTGTACATATAATTTGTTAGTGCAATTTTTTGTTTTTGTACTTATAATATAGAAAGGAATGACAAAAATCAATGAAAATTCGCAGCTATTTGGCACTCAAACTTTGTCGTTGTAAAATTTAATGGGCTATATTTTCATAGAAGTTCTAGTTTAAAGTTAAAATTTCCGTCCTTCGTTTGGCCTAAACACAGCTAACAACGAATTTTCTTCATAACTTTTTTATGCTGGATTGAAAAGTTTGATATATTGTGGAAATGATAATTTTCAGTTCGGTTATACGGGTCTAAGGTAAGAAAGGCATAGCTTACTGTAATGTCTCAGCCTAGGAAGAGTAAAGATGTTGTAGGGAGGTTAGAAATTAAGTTGTTTGAACTTAGTAACCAAAATTATTTTTTCGAAGATATATCCCAATTTCGAATCGAGTAATAAATAAAACAGTTAAGAATAAGTTATAGTTTTGGGACTCCCTCAAGACGAACATTTTTATGGCTCTATAATCATTTCAAAATAAGCTTTTAAACTAAGGTTGTCGATAAAAGTACACGATTCAAGTCCTATCGTATGAAAAATAGTCAATTTATGTCAACACAAACTCGAGAATGATTTATTTGAACTGGAGCTGTTAAAACGTGGGATGGATAGTGTACATGAAAATTTCACACCGATAATGACCTTTAATTGGCATGCCATGCTAGTTTTTTAATAATAGCTTTATTTTACAATAAAGACTATACGACACTATCGCTCTTGATGCAGATCCTGGGTATAAATCATGTTATTGATTCGCGACAGTATAAAAACAAAGCTCTTTTTTTTAATTAATCCACAATTCTACAACTCCGAAAAATTTATGATTTTCTTAAATATAATTAAACATATTTTTATTGAGCTATCGACAATAGCCAAAGATTAGGATAGCGCAAAGAATATTCTATCCCAATTATTAAAAAGTAGTGAAATTTTCAACTATTGTATTTCACTGGTGTGCATATAGACTTGAACAGTTTTCCACTATAACTAATTGTGGTAGAAGTGGTGCAAATAAATTGCATTACTACAATTAGCATTATTAGAACCAAAACGGGTATAGTGACAATATTTTTCAGTTTCCATGAGTGGTGGTAAAAATATGTCAACTGAGTAAATTAAAAAAAGGAAACCAAATTTCAATTGCTACAAGTAAGAATATTCTAAAGAATTTGGATTACAATACAGCAAATTATAAGAAAAAACTGAACCATTATCTATTATTACTGAAAATAATAAAAAGACCAAAGAGAATATTTAGTGAAATGCAATGAAATTTATTTTTGGTTAAATTTGTATCTATACTGATATCATAGTGATGGCGGTACATACCATTAGCACCGGGCAGTTCTTTTAGTGTTGGCAAACAAAATTTAGTAACCGATTATTTGCATGAATCGTAAGAAATTTACCAATTAACCGGTCGTTTCGATGAAAATTTAAACAAAAATGGTAAGCCATTTGCAAAGTTATAAAGTTATAAAACTGATTGCTTTATATGGCCCTTGTTAAATTATAGAAATTGACGCTACGAATTCAGTGCCTTTGGTGTTTAACACAATTTAAATCCGGATTTTAAATTATATGCTATGTTTTTATTTTAATTTTAAACCCTTGGTAAGAATAATAGTTTCGAGGAGTGTTTCTTCGCAAGTCTATTTCGTTTTTTTCTTAAAATGGCACCCGCTTTGGCCTGACATTTTAATCACTTTTAAATATAAAAGTTTAAGTTACGAAATACTTGTATTTTGAAAAAATGGACGATCTACGCGTTTTTTTCCATATAACGCATGGCAGAAATGATATTTGGTGGATGTTAAAGTTTTCGATGAAAAGATCGAAAAAAAGGGGAAAAAGTAATCGGTTTATTTTAGGCGTTAACTGGAGGCAAATGAGCGATTCTATTCGGCTTTTCTATTAATCGTGCCATCATTTGTTTTACTACAATTTGATTAAGTGGTGGATAATAATATTTTCAATCAACATTTTTTGAGTTACCCTCATTTTTGTTAGCGGAATATATTATGAATATTTTTTTTTTTAATTTAATTTACTCTTACATTTTCTTCGTCTTTCTGAATATTTGTATGCCATTTTTGGCAGGAAAATCTCTACTGGCCTTTCGAAGGTAAAATGAAACAGAAAATCAAATACTCCTGCTCTATTCTCTAAGATGTAAGAACTTACGTCAAGGTGCCATCTCGCAAGACGTTTGCTATCCTTACGACCTTCCTGAGCAGTGAAATCTTGAAGAGGATTTTGCGAGAGCCTAAATCCGCACTATAGAAAACACAATAAAAAAAGGACCATCCTGCAGCAAAAGCACCTTATCGAGGCAAATCATAAGCTAAGGAACAATAAATACAAGCGAAGGTAACTCTCTGCGTGAGTGCAAAGGTGCACTTTTTTTTCACTTTTACTTTTATTTCCATAACATTTTGGATTTGTGGCCGTTTGTATCGCTTGGGACGCATTTTCATTAAAAATGTATGCAATTTCGCTACTAGTTTATTGTATTGTTTTATTATTTTACTTAACTTTTTTTTCTATGAATTGGGTTGCAGCTTATCGTTGGTTTTGTTGACTTTCCATGTTCACTCACTGGCGGCAAAATTTTTGGCGACGGCTCATAAATCTCTAGCGCTTATGTCAGTCGCGTCAATCCAAAATGATCATCTTAACTTTTTTATTTACTCACCCATAGACGAAGGCGCCTCTTGGGCCTAGCATTAGCAAAAGGTAAGTAGAGTAGCGGCTCGGTTATGGGCACACTCGCTTAAATTAAAACATTCGAAATAATGAACAGCAGAATTCTAGCATATGAGGTTCTAAATAACCCTGGGAAAAATCTATATGTTTTTAGTAAGTGATGGATCAATGCGACCATATTTTTGATATCAATATTCGATATTTACTTCCGAATATGAAATTAGTATCAAGTTCGATATTTTTGTAATGTCTGCAGTAGAAATATTTTGACAAAAATTTTAAGACATAATAAGTATTATTTTTTGCACTATCGAATATTTATAAAATATTTGATGTAATTCCGCCTTAAAGTAAAAATATATATAGAGCGAAATACTTAAAAATATCGACACCATATGTATTGATACAGTTTTTTTTTTAATTTGCCCCTTCATAGTTCTAAAGAGTGAACACAAGCTATACTGATTTGTGAATAGTAGGATTTACAACGAATTGTTGTTGCTTTCGAAATAGATTTTTGTCCGAAATAAGCCATGGCAACCGATATAGACATTTTTATTACGAAATACTTTTTACAGTTTTTGCCATTGTTTGTAAAGTACAGAGGTATGAAATACACACGTTTTAGTTTTGATCTTCTCGATTCCGAGCGGGTTCGAGTTTCCGAATCGTTAGTATGCCGCGTCGTTGATCAGTTTGAAAAGCTGTTGTCAATTATTTGTTCCTTCCAAAATTTTATGAATTCAATGAATTTTGGTTGTGAGAGGCAAGAGGGCGTGTTTTTTTCTTATTCAAAGCGTAAAAATTGTCAGCTTATTTAGATGATGGGCATACCACAAAACTCCAAGCAAGTTGGTCCTTTAAAAGGTTTGTTGTACAAAATCTACTTAATTGCTTATTTTTTGCTTCGAAGAATTTATGAAATTTGTTTAGTTTACTTTTCGTCCGACTACTCATACCAAGGCGAATCCATACAAGGTGGTGTTATAAATACAACTACAAAATTCCTATGTATTTTAGTTTTGTTTCTGCGTAAGAGTTGTCAAAATTAAAATACATTTTGTTTTTGCTTTTACGGATTTTGAAAGCTCATACGCAAAAGCAAAAACAAAATACATGTAGTTGAATAAAATAAAATCAAATCAGCTGCTCTTATGCCATCACATTCTATAAATTCGCCTTGACTCATACGCAAAGCTTTTCAAACCTACAAAACTGTTTGGAAGTCGAAATAAAAAAACATCGAAACATTTAATCGAAACCGAAATGCACAATATTCCTATATCTCAATGAATAATTATAAAAAATATTATAATATACGACTCTATATTAACCAATTGCTTTAGGTTTGCCTATTTTTTATAATTTTTTTTCTCATTTGTAGTAATTTTTTGATTTGCTTGTCTAAGTTATACTGTTTTGCTTTCATTTTTTTCATTTCAATAGCCTCTTTCATGAAACATCCTATCTGTTTCGCGCTATTTAAGAATGGAAAATAGTTGTGTTGGAAAATTTTATGTTGATATATTTATATACAGAAAAACTGATTAGGTGTTAATGAAATTTCCCACGTAGTTTTTTAGGGCTGATTCACAATGGCGCAGTTTTATCACTTTCCAGCATCTCCAGTTGGTTATCATTTTGCCAAGATAATTTCAAAGTTACAATGGTTGTTTTCAAAGTTTACAAAGAGTTCAGGTCTAATATTTTTCTATTCAATAATGTTAGAATAAATGCGTGCAAATAATTCAAGAATGTTAACCAAAAACAGAAAAGAAAATAAGAAAATTAATTGGACGAATGCCTAGAGGTCGATGAGATTCCGATGCCCAGTTAGTTTTACTTTTTTGATAAAAAATATTCATCGATTCATTTTTTTTTAATCTCACTAGTATGCTCAGAATGACTCTGATTTTTATGAATAAAAAAATAAAATTCGAACCATGAAACTAATCACTAATAATCATTATTTTCAGAGTTCAATTTTATATTTTTTTTATAATCTGAAATATTTTGTATTGTTTACGTTAATTAAAAATCTCAAATTTAGTTTCAGCCTTTGCAATTCGCCATTGTACTTATTTTTCAAGAAAAGCATCCGGCATCCCTAGAATTAGTTCACATACTCGGACCGCTACTGTGTATGCTGTGTGGTTGCACTAACAGGCAGTTGTGCTCACTTTTGAGCATATTAGCAGTCACAAGTGAGTTGGTTTTTTTCGCCAAGTTATTTTTATTTCTGCCTGCGATGCCAACTTTTTTCAAAATGAATTATATGGTTTTTTTTTTTGTTAAAAACTAAATAACCGTTGGCTCTAGCTGGCTTAGCTCGTAGCACAAAGCGCCAAAAGCATTGCCTGCATTAGGGCGTATTAGCCTAAAACATTTATCAATTTTTAATTATGACTGAAAGTACAGCTAAATAGCGCGGCCATGGTAATATTTTATTCTTTTATATATTTTATGATGTTTCTTTTGTTTCGTTTAGCTAACATTACATAATTTTTTTTTTGTTCATATACTATATAAATATATAATTCATTTTTTTTTTGAGTACAATACTTACATCGCATTGCGAGGATGAAATATTTTTCAGGCTCAAACGAAATACGCGATCCCTGTGGGAGACATAAAATTCAGTTAATATCGATAAAAGCTAATAAATCGCCGCCATTGTGGTTGCTATTGCGCTCTTTGAGATTACTGTTGCATAAATGAGTAACTGTAGTGCAGCTCCATTGTTGTAAGCAAATAAAATAAAATTTCATTAAAACGAAATAAATAAATGACCATCAAGCACAGTGGCGACGATTTGGTTTAGCATAGTGTAAGTTTTTTTTTAATTATTTTTGAATATTTTTGATGCTACACTTACATGGCGCCCACGTATAGTGAGTCCCTTTCCTCAACCATGTGGAAATTGCGGTAGTATAATTTGCCACAACTGAATTCGCGTACATGATCTGCAAAAAGAGTAATGAAAATATGGAAAATGAGATCAGTTAATTTAGAAAATAATTATTATTCTTATTAATTTGGTGAAACAATACAAAATGACTACAGCTAGTAGAAGTTTTTTTTTATTAAAAACGATACAACAGTTCCACTTTCTGTATCTGGACTAGGGCGCAGTTGTTTTATTTTATTACATTTAATTCGAATACGATAAATCTTCCGACAAATCAAATGATACAGAAAAATATTTTTTCAGTTTTTTGGTAAAAAAATTTATGATAAAAAATTTAATAAATAATGTGGCATTAAAGACATGATTTCAAGATTTTGTTAGGCATAGGAAAAGTTAGAACATTTGTGACTAATCCACAAAAAATATAAACGCGCTTGGTGCGATGGGCTGTCAAATATTTTTTTCAGCTTTTATCTTTGGTTTCATAAAATTTTTATAATGCAAGTTTGAACAGAACCCATAATTTTAAAACCGAATATATCTGCTATTTTGCGTTATAATTTTGTCCAAAACAAAGCTGTCCTTTAAATTCATACGCCTTTCTTAGTCACAGTTCAAGTTTATTGAAAACTGAAATTTCTACGTCATTCAAAAGCCACATTGAAATACTTTTTTTTTTATAACTAAGAAATCGAGCTGGTCATATGTTCAAACCTATCCATCAATTTGAAAATGCCACCAGCAATGCATAAATGAAAATATCTCAAGGGATTTCTATAGATATGTTGCCTGTGGCACAAGATAAAAACGCACAAAATTCTATTTTTTGTGTATAAAATGTATTTCTTATATTATTTTTGGCCTTATATTAAGGAACTTGAATTTTATTGCGCTCGATACCTATTTTTAGTAGTGAATATTTCAAAGCAGTAGAAATGATAGGTTCTATTTAGGAGACTTTACCCAGATTTGAACCGAAGTACCTGGATTGCTAGACCAGCATTCAACCACTGAGTCATGTTAACTGTGTGAAAATCGCTTGCTCTGGTCGCTCGAGATCAAAAAACTTCAAATTTCATAAGTATTTCGTTAGAAAGCAAAATTAGGGAAATTAATTTTTTTTTAAATTTTGTACGGCATCTTATAGAGCGGATAACTTATATTTAATTTAGGGGATACTATTTTAATTTTCAGAATTATTACGTCATTAATCTCATTGTCTACTGGAATTTGCTCGATTGTGTTAAAATTTTATTTAGGTTAGGTTAATGTGGTAGTTCCCGCAATGGTAACTCACTTAGACATACCACCTGTTAAACGAATGGTAACTAAAATCGGAAAACCAAGAATGATTAATCGGAGAAACGTTGCATACCCGAATGAAGTCACGCAAATCACCTATCCCCACCCCAGAAAGCTCTTCTGGAGTGATAAAGAAGTACGAGCCTAGGTACTTGAACCTCAGTCTCGCAAACGCAGGCCAGCTGAGCAGAAAATGAAGGGATGAATCCACCTCATCCTCCTCCATATAGCTGCGGCAGAAAGGGTCAGAGACTATCTTCAGCCTAACCGCTTGAATACCCAACGGACAATGACCAGTCAAAACACCTACGAGGATCGAGAGTTGCCGCTTAGTAAGCGACCTCAGTTCCTTTGAGCGCCCACGATCCACTCTCGGCCAGAAGGTCCTTGCGATTTTGCCTGTCGTGACATTTTTCCAGCGCTCGCCGAGACGACAGAGAGCCCATCTGTACAAGAGAAATTTTATTTAAGTTTACTTGAAAAAAGCACACAAAAGTTATCAGATGGGATCAGGAAAATATTTATATAAAATCATATAATATATACAATTTTTGTTATTACGGATCTTAAGAAATAAAATTACAAAACTAATTTTTTATTTACAGTGACTCAAACAACTGCGCGATAAAAAAATTATTACTAAAATTTCAAACTATATGAAGTATAAGAATACGTAAGTCTCAGGGGGCGAACAAATCCTGTAAATTTTTGACAATTTTTGATATCGTGTTTTTTTTTTAATTGAATGCATAAGACAGAAAATTTGCAAGACTGTCGGAGTAAAAAAAATGTAAATAAAAATTAACGTAACTTTATATAAATTCCTCCGGTTATGTGAAAGAATACGCATAAGACCGAAATTTCAAAAACTTAAAGTCTAATATCGGAAAATTAATTAAACTACAAAAGTGCATAAAAAATGAAATTTATACAAAGTTTAAAATTTTGATTCACATGATATTTGCTAAATAACGAACAGTATATAGTCGCTCATTCTAAAATAAAAAACAAATATAAAAAAGTTCCGAACTTTTTAAAAGATATTTAAAGAATCGACAAATTAAAAAAAAAAAATTGTCGCAAAACCACCACCAGCAAAAAAAAAAAAATTATAAAAAATCAACACGAATTTTTACTCACTTGAATTTGATATTTGCTACACTAACTCCGGATTAAAGAGTTAAAAATTTTGATGACCATTTTTTAAATTTGTCGAATTTTTAAATCTGCCGAATTTTCATGCATTTTCTCAATAGTTCGAAACTTTTATTTATTAGATTTATAGTCTGGAATCAACTCTTAAAAAAATTTATTGAAAATAAATTAGTAAACATAAGTAGTCAATTTTATTTTATATGGAATGTATATAAATAGCAATTAATAGACAAAATCGGTAAAGGAAGAAGGAAAAGATCTTGGAACTTCGTTACAAATACATAGTTTTAAGATTCCAAAACAGAAAAAAAACACGCGCGCACTTAAGTGCACGGGCCAAAAGTAAAACCTTTTTATAGTAGTAGAAATTAGTAAAATTAGTCGTAGTAATTAACAGTAGCATTAGTAACAAGAATGGTTGAAATTAGTAAAAATAAGTGGTAATTCGTTACGCGATGTAAAAAATCACTGCCGCTAAAGAAGTTTTACTCCAAAAATATCTTTTGCTCTATAGAATTCCATTCGCCCCTTTGTTTTTTATAAAAAAGTTAGCACTCAAATCTGGGAATTTCTATTTCTGCTTGAAAGTTTTACAGCCTCAAAAAGAGCTACTGTTAAAATAGCAAAAAAAATAACAACAGAATTGATAGTACAAATTGCAAGGACTATAACACTTAATGCTTTGTTTTAGTTCACTTTATCATTTAAGTGGCTGACATTTTGTTTACCTTTCCCCATGACGTTGAAATGGCAACTTAGCTGAGAATGGAGTGGGACCAGAAAAATGTTCCAACAAAATAATATAGTAAATATGTACACTACTACTTAGCTATTTGGCCGTTGTTGTTGAAGCGAAAAATACATTGAGTCCGAAAAATGTCAAGTGCGAAGAGTGAAGTGAGATGACGGCCAATGTAAAGAATACTGCGGTGAAACGTGTCAGCAATGATATGAAAATTTTGGAAATACAAAGGTTCTACTTTCAGTTTACGCAAAAAATTCGCGCATTAATGATAAATAAAATTTACATTTGATTTCGCATTCATTTTATTCATTTAATTATCATTTTATCACTACATTCCGCTAAAGTTCAAATGATTGGCAACAATGCTAAAATTTCTATATCTGTAGCCAACTTTAATATCGATATTGTACAAATGACATTTGATAGTCTGTTTGAATTTTTTTGTCTAAAAGTTTTACAAAAGTATTTCACTTCAGCTTTCCAAAGTAACTCGATATACCATCCATATATTTGCAGTGAAGACTTCAAACAAAGCAGTGTAAACAAACCCGAAAATATATTTGTACAGGAAAATAAAAGATCGAAATGCTTTTAACAATAAACGAGTTAAGGATGCACCAATACCCCCCAACAAAGCAAAGAAACAAAACCACAGAAGAAATTGTGAAAAAGTTGGAAAAAAATACATCAAAATAACTAGCAGGGCAACAGGAGGCCACAAACAAAACTGACCAAATGATTTTGCACAACAAAATGGTTTTTTTTTCTTCCAGTCTTTCACTCCGAAATTTGTACTGGCCTGTTAGTCGATGGTATGTTATGGCATGCGGGAAGAGACTGACTGGCTCGTTTCAGGTTTATGTGCATTCTACGGCTATTTGGGTGCGCACAAACATATACAGTTATTCTATAAACTCAGAATATATCTATATGCACATATTTGCTATTTTCGAAATGAAAAATTGATATTCTGCATTCGTTTGTAAATGAAAATGCCCGTCAGGGATTTTAGAATATTCGAAATAGCGTTGTATTTCAATACACATAAAAAAAAGTTTAACATTCACTACAAAAAAAAGAAGAAGAAAAATAAAAATAAAAAACAAAACAGATTTCAGACCGCAGTTGCATATGGAGTTTCTCTAGTATGCATGGGTATAGAAAATGAATGCATTTATATATTTCGTTTCATTTGTTTTTTTTTTCACAAATGGTGAAAAACATTCATTGTTGTAGTTCATAAAAACTAACGAACTTGCATGTATCGGAAAATCGGACAGAATGAAATTGAAATTCAAATCAATTGACAAATAGCCGAGGGCATTAGTGAGAAAAATTGGTCATCTTTACTTTTGCCTGCTGTGGTAGAAGAGTGGCGTAAAAACTGATAACAAAGAAAAATTTAAGTTTTTGTTTGAGTCAAGACTTTCCATACTCTCTTACGAGCAGGGAAGCGTTTTGGTCACTCATACGCAGTGGCGTCCGGTCGACGCTTAAGATTCCAAATAAGGGCGGTAGAATATTTTAGTTGGTTTGTGTTTTTTTTTTGACTGAAATTACATTAAATTTACAATTTTTTTTTCTTTTCCTGCCTAATATATTTGAGTAGGAAAGACAAATTTAATTTGGTTTAGTTAGGTGCATTCTTATTTAAATTTTATTCATTTCGAATTAGGTGATAAATAATTTCGGGAACGCTTTCATAATCCATTAGGGAAAATTCAAATTGGCTTAAGAACACGTTAAAGTGGAGTGAAGTGTAACTACATTCGTGAGATTAATTATTATACTGATTGAATCGAATGTAAGTCATTTCGTGAACGCAACCACAAAATTTGTTTTGAAAGGTGACACGCATACAATTGTTTGACTGAATAAATAATTAAATAACAGCAGTAATTCAGTTTTAAATACAAATATTTATAGCGTACATCAATTCGGCATCATTTCGAGAACACTGTTTCAAAAGATGTGTAGAAAAAAAATTCTATATAACACAGCTTCCAAAAAATGAAAAATAGCTTTTTCTTGAGGGCGTGGAATCCAAATCTGAAGTCAGCCATCACATCAAGTTTTTTCATAACCTAACAAAAAACTGCTCAAAAAAATATATTTTTTGATAGCGCCAAACTAACCTTAGATTTGGATTCGGCGAAACCAAAAACGTATAAAAAATATGGTCTGCTAAAAAGAAGCTATTTTTTTTTTTGTTTGTGGAGCTGTGTTATTCTTAGTACCAAGAAAAGAAGTAGTCGCCATAATTGTAACATATTCTTCAACCCCTACCAACGATAATATAAATCCAAATAAACTGAATTTCAAACATGCCTTACGAGTATATAATTTTTCAGAAACGTTCTCGAAATGACTCTCCGAACATATCTTGTATTATTTTTTAAAAAACGTTTTCGAAATCACTTTTCAAACATGTTTTGCTCAAATTTTTAGAAACATTCCCAAAATGACTTCTCCAACATATCGTGTGCTACTTTTCAGACACGTTCCCGAAATGATGTTTTCTAGCTCATCAATTATAAATTTTTATGATACATTCAAAAATTTGTCATTGCTCTGCCCGTTCTTAAACAAAATTGACGCCGACTTAATCTAATTTATAAAGTGACAAATTAATCTATTAATAAATATTAATTTTTAATTTTTTCCACCTGATTTCAACCCTGAAATAGTTTCTTGATATACACAAATTACTGTCTCAAATTCGAACTAGCATGTTTTCTTTAAATATAATAAACAATTCAATATTTCGGAATCGAAATGGATTGTATTAATGAAAAGTAATTGGCAAATTAAACCGAAATATATATTTGGTTTTGCAGCAAAACCTTCATTTTATTGGAAATATTTATAAGTATTTATTGCTCTAAACTGCGTTTAACTATTTTAATAGATCTGCATCAGAAAATTTCTATTTAAGTCAAATACAAATTGTAGTTTCAAAAACTAAAAGTAAACACGTTTTAATACGAGTAGCAGATAAAAGAAATCTATATCATTTTTAAAAATTGTCAATAATTTAGTTTCTTAATAAAAAATAAATCCTCCACATGAAAGCTTTGCCTACATTTTTTTGTTTTCCACTCAAAGTTGGGATCCGAAATGAGCAATGCGTCGTAGTTTTGTTTCCTACTTCAGCGAGTGGAATTACGACTAATCTTCTAGAAGCATTACAGGTTTTCTTTTGTAAATGCAATTAAGTTTTCTAGAAAAATTACGAAATAAATCATACCCTTAGTACAACAGAGCACTTTCAGTGATTGTGTAGCAAAACTAAAGCCTGTACTACTCGAATGCAATAACTAGTATATTACAAATTTGTCAGATGTGTCCTCCTTCACAGCTAGTTAAACAAAAATAATAATTCGTCATTTTTCTTTAGTACCCCAATTAGTAATGCTTGTGGGACTGAAAGCAAACAAATTTAAGTGCCAGCAATTTGGTAGCATTTTCATTCACAATGGTTCAATTAATTGTGAAATGACATGTCGCCGGATAGTCTGAATGGCAAAAGCGTTGAAAGCAGGATATGTATGGTACATGGATTTATGTAATTAATATTTGGTAAAGTGGTATTTAATTAATGTAATAATACCTCAAGGCTAGAGTTAGTCGGCGAAATTACTCTTTATTTATTTCTACAAATTTCTTGCGGAAGATAGAAATTCGGTAGTGATTTGATATTCAATCAATCAAAATGATTAATTATTGTTTTTGTATAACCATGCAATTTTTCTTTTTTGACCTGTGATAAAGTACAATATTTAAAGCGATAGAATCTATAGATTGACTGTTGTTCTGTTTTTTTAAATTTCCGAATAAAAACTGGTGATGTTATTAAAAATGGGCAATAAAATAAGCATAAGTATTTCCCAGTAAAAGTAAAAATTAAAAAACAATATACTTTTCCTTATACACTGGCCTTGAGCTCACAAATTAATATTATCGTTTAATAAAAACAGGCCGAAAAATCATAGACATATGAATATTTGATATGGACGAGCACGCCCAAAACGTAACAACAATTCTAACAATTTTCTAAAAATAGAATTTGTGTTACACAACAAAAAAAAAACCACACATTCACTTAATAGCGACAGACTGTCGTACTTGAATGGTGTTGGTAGGACATTAAGGGAAAGTGGTAAAAGGCAACAGCAGCTTACATGCTGGCTGTGGTCCATTGGCTACGCACTTGCCCAGCAAGTCGTAGGTTGTTGGTTCGAGTGCTGGTGGAGTCATGAAAGAAATCTGATGAGGAGATGTGGTGATCTCCGAAATAGCTATAATTTCTACCACTCCTGACTGTTGTTGTCTTTTTTCCAATATACTTTTCCTTATACACTGGTCTTGAGCTCACAAATTAATAAAAAGTATCACAACCTACAAGAATTATAATTTTGTTACAGATTAATTTAGATTCTCGATTATTTTTGGTTTTCTAGGCTATCTCTGCACGTTTGATTACTTTGGATTTATCTAAATTATTTTGATTTCATTATGATTATTTTAGATTATCCTTGAATATTTTTAATTGCTTAATTATGTTTTATTTACCAAATTTCGCATTATAAAAATTCCGGTTACTAAAAAATAATAAGACTTTGAATTCCATATTTAAACCAATTTGATAAGACACAAATATCTTATAATGTGAAATTTGTAGATTCCATCTGAGATTTCTGGTTAATTCAGTTGCTTTAATATAACCAATGGAAGGTGGGAGATGCGTAGTACTCATAATAATATTTTAAAATCCATTTTTCTTGCCGAATTCGGTCTCAAAAAGATGGTCTTGCTAAGCAAAACGCTTTTTCGTAAAACCTCAAGACGATAAGTTATTACTAGAATGGAAAGTATGCGAAAAGAATCCGCTTCCCCTACAACAGGTTCTGTTGCAGCTGCGACGATCTGGGCTCCGGAGAAATAGTCGAAAACTTACTGTGCGAATGCCCAGCGTCTCTTAGTTTTAAAGCTAAGAGACTAACATATCTCTCCATTTGATCCGTTACCTACTAAATGTTCCAATATGGAAGTGCTGGATAATCAAAAATGGACGTGGACGATACAATGGTTGTTGCAAGCGGAGCTTTAACAAGGACAAAACAAAAACAGAGCTTTTGAGTTGCTTTTCGGACTGCAAAATTATCCATGCAGGTACAGTGTGGGCCAAATGCATAAACTAAATGTAAAATTTGGGTTTCGTAATAAATAACATACAAACGATACTCTGCCTTAAAATTTTTCATTCAAAATATATGAAATCTTAATATGGGTAGAAATGTAAAAAAAAACTGAAATTTAGCAGCTCAATTATTTTCGAAATAAGAGCGTTCTGTTACTACTCGGCTATAAAAAAGTGGGCCCACAGGTACATATGTAACTACGTATTTTATTTTACGCGATGTATTTTGTGTTTTTCCTTTACAATATTGAAGCTCCTACCATTAGAATCGTGGCAATGTAAAAGACTTGCGCGGAGACTGATTCCTATCGGACGATCTCCATTCATTCACCAGTGGTAAAAACGCTCTGGGCTTTGCTGTTCCGGTACTTTACGTGCCACCTCGGTCCGGTCATAGCGTCATCACGCCTTCCAGAAAGTACACAGCACGACTAAAGCACAAGATACACACGTAGATGAACTACGGCCTAAACCGCAACCGTCCCTGCGACAAATCCGTCCAAGTAGCGTCAGATTTGTCAAAGGCTTTCGACATAGTTAGCCCCGCAACGCTATTAGCTCGCGTGGGGGCTGAAGGGCTGCCAGCTACCTGTGTGACCAACAGTCGTCGCTTTAGAGATACAAGCTCAAAATTGAGATGAGTTAAACAGGGGGTCATACAGGGTGGCGTCTTTTCCCCGATACCGTTTAACTTTTATGCCTTATAACTCCCTCAACCGCCAGAGGGAGTCACCATCGTCTCGTACGCTAACGGCCGGTCGATAATGGCTACCAGCAATGCAATTGATGACAAGTGTCCGAAACAGAATCTTTCCAACGTTGCTCGTTTCTTCACTGTGCGAAATATTACCTTATCTCTCACTAACTGTTCGGCGATCTTATTCACAACATGGACAAAAGAAGTCGGGCTGGAACTCAACATACATACAGTAAGACACAGTGGACGAAGCTACAGATCTGTCAGAGCCCGCACTGCGGACTGTAACGGGATGTCTTCTGCTGTCGCTCGAAGCGCCCTAACACTAAGAGGTCTGTCAGGCTTTTTATGAAGCAGCATAATACCTTGCTCTGTAAGCAGGAAGGGGCATCCGAACAGGAACCCGCAAATAGCCGAGCCGCCTCCTAGGCACGTCAGAGGGCATCTCCGTCAACTCACGGACAAGATTCAGTTGTACACCAGTCAATCACTGGATCAGATTCCGTACACGTAGGATCTGATTAGCATTCACCAAGAGTGAATAATCACTTTCATGAACTCTCGCCCTGTGAATGCTGTCATTGGAGCCAAACCACCACCTATTGGAGAGAAAAAGCTTCATCTGCCTCGCGAGTCACGCGTCACCGTGGCTCAATTAAGGTATATATACTATAGTAGACTGATTCATATTCCGACTTGACCCTGACATCCCAAAAAATACAAATATAACCTTGTCCCATAAAAAACCAAACGCCATTCACTTTTGGTCACAGTTATAATCTGCACACTTTTACAATAAAACATATGATCAAAACTAGCATGTTTGCGTCCGCATGTTAGTGAATTTTGACATAAAGCAAGCAAGTAAGTAAATCGCACAATTATCCATGCCACCACAACTTAAGCAATTAATAGCCTATCATGTCCTCAATGTCCTGCGTGTTTGTATAACATTCCAAGTACGCTAGCTACAAATATGGTGTATGGATGTACATATATACATACATATATTCGCACAAGCATAAGAAATTGTTATTTTCTTTTTTGCTTTGCTTACAACGACAACGACGACTTTTACAATGTCTTGGTCCTGCTGCTTTTACACACCCGCGTACATTTGTACATCCGACTATGTAGAAAAGCACATTTATATATTTAAGCGCCTTATTTCATTTCAATTTCTTTTTTGCACTCATTTGGTTTTGCCCTGTTGTGTAGTCATTTGTGTTTTGCAAATGTCAACAATTAATAAATTGTTGGCGCCACTGTTGATGGTCGGTCGTCGCTCATTAATTGCAAACCGTTCATGCGAGCACACAATTGCAATCATATACATATGAATGTGTAGTGTACACATGTTTGTTCGGAAAACAACATACACACTCGCATTTTAAGTAAGTGAAATCAATGGAGGAAGCAATGTAAAATCCTACCACACACCCACATATACAATAAAGGGTGCTACAGACATTTGAACAAGCACACTCAGAAAAAACATTCCTTGGAGCTAGGAAAAAATGTTTTTTTCTAAGGAATTTTAGGAAATACTATATTTCGGATTTGGTTTACTTATCTTGATAAAATGAAAATTCCGCCAGACAAAATTCAAAAAATTAACAAGTGGAAAAAATTTTCAAATATCAAATGCTTTTTATGGGGCGTTGAATTGAAATAAAGTACAAAAAAATACATTTCGGAGAAAATTAGTTAGCGATTTTCTAAATAACATAAAGAACACCTCATATCAAACCTTCCCCACATGTTGAAATAAATTTATATCAACATCTATCTATATTATAATAAAACTGTAAAAATCGTTTGAGTACATTGGATTTTTTTTTAAAGGAGTAATGACTTTTTTTTTAAAAGAATGGTGATGCAGGAATGTAAAAGAATACATTTTGGCAATTTTTAGAATTTTTGTCTGCCCACCTGTTGTTGTTGTTGTAACAGCATAAAACATTCCCCATACAGTTTTGGGGAAAGCTGCTGAAGTGACAATCCTTGGTCGGATATAAATCCGGGTCGTTCCGGTATCATAGAACCAACTGTCGTGATACTTCTGCCTGTAATTTCATAAGGGTTTAACCTCTACGATAACATAGGACATATTTTATCAAAAAATCAAAACGGAGAACATCTTAGGGTGATGTGCAAGTTTTGACCCCGGATTCGTGTTTAGCACTTCAAAAAACGTGATATGAGATTTTGATTTTAAACTTTTATGTAGGTAAAATTTGTTTCCAATTCGGGAGGTATAAGGTGCTGGGACGAAATCTGAGGGTGATTGACCACTTTAACGCACCAAAAAGCATACATTATGATATGCCCAGGACCGTTCTTTTGTAGGCCTGTATAATTAATGACGCAGTGTTTTGAGCATGAATCTGAATTAAGGAAAAAGTTCTAATATTGAGGCAATTTTTTTTGGTACTAAGGAAAAAACATTAACTTCAAAATATGGAAACGGATTTCTTGTTTTAAGGAAATGCATTTCTTCCTTTAGTTTGAAAAGCAGCACTGTTAGCATCTCTCATGAGAGATCAAATTTTTTTGGTGCTATTTTAGAACGAAAAATGGTCGTGGTCGCAAATTTTTGATTATTTTGGTTATATTTTTAAAAAATCTCTAGAAATAGAAAAGTATTGGATGCTAAATTGAAATTCCCTACGCAATTTCTTAGGGCTCATTCACAATAGCGTAGTTTCCATACTGCAAAACACTGCATATCAGCTCAGTTACCATTTTGCACAATTGGTAGATTTAAGGAACTGCTTTTTCTTTAATTTTTTTTGAAGTTTGGTGTACAATTTCCTTCAATACAATCCTTCTTTTTTATACGCGTCATTACTCTGCTTGTTTTTTCCTCTAGAACAAGGCTGGGAGAAGGGATTAAGTGGTATTCAAAGTTATTAAAAAAATATCTGGAGAAAAGAAAATTAATATATTTAATTATAATTAATTGTAGCTGATTTTTGCGACACCAGGAAGTAACTTTATTTAGATCAGATTGAATAGGCTAACTAATTACGAGATTAAGAATTGGGTGACAAACTTTATCGAATGCTTTGGAAAACTCAGCATCGACTTGGTGCCGGTCATTAAAAACTGACAAACAAAACTCAGAAGAAAACAGATAAATCTCTGACGGTAGATCTATCAGTTATGAAACTATGCTGTTTTTGAGATACTAATCGCTTAAATGTATCATTAAATTTTTAAGAAGTTAGCCGGCCCCCAAGCTGATGAAGAATGCGTTCCGTTAGAAGACTTCAATTGGAATGTTAGAGAGCGATTTTTAGACCTGTTTGATACCAGCCTCAAACTTTCGAATATAACTATTATGAAAGAATCTTCCCTTTGATTTAAATTCCCTAGATATCTGTGATACATATCCATCTTGGAAAATCAATGAGTTAAACACCCTGAATTTTTTTTGTTCCAAGGAATTTCGCAACAATTATTTTTCCTAACCGGTATATTGTTTAAGGAAATTTCGTTCACCCAATTTTTAAAAATTTCAAAGTAGGTACCCCCGCTCCAACTAATGAACTCCGGTCTATGGAAGAAATTTCTGAATTTAAATCACTCAGTATTGACTTCTGATGAGGTGTGCGGCGGTCTAATTGGGTTTGTGTCAAGGTGATGAGCGAGCTCTGGCACCATTCTAAGCGATCGTGAAGTAGATGTGTATCCTATATTCTCATATAGTCATTAAAAGGCAGCACAAACTACGAGTACTTATATAAATCTAGTTGGTTAAACAAAGCAACTCAGTTCTCCTTTGATAAATTAGGCTCCGATTTAAAAGAACTGAGAGTATAAAGTAGGTTTCAAAAATAAAGTTTTATGAGTAACTCCAATAGGTACATTTGGAAAAAGAAATAAGACAAATATTTATGTTGTTGGTGTCGCAAAAAAGAAGTTTTAATTGTTTAAAAACTAACACATGATAGTCAATTAATTAGTCCAAACAGATGCACGACAATTTCAGATTTTTCTAGCATAGCTTTTATGAGTTATTTAGAAGTAAAAGGCAAAGTAAAAGAAAAACAAAAAAGAATAAAATGCAACTAGCAAAAAGCACGTGCACTTAATTAGGTGAAAAGCGACAGGCAACAACAAATGTATAAAGAAATTAAATAAAAAAGCATAGCCTGCCTGCCGCCAAGGTGTATAATAAACCCGTACTTCTAATTAAACTATTTAGCTGCAGATGTCGGTTCACTCACGTCGACAGCATACATGCAGGTGGATTACAATTGGATAATTTCATGCAGCCAATCATGCAGGTATGTAGGTGAGGTGCTATAACTAGGGATGTTAATCCCGAGATTTTAGTTTACTTTAAGTACCGAAAATGCTTGCAATCCCGAACAAATTTTGCAATCATTTTTTTGACGATTTCCAACGTTTTGTTAAGGTTTTTTTTTTAAATATTTCTATCCCAATAATTTCTAGTATCCATGTTGCTACATATTACCGCTTCATTTCAACATTTTTTAAATAACGAACTTGTCCATTTTTATTTAGGTGAACGGAAATTTATCTAGGTTGTGAACAAAATTTGTAATGCTGGATTTTATGTATTGGGTTTAACAAAGAAGCTTCATTTTAATTAATATGATTTAATACGAGACACCTAATGAGATTTATCAAAATTTAGATTGCCTCGGATGTAAAATTTTTATTAAGGCGGTAGCTATAGCAAAAGCGAATTCATTCACAAAATTTACATGTATTTTGTTTTTGGTTTTTGGTATAGCAATTGTCGAAGTCAGTCTACGGCGAATTTGTTGTGCGAATTGGCAAAATAGAAGAGAAACAAACATACAGTGGCGAGCAAAGGCGGTAGTGTCCCTACGACAGTCGGTTCTACGAGGGCCAAAATTAATTAATCTAGCCACTTCAATCTACCCAAAAATTGAAAAATTTGAATTGAAAAATTTTTGATAAAAATTTGTTCAGTTTTTATAAATTGTGTTTAAAAATTGAAACATTAACTCACATTTTTTTTGTTATAGTATGAACTATAGTTTCATATAAAATTAACTAAACGAAATAAATATAACGAAAACCCTTGAATGATAAAAAGGTCACTATTCGACCGGTTTTGCTCGCCAGTGTAAACATCTTGTTGTTTATAAAATCGAAAGTTTTATTGTGACAAATATTCATTTTGACAATCTCTACTCAACTACAAGGAAAATTTAAATGAAAAAAATCAAATCCGTTGTTATTTTGGCACCAGCTTATTTAAATTCGCTTTGACAAATATGAATATTTTGAGCCAAGGCGAATTCATACAAGGTGATAGCTTCGCTTCAGCTGAATGCTTGTTCTTCTCTCCGAATTCGCTAGGTTGTTTTGTTTACACAAACAGAATCCATAAGCAAACTGGGCGAATTCAGATTTTGACACTTCACACGCAAAATTATACAAACAAAATACACAGTGGATTCGCCTTGTTTATCTTGCTATCGCCTTCAATGGATACACCTTGTTTTGAGCGTTTGTGTTTTTTTTTTTAATTTGTATGACTCCGTTGGAAAATTTAAATAGACTTATTTGATTTTTGGTTTGAATAAAAAGAACTGATTTTGAAGCCTACTACTTTCCGCTTAGTCCGCATAAATTGTATTTGATCAAAAAATGTGACTTAATTTTGAACAAAAAATTAAATTGCTATTTTTTAAGTTTGCTGGGAATATTTTTCGACATATTTTATGCGCGAAATTTAACTATTATCGTATGTTTGGTTATAGTTGAAATAATTTTCGAATAAACATAACTTTCATTTAAAGTCCGTTTATTTATTTATACTTTTGGAAGGAGAGCATTTTAAACAGTATTGCTGCAAGTCTTTGACTAACTGACGGGACTAATCTCGGCATTCCGGGATTGTAATAACGATTTGTCCAAAATATCGGGATCGCAAAACCCAAAAAAAAAATGTCCATCCGTATGGCTGGTATTGCCGTCTTCTAAACTCTGCGTGAATGTGTGACCCCTTTTGTAACTGTTTTAAATTGACAAATAGACGAACGTGTAAGTTTTCTCACGCCGCAGCCGCTTTCTTGTGAGTTCACTTTTTTGTAGTTTCTGCTTTTTTGGAAGCTGCAGTCGACTAATACAACCATTTTCCAGTTTTGTATGTTAAGTACATATAAATTACGTAAGTTAATCTGTTAGTGAAATGTTGGATTTTCGTCCAACTACTCCCCAAAATTCTGGCAACGCCAGCACATGATTAGCCCTGAGTGGAAGACAACGAATTAACAGCAGAAAAAGCAAGGACACTTTGAGTTTGGCTGGCAAAAGAAAAACAACAAAAAGGAGTACGATATTAAAAAAATAAACTCCAACCGAAGAAATACATACCCAAAACAAAAAAAAACAAAAGCAATAGTGCAGTAAAAAGCTTAAAACTCTAATTAAAGTTTATTTGTGCTGCGTTTCTTTCAGTAAATTTTCTTGATGAATTATTCATGCTTGCTTTTTACGAATTTAGTAAGGCAATTTTTGTGTGTGGAGCAGCTCGTTGGTTTTTTATACGCTCTTCATGCGGTGCATCCGGACAGGACAGAAAAATATAATTTAGTAAATTTTAGAATATACTAGAAATAAAGCAATCAAAAGCGCGAGAAAATTTAATGCCAGACAACAGAAGCATTGATGAGCAGTGTGTGCATGTGAAACGAACTAAAAAGTAAAGAAAATTTTGAAAAAAAAAATCGTTAAAGAGGGTCAAATGAAATATGCAAAAGGCTAGCAAAATCTGTGCAAACTGGATTTCCGAACTGGCAACTTTGCAGCAGCAGCAGCAGCACAATCACTAAAGCAATTTTCTAGGAAAAGTAGTCAAAACATGTTGCAAGCAGAAGTTCCGAAATGGAAGCGGTGTAAGAGAATTTAATTCACTCTATTCATAAAAAATTCAAAATTGGTAAAACACTGAGTTCACACGCAAATACTGCACGTTTGCACCGGCCACCGATGTTAGCAGTTTTTCAGTTTTTCAGTTTTTTAGCTGCAGTGCATTCAGCGTACACGAGATGAGAATAGCAAGTTATATAATACAATATTTTTATGTTTTGTTAATCAAATGAAATTAATTAGGGTAATTGCACACCACACGGAAAATATAAAGACGAAGATAGGAACTAAAATTGACAGCAATAATTACTAGTAAGAATAATGGAAGAAATTTGTAAAGATAGTGGTAGAAAGTAGTGAAAATTGTGGAAGAAATAATTAAAAATATTGGTAGAAAGTAGTAAAAATAGTGGTAGAAATTAGTAAAATAGTGGAAGAAATCAGTGAAAAATAGTGGAAGAAACTAGTAAAAATTGTGGAAGAAATAATTAAAAATATTGGTAGAAAGTAGTAAAAATAGTGGTAGAAATCAGTAAAATGGTGGAAGAAATCAGTGAAAAATAGTGATAGAAATTAGTAGAAATAGTGGTAGAATTTATAAAATATAGTGGTAGAAAATATTAGTAGTATTAGTAAAAAATATTGGTAGAAATTAGTAAAAATAGTGGTTAAAAGTAGTGAAAATAGTGGTAGGAAGTAGTAAAAACAGTGGTAAAAATGAATAGAAGCATTAATTAAAATAGTGGTAGAAGTTCGAAAAAATAGTGGTAGTAATTAGTAGACGCACTGATAGAAATAAGTAAAAATAGTGGTAACAAGTAGTGAAAACATTGGTAGAACTTAATCAAGAAAGTGGTAGAAGTAAGAAAAAATAGTGGAAGAAAATAAGAAAAATAGTGGTATAAATGAGTAAAAGTAGTGGTAGAAATTACTAGTAGCATTAGTAGTAATGGTGGTTGCAATAAGTAAATATATGTAGTGGTGGAAATAAATAAAGCGATTCTAAAGGGACTTTCGTTACGAGATGTAAAAATTATTCCCGCTAATGAAGTTTTACTTTAAAAAAAATACATATTTGTAATATGAAACACATTTTTCACATTTCTGCAACTATTTGAGTATCATCAATTGAGCGTCGAAAGGCAAGTGAATTTGTATTTGTATTCAATCACCTCAGCTCAATTATCATTAACGCATTGTTCGATACAAAATGCAAACAAAGTGTGCGTGTTTCTCAGCTAACAATAGCAGAGATATGTACGTGAATTTATTGTTAACAGCAATGCTAACAACAACAACAACAACACCATATATATCCCCGCCCCAGTTATGCGCGCTCAAACTCTCTAACAAAGATCTTCATTTTGTCAACCATGGAGACTTGACTGGCGGTCTGCAATGCAAACGAAAGCAACTCAGCAGCACCTTATCAGCGAAATGCACACGTAGAACAATGAAGAAGACAACATAAAGCAAACGACGACAACATCGTTAGCAACATTGTCAACAAGTACAATAATAGCTCAGCAACCAACGTGTACGAGTACTAGCAACTGGCATACCAAGAAAAACGTCAACACAGAGTTGCATTGACAAAAGGCATCTAAAATGGAGGGTATACTACGCTACCGCAAATAACTGCCATTAGCGCTCCCAGGCGGCTGAAGCAACAACAGCCATCAGCGTAGTAAAACAAATGCTGGAAATGAAAATTCTCCTAGCGTCAAACGCTTTTCATTATTCGTTAGTTGTCGAATATTCGTAGTTGCATATTTTGTTGCTGAACGCCCATAGCTGATGCATCATGATGCTGATGATGAGGCAGTGCATCTGCTGACGCTTAAATGAAGGGCCTCTCATCATTGCAGGCATTTGCATAT
The DNA here is from genome assembly GCA_951828415.1 of Anomoia purmunda. Lineage (NCBI taxonomy): Eukaryota > Metazoa > Arthropoda > Insecta > Diptera > Tephritidae > Anomoia > Anomoia purmunda. The sequence continues at coordinate 4,333,467 of OX639997.1, forward strand.
TTTGCATATTGCTAGGTGTGTTTGCCATATGCACGAGTGTGATGGGCATGTTTTTGGGTTTTTAACATTTTGTTTGCCATCCAGTTTTCCTTTGTTCTCTTTGTGCTTACTAACAACTTCTCCCTTGCGGGTAATCGATTTTTGTTTTAGTGCGAAATTAAAAAAAAAACTTAGTTTAACTACGAAATTTCTGCATCCACTGCCATAGCGCTAGAACTACCACATATGCACAGGTGTTTACTATTTTTTTTGTTTCATTAATTTTTTAAATCAAAATATACTTCACTCAACACCAAAGACGGGGTGAAAATTTTACTATTTTTATCACGAGTTTTCAGATTTTTATATGCGTTACGTAGCTCATTCAATTTTAGTACAAGGAAGGGCCAGTTTGGAGTGGATACAAGTTACTGTTGATTTTTGTCAATTTTTTTCCTGACACTCTTCCGTAAATTCGTCCATATAATGGAGGCCGTATTTTTTTTATAGGACACAAATCAGCCGCGCTACACCTTCCGCAAAAAATTAAAATAATGAACGATTATTTGTTCCTATTTGAACTTGCAATTTACTATCTAAAAATTGAATGGGTTATGAAACTCCATACTCAAATTCAAATTGAAAATTTTAAAATTTTATGCATATGGTATAGGTATAAGATCGATATAATCCAGTTTTGTTTCCGACCAATTCTTGCCAATGATTTTTTGATCCGTAAAATCCGCAATATACCGATTATTTTCGGTCGCTGTTTTTCAACAACTTTAAGAAAATTTAGCTTGTTAGAAACTGAGTGTTCGAGACAACAATTACAACAATGCTACCCAATACTTCGATTGAGCGTTGTGCGCTAACTGCAGCGATTGCGACGCTTAGAATTTTTCGAACATTCAAGATATCCCACTTTTGACGCATGCAAAATGCATCGGGTCGATTTCAAAGTGAAAAACCCAGAGGCTTTCACTGAAACGCTTCTCTTTTTTATGAGTTCCGCCCAAACAAAACTTCGACAGTGTTTATTTCATTCACCCAAAAGGAATACGCTTATTATGAGTACGCCCTAAATGAATTTCACTACCACAACAGCTGATAAAATTCCAACATGGAAAATACAACTCTGAGTTTTTTTAACAAAGTGTAAAATTGAAAAAAAAATTAAATTGAAACATTTACACCCCGGTTTTTTAAATCAAATCCAAAAAAAAAAAAAAAAAAGGTAACATACTCCTCAAATGTGACTTTTGTGTGAGGAAAGATATAATGCAGATCTGCGGGTAACTAGGTGACACTTGAGAGACAGTTCTAATCCCTTGGTGGTATCTGGAGCTTTGTAAGTACAATGGAATTTATTTAATTTTGTTAACAATTAACTCTTCTAAACTCTGCCACATTATCTCTATTCTTCCTCAAAAATTCCCAGCTTTTCTTGGAAAAGAGATGTCAATCTGGCTCTTATTTATCATTTTACTCCTAAAATAAAAGTAAATTCAGTTGGGTTTTCAGATAAAATAATAACTAACATATTGAATCTATCAATCAAATTTAAGTAGAAATGGTTCATTAAAATTGCTACTCCTTTTGCCCGCAATTATTGTTGCCGATTGCCGAAAAGTATATATGTATATTCAAAAGCGAAAAATTACCAGGTGAAATTTAAATTGAGGAGAAAAGCGAAACATTTCCGGCGTAAGTGAAACTCAGTATAAAGTATCATTTTATACCAAATTCAATATAATAATACAATTTGCCACTTATGTTTACTAATTTGTCTTTAATAATTTTTTAAGACAGCATAGCTCTTTGTAGAACCTAAATCATATAAATAAAAGCTTTAAAATTTTTACGAAATTCCACACAAAAATTTAACTAATGTCAAACACAATTTTTATAAAATTCATTCAGCATCTTTCGAAACAGAATTATATAAATAGAAGTTTTAATTTTTTTACGAAATTCCACAAAAAGTTTAACAAATTTAAAAAAAAAATATAGCAAATTTAATCAGCGTTTTTCAAAACTTTCCATGTATTATAGTAAAGTGTATGTTTTAAGTGACTGAAAGTTTCCGTTTTTTTTTCTTCAACACAAAACAAAAATTGGAGCATTCATTTAAAGCAGGAAAATAACCAACCGTCAGCAGAAAAATTCTTCAAAATCAAAACTGTATATTAAAAAGTGCTTATGGTCAGGGAAAACCAAATTGATATCGCTTTTAATAGCGCTACTTTCTTAATCTCGCGGCGTAAAAAAGTGGGAGAATCAAAGTCTGGCAATAAGTGTTCATTAAATAGTTTGTATTTACAAAAATATTTACATAGTTATATGTATATGTACATACATATATCTACTAACCATATACGTAAGACCGCACAGTTTCTACTACATATTGTAAAATAACCAAAAATTTAGTTACTAAATGTATGCAGAAGTATAGTATATATGTTTGTATTCTATTTACATTTAACTGTGCCAGTCCAGCACGAAAATCAATGAATACGAAATACATTAAAACAAAACAAAGTAATAAATTAAGTGACTTACGAGCGAGCGTTTGGCATATTTTGATTGCGCCTATAATAAACATGGTAGCAAATAAAGTGAAAATAAAAAAATTAAGTGGCATAATATGTGCGCATACATAGGGAGGTATTGTAAAAGAAGGCACGCAGGAAAACAGATGTTCGAACGGGATACATACTATATGCACATACCCTGCCGTCCAACACATGTTCTATTCGTTAACAAAATTAATCGACGCCAGGCAGCAATCAAATTTTAGAGCATCAACCGGAACCCTCTCCCAAAAATTAAAATATCCGCAACAGTGAACGGATACAAAATTTGCAAGTATTTTCAAAACGCGATAGCATATTATGGTATTTATGTTTTATTTGTAACCAAAGAGACAATGCAGGTGCCCGCCATGAAAAGAAGGAAAAAGAAGTTCAGCGTTTAATGTTCGCCTGATAGAATTGGCAGAGTGCTATCTGTTATAGAATAGTCGGCGAATTTCAAAAGTCACATAGTAGTTCTAAAGCACAAAGTGATGTGATTTTTATGGAAAAATAGCAAATTTGTATGTTTATAAAAATTGAAATCATATACCCCAAAAATTATACGGTTTGGAAGAAATTTTGCAGCTTTAAATATTTCCAGCACAACAATAACGTATCTTCATATAGCATCGAAACTTACTTTGAGGTTTCTGAATTTTTTTTTCGGGACTAGTGCAAAATAATTTCGCGATCACGATAACTTTAAAAAAATTGTCCTTTTTAAAACTCAACGGTCAAATAATTATTATTATGGATTTCTGATTTTTCGGAATCGAAATGGATAGGCGCTTTTGATTTCGATTCTGAGAAAATTGTTGTGGCTTGAAAAGTTTTGCCAGTGAGTAGTTGGAATGAAATGAAATTGGCAAATTAAAAAAAATATATATTTACATCTTCTTTGTCAGCCAAGTATTTTCTAATTGTTTTTTTTTTTTGTGGTGCCGAATCTGCGATTCGTGGCAACCCCTAAGCACAATATCACTGATTCTAGCTGATTCTACTTGTAAGCAAACTTCATTACTTAATTCGAAGCAAAAACTAAGGAATTAGGAAGATTGTACCAAGTGGAAGATGTTATAATTTTACCAGCTGGCGTAGTACGTCAATCATATTTGACATTTGTGAACTAGACATCTGTAGTAAACTAACAGAGAAGCAATTGAGCACTATGCTCCGCCTAACCGTGGAATAATTATTTTGTTGTTTTGATAGATAATCGCTCTGTCGTGTTACCGGGCCAGACCGGATTATATGTAATTGGTTGGTGGTGTTGGCGCAGCATGAAAGCTGAGGTCGATTCCCTAATGCTCGACTCGAAATGAACGCTGGAACCACACGAGACCTTGCAGGCCGTGGTCGCCACCGGATTGATCATAGGGCACGCAAATGGGCATCACCAGGCGAAACCTTTTATGTCGAAAGTGATTAAGTCAATAAGCAAAATATTCGTTTCTAAAGCACTGAAACTCCGCGGTGAAGCACTGATAGCCACTGTGTGGCGCAGCGTTCAAACGTTAGAGGTAATTGGACCTTCTTTTTCATTTCAACAAAATTGTGCAAACGCATACACAGACAGTTCACAATGGATGTTGTCAAGGAAGTGTTTCTTGTACGCGTAATATCAACATTTGGCGATTTGACATTACCAGCAAAATTGCTCGACTTAACCATTCCAGACCTCTTCCTTTTTTTGCTACTTTAAGGCGCGAGTATATGTCAATACTCGACGAATATCATCTTTTCCACATAACAGAACTTGTTTCATACATACTGAATATGAACCAAATCGACCCATAAATACAACTTTCAAATATAACTCGACTCCAGCGCCACCTACCGGGTCCACAGATCTATTCATGCCACAGTAAATATAATAGAAAAAATTATCCAATTTGTTGCCGGCGATCTGAAGTTATGGGCGTACATAAATTTCGCAGATTTATTTTTATTAAAGTAAATAAGAAGATTGAAAAGAGCTGTTCAAACTCACTCAAAATCGAGAACTCTTAAACTGAAACGAATCGGAATTGCATCGTTTTTACCAAAATACAGAATAGGCCTAATTTTGATATTATGTAATTTCAATATGAAAGCACAGAATTTCGCGCAGGGTTACCTCTGAGCATATAAAATGGGATAAGTGTTTGTTTCATAACTTCAGCCACAGTCAACCAGCAGTCATTAGCTTACCAATTTGCGCTCACTGGTTATTATTATTCACATGTTATTGTTAATTTAACGACTATGGGTTTATCTACGATGAGAAAAAAAAAAAAAGAAATGTCCCATAAAATTACAGCCAACAGGCTTAAATACTCAGAAGCTTGAATGAAAACAACGGCGAAAACAAGCAAAATTTTATGAACATATTAGAGTATATATATATATCTGTATTTTCATATGATCCTATCAAATACGGAAGCGAGTGGTGGGGTGCAAATAACACAAAAGTTACATCCGTACTGAACGCTTATATTTATTCCCACAATGGGGTTGAGGCAATAAAAATATTATAACGCAATAAATGCGCCAAAGCATTCACGAATAGGGTGAAATAAAATCACGCATAAAGCGCCAAGCAAATGAACAATTCAATATTTTTATTGTGGATTTTTTTTTGTGGGATTTAGTTATTTCGCAACTACTATACGTTTATTTCTATGTTTTTAGTTATCTGCAATTGCATGACGGATTTTGAGAATATTAAAGAGTACAAGTATAGCGTCTTCTTACTGCGCGTAGAGCAGCAAATATCCGGTCGAATTGGCTTACTTAGTTCAGTATGAACTTAAGTATATTTATGATTTTATATACATATGCATAGACGGGTATAAGTACATATGTATTTGCCCCCTGACGCTACGCTCCACGATAACAGAGACAATAAAAATAAATAACAAATGAAACGGAAGCAAATCATAACATATTGTTAGCAACGGAAGCGGCTATGAGCCGTGAATTATATATCGATATACTATATTTATATTATACATATATACATTTTTCTCCCTTTCGTTTGCTTGGAGCGCACTGTTTTTAACCAACCGGAAAGTAAAATGTTCGCTGTTCAACGATGAAAAAATCGAAGTCAAACGTTTTCTATTAGCTTGTGTTATGGTTTTTGGCAATCAGCGCAATGAGCTCGAGAAAGTCAAATAGGGAAAGTGAGAAAAAAAACTTGGTAATCAAGCAATCGTGACGAATATTTTTAGGCATTCAAGCATATGCTCAGTGTCGTTGTAATAATTTATAAGTTAAGGTTTGGAATGAGAATTGTAGTAATAGTATATACATATATACATACGTATATTGGAAGTGTACATATTTCTCATAATTTTTCAACATTCGTTTAGGAGCTTAGGTTAAAGTTTTTAACTATTATCAAGGCTGGTCTGACCTAAATATTAAATAATACAAATAAAATAATATGGAGATGCTCTGAGAACTGTATGTCTCTTTGTCTTTTGTAAGACAATTGTCTATTCTGGTTACTATCTTGAAAGCTCTTACGAGTATCTCCCTTTCGGAAGAAAATTGAAAGATGTGCTAAGGAGCAGCTCTTAGCGTAGTATTACTTGCATTTAAATTATTGTTTTGAAATATATATATATAAGTTTGTAATTTAAACATTATGTTATCGAGGAATTAATATGTTTATAAAAAATATTAAAATAATCGCTAAACGCAGGGAACCGGACGAATACAAATTTTCAACATAATTTCCTGAATGCAAATTTTAAGTAAAATGTGTGAAAAAAACCACAGCTAGTAGAAAAAAAATTTATTAAAAATCCATAGCTTGATTTCTCATAGATATCGAGCCTTGGATAATCGGAATGGGAGTCTTGGGCAAACCAAATCGGCTGAAATGCACAGAGCTTTTCATTTTCTATTGTACATCATCAGTAGACTGCCGATGCTAATGCATAGCTAAAAGGTAAGACTAAAAATGTGATTCATGATAACTATAAGCAAGAAAAAAACTGTTCACCACGAATGCTCAAAGAAGAGCTTTTTTTGAAACATTTTTGTGCCAGAACGCAAAAAAATCTTTCGAACTGTTTTTACAATTGCCTTCCCGGAGCGACGGTAAACTATCTTTGCCAGAATTGGCTTGTATATCTCCAAAAACTGATATGCTACAAATGCGAAAAACGTTGCGGAAAAGTTTGAGTCAATCAATTTTTTTCAAGTATCGTTAAAATTAAATAACAATTACTATTTTTATTACCTATATAAGAAAAACTCATAGAGGTGGAAAATTTCAGGAGGAAAGAATTTTTTGACTTAATTTTAAGCAAATTTACCAAATCATCTTATTCATTACTAAGGTGAATTGAATTTGAATAACTAAATTTGTAACATTATTTACTAACTTTTAGTTTTCTTTTAAAACATTACATTCAACAATTCGAAATCTTCGTTATTTGAGTAAATTTAAAAATTTCTCTGCAGAAAATATAAATAAATAATCCACAAGTTTTTCACTAAACTTGTCAGGTTTAAAAGGTGAACCGAATAAATAATTAAATAAAACCGTTAAAAGAATTTTAATTGCAAATATGAAATATGAAGAAAATATCTCATATGTATATGAGGTTTTATAGCTCATAATAGAGTCTAGGGAGGATCGTTGTAGTTATCTGTATAATAGGACATTATATAAATATGCATAATATATTTTGCCGTAGGAAGCATATAACGGTCGATACAAAATTTCTGCAAATTAAAAAAACGCTCATTACGTGCATACAATTGAATTGTTTTTAGTTTTGTTTTTATTAAAGTAAAAATACAAATCTATTTGTAGTGGTGAAAAGAAAAGAAGTTATTTCAATTTATTCTGTTGCCCGTACTCGCTAACATTTCTTGAGAGGCCCGTCATCAAGTTTCAACTTTTAGCAGTGCTGTCCTGTCACATTCTTTTTATTTCTATAATTGCTTTGGTTGACTTCCCAACTTTTAAAAGTCTGGGTTTCATCACAGCCCAACATCGCTAAATTAGTCGCAACTCTGGCACATTAGGAGGATAATAACTTGAATAACTTGATTCACATTGTTATCTTCGAACCACCTTTGGGCGACCTTAACATATTGTGCTGGAACCGAATCCGGCAAAAATATGGTTGGACCATTATGATCCAACTTAACTCCTTCACGTGAATTTCAGTGAGAGACTCCAATTCGACTAATAGTGTTGATGGCGTGGATTTATACCCACATGCACAAATGGCTTGCCAAATTTGGTTCTGCCAAACTTTTATTTATTTATTTAGTAATTTACTAATTATATTTCATACAGATTACAAAGATATTATATATAAAAAGTACAAACTAAGTAAGTTATAAATTTAGTAAAGATTTGAAAGAAACATAAATAAATAAAAAGCACAAACTAAGTAATTAACTCATTGAGTAACGATTTAAAACGGAATTCCGGATACGAGAAGTCTAGAGCGGAAGAACTTGAGGTTAAGTTGAATTCCTTTAGAGCCCTGTATATAGGAGCATTAGATGAGTAATTAGTTCTAACCATCTCCATAGAGAAAAAGGCATGATTCCTTAAGCATCTTTGTGACACTGCGAAATCGATGCGGCCTAGCAAATATGGACAGCCTATCACTCCACGTACTAAGTTGTAAACAAAGGTAAGAGAGAGAAAAGCCAAATGGGTGGATGAAACGCAGAAAACGGAGAGCATAACTAAGAAATTTTTTTTGAATTCGTTCAACTCTATTGATTTGGCAGGCATAATAAGGTGTCCAAATTACAGCAGCATAGTCCAACTTAGAGCGTACCAGGGAGGTGTAGAGCAACTTTAGTGTATACGGATCAGAAAAATCTGAACTGAAACGCCTAATAAAAGCCAGCATAAAGTATGCTTTAGGTATCGTGCAATTTAGGTGGCTTCGAAATGAGAACCTATAGTCAAATACCACACCCAGATCCTAAATTTCAGTAGGTTTACCCAACTGAGAACCACCAATATGGTAGGATGTTAAGAAAGGAGAGCGTGATTTTGAAAATGTAACATGATGTCACTTGCTGATATTTAATTTAAGCTTATTCTTGTTACACCAAGTGGCAACATTATCGAGATCCCTTTGAAGGTAAAGAGAGTCTGAGAAACAAGATACGGTAGAGTAAATCTTCAGATCATCAGCATACAGATGAAACTGAGCAAACTTGAAACAGCTTGATATGTCATTTATGAAAATTACAAAAAAAAAGAGGACCTAGAATACTTCCTTGTGGAACACCAGATGATGCAGTAATGTGGTGGGAGGATACTCCGTCAATTACAACAACACAATTTCGGCGAGAGAGATACGATTTTATCCACTTCAAAAAGATTGAATGGAATCCTAAGCTATGCAACTTTAAAAGTAAAATAGAGTGATTCACTTTCGAAAAATCTGTATACACAGAATCGCCTTGTACATGCTGGTGAAAAGCCGAAATGCAGTATTCCGTAAACATTGCCAAATTAGAAACAGTAGACCTAACTGCCATGAAACCATGCTGGTTTGGAGAGATTAAGCGATTAATTGAGAAGTAAACTTTTTGTTTAACTATGAGTTCGAATAATTTAGATACCGTGGATAATTGGGCAATAGGTCTTTCTATGTGGATTGTTTTTTTTTTTCGATTCAAAAATGTCTTTTCCAAGCTCCAAGCAGTAAAATTGGTTACCCGGCAATGTCTTCAAAACCATTTTCCATTAAGTTGCGTCGCTCTTGACCACACAAAAAATTTCATTTGCCAGTTGTGTCTCATACAACTCACGCGCGTTTTTTTAGTTTGTTTTTCGCTTATTTTAGGAACTTTTTCTTTTTTTTTAAGGTTTTATACCATTTATCTTCTTATTTCGAGTGACTTGCACGTGCCTGGTTTTAGTTTGTTTGGCGACATCTCCTTTCGACGAGGAGCAGTTCATCCTAATTTTTTTTATTACTCTCTTCTTCAACTGCTGATCTTGGCTTATCCTGTACTTTCCTTAATTCACGAAACTGTCTTTCGAACAATGTCATAAAATGATCTAATGAGTTTCGCCAACTTCTCGTAACTAATATTGAGGTTATTCGTCCAAATAGGTACAACATTGTTTTGCGGAGCTTTTCGTTCATATTCGTTTTTTCGTTGTTGATGACTAGTCTGCAGAAACGAATTATGTTTTAAAAATTTAAAAACATCACTTCAAAGCCTACTACTTACTATATTGTTGCTAAAAATTTTGCAGCAATTTTAAAACTTGTAGAGCTTTCTGTACCAGTCCTAGCTCTAGATAGCTCTTGCCACCTAAAATATCGAAATAAAATATTGAATAATTCTGAGCATAAGTTCTTCCATTATAGGAATTTTATGCTCACACAAAATGCCAAATTTAGAAAATCATAAAAGTTTATATAAATACAATAGACTTAAAAGAATAACATAAACTTGCCCGGCACTTTATATTACTGCATATAAATCTAGAGTTAAGTAGACTGCATATAATTTCTATAATCTGCATCATCAACTTATCGACATGCCTTCATCATTTCGGTGCCCTATCTCCACCACGAGTGGAGGATAATCAAAATTTTCTGGATAATAAAATCCTTCAAAATTCTAAAAAGTATATAATAGCAATAAAATCAAAATTAAGTATCCGTGCATAATGTCCGTAAGTGGGCAGCAATAAAATTTTGCACCTTTTATGGCTTAATCATAAAAATGCTTGAGATGTACATACATCAAGTTGACATGGGGTAGCATTTACTTCATTTGAAATTGATGGTGTTCCTCCTAACGATCGAACACTTTTGCTGCCAACAAATTCAGCGATTCACATTCCAGTCGAGTTGTTTACTTTGCCTGGTTGCCTGGCGTTCACTGCAGTAAAGCGGCGCTTTTTTCTCAATCGAACGTTTCTCGATTCTGTACATCCTCGAATTTGATTTAATACTCTGCGGCAGCGCAGCAGTGCAACATTCGCTGTAATTTTTGATTACTTTCTAATACCTCCGCAGTCCACCACCTGCATTGTTATTTGGATTTAGTCTCCGCTCATTTAACTGCTTTTTCGCTTTTCGCTCTCGGTTTTTGTGTGCGCTGCAATTTAATTTCGCAAATTTTTATGTGTTTTTAATCTATTAAACTTCAATCAGCCACGAATTGCATTTATTACCTACACTACGCTGTGCAAAAGCGACTTCCTAAATTTGCAATACGCTGACAAGGGAAACCTTAAAAACAAAAAAATGATTGGAACTGTCGATACGGTCAAAGGACATAAAATATATATGCGTACGGGTATTTGTGGTTGTACGACTTCGAGTATCTGAGTATTCTCAGTCATCATTCATTTATGGAGAAATGTCAATGATTTTTATGACGTCCATAAATGTGTGCGACAATATGTTGCACAAATGTTAAAACTCTCGAGAGTATTTAGGTAGGTTGGGGAAACGATGATTCAAAGGACTCGTGGAACTTCATAAAAAACTAATAAAATTCTGAATGTGAATACGATGTAGGATATGTATAAAAAACACACACACACACACACTACATTTTTTGATGTAGGCTGGCTCAAAGCAAAGTACCTTTGAAATTTCTTAAAATTACATTACACATTCTTCCCAAAGTAAAGAAGAGGGAAAATATTGTACAATAATAAAAATGTATTTACGAAAATAAAGCATTTCTGCAGACTTCGATTATGTACAAAATGAAGTGGATATCAAGTGCTACTGAACAGCCTTTCGTACATTTATAAAAAAAGGGTATATAATATTAAAATATGTATTGTAAATTTGTTGAAAGTACAACCTCATTTCTTTGCATACCAGCAGGTGTTTACTTCCATTTGCATACAACCGAATGTTCATCTGTGGATTGTGGGTGGAGTTCATGCCACTTTTGTATCAGTGTGTGGTTTTTCCACTTGTCAGCTGTCACATGCAGCCAATTTGAAACAGTTCCTACCATTGCTTCTTTACACCGTAGCAGCTTCTTCGACTTTCTTTCGCTCAGGTGCTGCGTGCTGTGTTGATTTTCTTCCGCACTATGCTTGCCTTTGTGCAAATTCTTACTTATTTGTACTTTCTCTGCTTGTGATCTTCTGATTGCTTTGTGTGGATTTGAATGTTTGTGTAAGGAAATTTATTGCATTTATAAAATGATGCCCTTTTGAAAAGGATAAAAGTCATTTTAAGATTATGCTAACAACACTCACACAATCGCTTAACCAAAAATAATTGAATGTCTCTTTTTAGCCAAAAGGCACAGAAGCCACATGGTGAAAATCTGGTTGACATAAATGTGATTTCGATTCATATATTTAGCACACTGAATACTTGGATGTTACGGTATGCAATTTTTTTCGTTTTTGTTTTTTTGTAAGTACTTGTATTTTGCTTTCGAAAATATACGAGTCAGTCATCAGCCTGTTAAGCTAGAACCCACACCAGTCTTTCAGGCGTTACGCCCTTTATGCCTCAGAAGCTAAATGTATGAAAACAACTCCATGACTTAAGCCCGAAAAGCTGAGAACGTCTATCGATAGCCCAATTTCTCATTTTCCCGGGCGTTCCAGACTATGGTGAAGAACAGCTATTTCGAATTTAGTTCGAATATGGCAACGAAGTAAGCGATTACTCTTCTAACGTATTATGCAAATTTTAGACACCCAAATTAGCAGCAAATTTGAAAATATTTCTGTGGTCGTTGAAGTAAGTCTACAATACAATAAACTAATTAAAATTGTTTAAAATAACTGCAATCTATCTATATCTTTCAAAAATGAATATAAACTTTCATTCGGTAAAAAATATTAATGTTTTAAAGATGTCCTCCCATTTGTTTAGTTTTCCCAGGGTATTCTCACCCATTGAACTATTGAATTTCGCGAACAGACCTTTTGTAAAATGTAAATATTGTGAAGAAATGTCCTACCTGCAAATTATCGTATGGAGGTCCCAAATTCTAATGCCTAAAATGCCTGTGAAAGCTGAACAACTTCGACAACCACAACGCCTGAAAAGACTGGTGCGGAATTCTACAAATTTTTCAGTTTTAGTTTAGAAGGTTGTAATTCGCTTTCAGAATTTCCACTTCAAATTCCGAAAATTGCAATTGATGTTCAGAAAATTACAATTTAAATTCAGAATTTCTATTTTAAATTCAAAAAGTTACCATTTGAATTGAGAATTCCCATTTCAAATTCCGAAAGTTGCAATTATAATTCATAATTTCTATTTTAAATTAAGAAAGCTCCAATTCAAATTCAGAAAGTTGTCATTCAAATTGAGAATTTCCATTTCAAATTAAGAAATTTTCATTTCAAATTTAGAAGATTACAATTCAAATTCAGAAATTTCTAACTTAAGTTCAGAAAATTTCGTATTCACTTTACGATTTGGAAATTTTATGTTGCATAGAGTAATTGTGTTACAAAGTTTTGAAAGTAATTAAATTTGATTCAGTATAAATATGTACATACATACAATTTCTAAAATCGAATTATAAGTTTCGGAATTTAAATTTAAAATTTCTGAATTTGAATTGGTATTTCTGAATTTGAATCGCAACTTTCTATACGATTATCGAAATTATTTAATATCTTTGAAGGAAATATGAAGTGCTGTGGTAGCGTACACTTTCTCTTCCGTCTCTATTTTATTTCGCACAAATAACCAATTGGAAAAATGTGCACAAAAGTGCCAACATAATTTATTTGTCGCCGAGACCGGCTGATGCAACTCCACTTCAGCAACTCACACACCTCTGCTCACCCCTGCACACAACACAACAACCTAAACCCACCGAGAGCATCATTGCGAAAAATGTGAATCACCTGAGATGGCTGGTTGCAAACCGAAGCCACGGTAAAAAATAAACAACATAATGGATGAACAGAAGAAAGCAACAGAGAATAATATAATGAATAAAAAATAAAACAGCAAAGATAATAATATTTTCCACCATTTTCACATATCCAGTGGTGATGCACCTTGCCACCGAGCAGTGTTGCCGGTGTGCGACTAAAGGGGTAATTTGACCCCACTTTTTGGTAATTGTAATTTTTTTAGCCTTTTTCAAAATTACATACGACTTTTGCTCCTTTTTTAGTTTATTTTACGAAGTGTGAAAAGAGCCATGCTTTTAAAATATAGTTTTTCCTATAAATACAAAAAAATTCATTACTAAAAATTTTAGAGAAAATGCAGGTCTTCTCCTGACAGCAACTCGATTTTTGTGTATGGTTGCCACCCTGCCTTCTGCAAAGCACGCCCCGTTATTTATATTTCGAACCGAACATCGAAACGCTCTAGAAGTAGATCTTCATTTTGACTTTAAGGTTTATTGCAAAGTAAGTTCCACTAAACTTAATTTTATTTGATTGTTTCTTATTTAAAGATTTTGTTCAGATGTGTACCAATCATAAGTCTAAAGTGAGGCCAAAGCCACATAACCTTCTTGCGCAGGAGAGTGACAAGAATTTATTCAAGATACTGGGAAACTACCTTTAAAGCTTTTGGTTTAAAATAAATAAGTCTCCATAACACTTGAAATCTCGGATTTATTTTCCAGGCGCATCAGAAATCAGCGCCTTGCACTTAAGGACGAGATCCCACCGCACACAAACCAACCGGCGGATCCGACAGCGTACCGGCAGATCCTAAGTATCATCCACAAAGAGAAAGTAACTACCACCATCAACCCTCGCCTTCTCGATGCCGTGATAGAAGACCAAACACCAAAACTTGCAGATGAAGAGACCCAGCTGCCTCGCGAGTCCCGCGCTACTCTGGCCCAATTAAGATCTGGATATTGTAGTAGACTATACTCCTACCCATCTAGAACCAACCCCGACATATCAAACGCAAGTCCGGCATGTGGAGATTCTCTGGACGATACCAAACACCTTTTCACATGCCCTCTAAATCCAATTAATCTGACAAATTTCTACCTCTGGTCCGACACCATTGAAACTTCACATTTACTGGACCTCTCCCTAGATGAGTTTTACAACAACGACCATGGGTGAATCCGTTTTTCACAGGGCGTGGCTAATCGCTACAACAACAACAACAAAATAATGTGAATGACGCTTCGATTTCTGTTTCTGTTCTGTGTAGCAGCAATCCAAAAACCAGCAAGAGAAAAAATGCCAACAGAATCAGTCAGATTCTATTCCTGTTTCTGTTTCTGTTCTTTGCGACACCGCGTCTTTAGAAAAATGTTTGATGTTACTTAGCCCAACCAAGATTACCTAGAACCCGATAGATTCCGAGTAAAGCGCGCACATGCTACACAATCGAATCCGGCGGCCGAAAAGCAAATAAAATATGGTGACCCCTTTTTTCCGACTTTCTGAAAATTCTCAACGGCACCACTGTCAGCGAAAAAGTGCAATCATAAAAGTGGAGCAGCAGATACGGCAGATATGAAGAGGTGTTATTGTTCAATAAGCATTTTTCATTTCCACGACAAATGTGTGAGTGTGTTTGTGGATATATATAGCTATTGGTGGCAATGTGCCGCGACATGTCCTGCTTATATCCTTGCACACTTAAAAATGAATTAACAATAAAATTCTACAGTAAATTGTTGGCGGACGATACCGACAGAGACACAGAGGGAGAGAGAGAAAGAAAGAGAGGGGCGAGAGGATGAAACGCAGAAGCTCTTGCATGCAATTTTAAAAATAAATATGTGCATGTGCTTGAATGAATGTAATATTAACCAACTTTAAATGTGAGTTTAAATGTTTATGTGCATAACAAACCAAAAAAAAAAATAACAAAAATGAGACCGCCCGCCAGTTTTCTGCAGCAGTTTATGAGCATATAAAATTATGTACAGACAGATTAAAAAAAAAAACAAACTCGTTGTACCGAGTCCTTGCTGTGTTAGGGCAATTGGAAGTTGAGTTAACCGAAAATAAATAAACTGAAAAAAAGCGTAAAAATAACAACAATGATAGTAAATGCCATTGCAGCTGCAGCTGAATGCATTGAAATTTATGGCAATCATAAAAATTCATTTCTACTGTGTAGCGGAGTACTTGCAGAACGCCCCCCACTCCCAAAAAAAAAAAAAAGAATAACACACTCACCACATTACATCGGCGGCGCTTGTGAATGGCGCGCGTGTGTCTATATATGTAGGTATATCTCCTTATTTAATATTAAGTACGAGCGAAAGTTGTATGTACTGTGGCAAGTTCATTTTTCGCAAAGCACCAACAATAAAGTAGCCAAAGAACGGAGCGCACGAAAATAGGCGCCAAATAAAGTCAATGGCAACAAATGTGGTCGTGTTACACGGACACAACTACCGTCATATTTACATACGCATCCCATATGCATCCGAACAACAAAAACAAACAAAAACAAAAACAAGTTACAAAGTATACATGTGTTGTACCTGTAATCCTGCTGCTGCTGCTCTGCTGCTTCTGCCCCACAGCAGTAACTGCCACAAACGCAACATTATTATCCGGTCATAAGGCTCGCACAGATGCACTGCCATTTCGATTTTGACTGCTGGCAAGCAATAAGTACGTGTGTGTGTGTGTGTGATAATGAACTCTCAGCCTCTGTGTGCACATCGAAGTCGCTACTGTTACATTTGTCTCCTTTCGTGTTGCTTAATACAGTTTATGACAGCTCAGGTGAACCGTCGAAATTTATAGGCAAATATTCGGAGTTTTATGCGCAATAATGGGAGCATACTTTTGGGGTACATCATGCACGCCACGCACGGTTGTAATGTTTCATATGTCTCTCGTTACTGACGGAGGATGGCATTAAAGGACACAGCTCAAGGCACGTCAAACAGGTAGAAGGAGCAGGGGAACAGCTGATTTGATTTTTTTTTTTTTTTAATTTTATGTGACCCCTGAACTGTCAAACTTTGTTTACCTTTTTCTTCGTTTAGATTTTATTCAAAAACAAAGTATACTTATAGGAGTGCCTTCTTATCAAATTGCCTATATTTATTTATTATTATTAATTGCTCTTTTCATAAGTAACCAGGAAACACTCTTCGGCTTCGGTCACATATAATTGGTGGCAACCGTGATAAAAAAAAAAAACTATGGTTCCATTTAATGACTTTTGTTGTTTTGGCCCACCATTTGACTTTTAATAAAATTTAGCAATTTCATCAAATTCATGCTACCCGATTCACTAGAAGCAATAATTTTTTCTTGTGAAAGTAAACGAAATTTGTTGAATTTTAATGAAATTATGAAACATATGTATATAAAATTAAAAAAAAAAAAAAAAAATGTAGTGAATAATTTTGTGTATGTTCGCAAAAATATTAAGAAAAAGTAGCTGAGCCTTCGTTTTTTGTGAAAATTCATAGCAAATATTTGAATTCTTTGCAGTAAAGTTTTCTTCAGTGCAATTTTTAATTAAGTAACTTGAAGAAGAACATCAAGTTGAAGAGTTATCATTCCACCGAGTGATGTGGAATATGAGAGACTTGGACTTTTTTTGGCTATACAACCTCAAAAATGCACGAAGGAAGTGATGAAAATTATACGTGTGCTAATTATTTATCGGATGATTGCCTTGAAAAATCAATGAAAAATTTAGGGGCAAATCGGAAAAATTAAGTTAAAAATTTATTGAAGTTAATGGTCATTTGCAAAATCTAGCGAGGGAAATTTAAAGAAAATTTAGACCACAATATTATAAAAATATTTTCCTGTGAGAAAGGCTTTTTTAGAACTAGATTTTTAAATCGCTAGAAGAAACCAAAATTTTATATGCAAACAAGAATATGAAAATAATCGCTTGTTTCTTTTATTCCAGTATCAAAAGATTAATTATTTTAAAGTCTCCTTTTACTAAATTGTATATATGTATGTAAATATTATGAAGAAAAAAGTGCGAATCACGCAAGTGAAAAAATATCAAGCATTGGAATAAATATGGCAAAGAAAGTACTCGGAATGTTTGTTTTAGTATAATCAAAGTGGTAAGACCGTTGACAATACTTACAATTTAAGGAAATTCAAAAAATTGTATTATCTGTCAAAATTTGTTTATTAAAACTACCGTCTGTTTTGTATCATGGTGGCCACCCTCTCGCCGAAATGAACAGTTTGACAATTATATTTTAAAATTGTATATCCTTGTGTAAAATTAAATTAAAATTGACTTCTAAAAAAGTTGCCAACTGTCTTCAAACCTATAAATTTTCTTCTAACTATTTCATATATAAAAAATGTGAAATTTAATTAAATTCGACTATTCAAATATAGCTATGTAGCCGTAAACCTCCTCCTCAGTTCAACGAACCGTTTGATATTCATATTTTATTAGTTTATGTGCTTGTGTATAATTTAATAAAATTTTGCCGTTTCGAACAAATGGCAACCTGTTCCAAAATATAGCTAGCTATAAACCTTCTCTTCAGCGAAATAAATCGTTTGATACCGAAATTTAAATATTTCATATAACTTATAATTAAATTAAATTTGACTTTTCAAACAGGTGGTAACACTCTCAAAAGCATAAAATGGCAAGCGGTGATGTGATAGAACCAATATCGTCACACTCACTGTCGGCCGAATCTCAACATTCGAAAAATAAATTAATTAATATAATGTTTTTCAGCGTTTTCGTTCTGAATCATTTTCTATTGTATCTCTATTAAAACATCTAATTTAATGGTAAAATATTGAACGCAAGCACCAAATTTTAATTGACGATCTAAGAAATTTTGCGAAAACCATGAATAATGTTGAAGATACTTTTTAACATACGCACGTTCAATAAACTCGCGCATTTCAAAATCCTTGTTTTTTAAAACAGTTTTTAGACAATTCTTTTATTTTCGAATTAATACAAGAAAATTACTTAAAATGCTAATCGACATCAAATCAAGAGAACTTGACTAAAAAAGCAGACTATTTTGATTAACTTAAAACAGATTTCAAATTAAATACATTAGTCTATACTATGATATAGAGTTTTGCTCGATTAAGTTTCATTTTTATATTGTGATATTTTTTCGATCATAAAAAATAAACCGTATTATTGTTTTTGTTCTAATTATCGAAAAAAAAAATCAGATTATAACGTTTATTTTTGATCGAAAAAATAAGAATAAAAAAATAACTATCAAAATTGATAGATATAATAAAGATCCAAGAATAACGACCTTTTTTATTATTTTTGGTCGAAAAATAAAACCACAAAATAACGATCAAACTTAATAGAAAAAAAGGAAATTTAAAAAAAACGAGGAAACTTGATCGAAAAAAATTAAAATCCAAGAATAACGATTATTTTTGGTCGAAAACTTAAAATCAGGAATAACGATTATTTTTGGTCGAAAACTTAAAATCAGGAATAATGATTATTTTTGAAATAACTTTTAAAATTGTTAAACCAAAAAAAAAAGATCCAAGAATAACGATTATTTTTGGTCGAAAAAATTAAAATCACAAGCAAAAACGATGAAAACTGATCGAAAAAATAAGGAAAAAAGGGGATTATTTTTGATCGAAAAAAAATTATAAAAATAATTAATCAAGTGTTCAGGTAAGTGTTCAAACTTGAGGTTCTGCTTCAATTTGATATTGCCCAAAAAATTAAGGTATATTATTTACAGTTGAATATTTGGATATGACAATCAATCGAAATAAACGCTGTAAGATTGTAACTTTCCAATTTCAGGTGAGGTTTGCCCCGTCTATCAACTTTATTTAACTTCATATAACTTTATTACTTTTATTTTTAATTTCTTAGAAAATTCACAATCAGATTGAAATATAATTTAATATTTATAAATCTAAGATTTCTCAAATACCTTTGGTTTGTTATATTTCAGTTATCGCAGAAAAGGAAAGGAGTTTCCAAAAACTATTCCATGTTTTATAAATTGCTGCACTTTATTCCAATTATGGGCTTTTGTTTCTTGGTGGTGTAAATTTAATTTACTATTTAATTCATCACAGTACAACTTGAAGAGTCAGTCGCACCACTTTTTGTCCAATATGCAGCGTCAAACATCGCGCCATATATATATATATATATAATTATAATTCAAGTGCAAATATACGCGACAAATTATTGCTATAAGTTAGAAATTGTCTACAAGATTTTTTTATCGCACTTTACTGAATACCCGACTTTTCTGCCTACGGCAAACAAGTCCAAGCCAAGGAAGCTGATAAGGCAGTTGGTTCATACATATAAATAAATTCATATATTTACATATGTAAATGTGGAAAACTACTTGCGCCTACTGCAGAGAGCTTAGAAATATCGCAAAACACATAAATGAGAGGCATGACTTAATTCAAGCATTTAATTGGCTTGATAAGAATTTCTAATTGAAAAATATTTAACTATTAGTAAGTAAATAAGCTTCAAAATGCAAGTAATAAACATTTAATAGATACGAACATCAGTGTAATGCATTTCCAGTAAAGCAATTATTAATTTTGAAGCAACAAAATTAATTTATACAACAAAAACTGATGGGCGAGAGAAAATTGCCAATACGAATGCAAAATATGTTCTTCATACTTGAGAGATTCTAATTGTAAGCTGTAATTGTGGTTGCTGTTAAGTAGATTAGCTAAGTGCAGTGCTAATGCATTTGACAGTACAATTATGCAAACATACATATGTACACATATTTTAACTAAGTATGTAGCTATGTTATTAAATAGCTCACTACAAGTATTTCCTTGTACGCACTTCTTCTCCCATTGAATTCACTTGAGTACTAAGCAAAACTCGTGCGCTGTCTTGCGCTTTATCCTCCGCCTTATCTCCGGCTACACTCGTGCCACTTGGCCTGCTCAGGCGAATGCATAAACGTCAATTAAATTTCAATTTGAAGCAAAACCACTAAATTAACAATTTCGATAACTGTTAGTATGTATTGATTAGAAGAGGGGAAATACGAGCATTACAATACTTCCTCCTGCCAATAATGCCAGCTGTTGCGGGTCTAAATTCCAAGCGACGAGTATTGCGATGTTAATTCCAAATATTGAGACTATTTAGTTATAATTAACAGGGTGCATATGTTGGCAGCCAGTTATTGAATGAAAATTTCAATTACTCTATATAAAAGTAGTAAAAAGTATTGTTTAACTCTTGAGTTGTCGCTAATGTAATTTTAAAAATGTATAATTGCGGATATTGATCAGGTATAAGTACTGTTGGTGAATACTAAAGACAAGTAACTAGTCCTTTTATTAGAAGATTTTAATTGGTACTTAATATATATACAATATTTTCTCATGTAATTGCCTTTCGAAAATTGCACAATTTTAGGTTTAATTAACCGGAGAAAGTTAAATATATATTTTTCTTCAATAACATATTTTTTAAGCAATTGTGCAGGGAAACCAATTAAACGGTGTCGATTAAGCGGCAAACATTGGAAAAAATTATAGGTACTTAATTCCTTAATTGTTTTCATAAAAAAAAAAAAAAACACATTTTTGACCAAGTGCGGACGTTACGCAGAAAAGAAGTGTTTTTGAGAAGCCTGACCACTTTTGGCCAAATTTTGCAAATTCAATAATTTTAGGTTACAAGCTGAAACGACAACCAGGCCACGAATTAATCAACCTCTTTTAAAAGTACCATAGTGTTTGGCCGCACTCAAGGCAAATTCATATAAGGTACAAAAACAAAACTGTACATGTAATTTGTTTTTGCTTTAGCGGCTTCGGCTGTGAAATTATTTCAAAAATTTATTTCGCAAGCCAATGATATCAATTAGAACATAAATAAAAATTTAAATTTGACATTTTAAGCCGTAATATGGAAAAAATTATAAAATCGGCTGTTCTAGTAACATTACCTTATCTCAATTCGCCTTGGCCGCACATCTCCTACAATTTGTGGTGTTCGTTTTGATGTTGTACAGTTTTGGGCCGACTCCAAACGGCCAATGATTTTACTGAGAAGTTTTTTCATAGCAGAAATACACTCGGAGGTTTGCCATTGTATGCCAAGGAGCAACCGTTATTAGAAAAATGTTTGTTCTTACTTGCCCAGCGCAGGATTTGAGCACGGGACCTACCGAATGAAGAGTGTTCGCACTAGCCTCTCGACTACGGCAGTCGCAGATCTTTCTTCTTCGGAATTCATACGATTTGATTTGATAATAAAATAAGTTAAACAGGAACACCAAGTTTTTTTTTAAGTTTTAAAATAACTAAATTTTAACAGAAGATGCTCCAACTGCATGGTATGAGCAAATATTTTATCTTACTTCTGGTACCCATATACTTACATACATACTTATATGCGAGAGCACTAACAAACATGGGAAAACGCTAGATTTGTGTACGGCGACCGTAAAGAGTCGAACTTGTCTCAGTTCGCGATTAGTACGACAGAAATTTATCAATTCGTAAATTTCACAACAATTTATATTGTCATTTAATACTTTATATATAAATATTATCCAGAAGTAACTTCTTCTATCAGGTAAGCTCTATATGCCTAACACCTTACGCCTACCCAAATAATCGGGGGTACCGTTTGGCCAACTATTTTATTTGAATGAATTTGGTAGTAAGGATTCAAAAGCCTACGAAACATACAGCGCCCTTAAAGTCGTTGGATCAGAGAGCTCCTACGTATAAACCCATCCATTGAAAATGCTTTAGACACAATATAATCTACATGACCCACAAAAGTTAATTTCGAATCGAAAACCATACCCAAATCTTTAATATTATTTTTTTTGTGTAATATTATGCCACCCAGTTTGTAATTAAAATTGTGAGGACACATTGAAGAAATATTTCGCTTTAAGAAAATGATTTGGTAAATCATTAATAAAAGTAAGAAACAGCAATGGACTTCAATGAGTTCCCTGAGGTATGCCAGACCACGCGTTTACTATTATGGATGATTTGAACGATTTGTAGTTTTTATCAAACATGCCACATAACTATTGGACTACCTATAAACTATAACTAATTTTAATATGTTGATCAAGTAATTATTTCAAATCATTTTTTAGCATCACATATAAAATTAAGGATATCGTTTGTGAAAGCCTATGGAAAATTGGTCATGAAGCAGGTAGAAGTATTTTTTTTTTAAATTGAAAGCCACGATAACTCTCCACAATAATAATTTGAAATATTTTCATTTTAATGTATTTTCCTTACAAATCATAATTGAGATACACCTCATAGGCAACTTGATATTATTTACTACTTTTAAGCTTTTTATAATAATTATGAGTGAGAACAATTTTTTAAAACAACAATACCTATTATTTTGATACTTATATTATAAAAGTCTTAACATAATAATTATCAGCGAGATAAATTTCTTTACGTCATTCAAAGACTTGTATTTTGAGACTTAAGCAAGCCATTTTTGAATGTGGGCCTAAATCCACGCCGTACTTCATAATCAACACAGAAATTTACATGAAGGAGTGTCTTCAAAAACGTCATCATAATGGGCCAACTACATATACATATTTTGGCAGAGTTGCGACCAATTGAATTGTGATGAAATCCAGATTTTTGAAGGTTGAGAAACTAACCGAAATAATTAGAGAAATAAAAAGACAGCATTGCTAAAAGTGGACAAGACCATCGTGCAAAACTTGATGACGGGTCTCTCAAGAAAAGTTCGCGCGTACGGACAGCAAAGAATATAGAAATATATAGAAATATATGTTATATTAAAAAAAAAAAAATATAAACGAGCCATGCGAACCGTATACACTTTATGAGCGTTTTTTAATTTGCAGAACCTCAGTACCTGTAGGTATATTATAAAAGTTCTTGCATAGTAATTATGAGTAAAGCATACTTTTTTAAGTCTTGAAAGACGGAACTGTTTCTGGAGCGCTTCAGAAATCATTTCGATACCAATTCGGGATCACTTCTGAACTCAACTAACTTGGTTTTTTTACTATTTTTTTACGTAAACGGGCGAGTGGACTAAGTAAAAAAATCAAAATAGTAGAAAGAACTAGAAATTTAAAAAAGCAGGTCTCGAACTAGGCACGAAATGGTACCGAACTGGTCCCGAAATGATTTCGAACTATTCCCGAACTAATCACACATTGGTTCTTTAAAATGAAAAAAAAAGTTTTTCTTTCTTTTAATTTTTATGAAAAGACTTCTAAAACATAAGCCCCCAAATAAAAGTCTTTGAGAACCAAACGAAAAATATTTCTCATCCGTACTATTATGAGAAAACTTTAAAAATATGAGTTTGAAAATTAAACTTTTTGAAGACTTAAAAAATGAATCTCGCTTATAAATTTTGTGAGAAAGCTTTTGTAATATAATCCTTTGAAGACTTAAAAATATTTACCTATATAAGTTTATGAATAATTGTTATAGATTAATCGACAAATATGTATCTTACTACAATAATCATTGATTAGCTTTTACTCCTTTATCTTAAAATAGTTATGTTTCTGCTTATTACCACATGTTTGAAACTAACTTTGGTAGTAATTGATAATCAGTAAAGTTATAACTTTTCAAAGCTGCACTTTCGAGCCATGAAGGCAAAAATAATTCTCAATCTCCTCCTAATAGAAATTAATTATTATCTGCTTAGATTTATATACCTACTATGTATGTATTTAAATATAACTTGAATTTGAAATGCGATTTTCTAATCAAATAGCGAACCACTTTGCTTTACTTAATTTCTTATCAAGCAACATGGCTGCAACCTCAACTAAATAAACTATGATAAATAATTAATACTTACAGCTGTACAACAATTTTGCATGTAAACTACTTCCGTTTTCTTATCTGCATCATAAAAAGTTATGCGGTTCATTATTTTGCCCACAAACAGATTGTATATTAACCGCAGACGGACACACACATGAATGAACATAATTTTCAAAGCGATACTAATTCAACTTTCAATTAAATGAAAATGTATTAATCAAATTTCTGCAATTATTCGTATTTCATGTTCGGAGAGTAGGCATTAAACACGTAAGCATTCGAAAAGTACTACGTTCATACGTCTACTTATTTATGACGGAAGTGCTTAAGTGCTGCACATAAGTGAATTTCGTATGCATAGGCGAGAATAACATACCGATAGGCGAGAATAACATACCGATAGGCGTTCAGCACACGCTCACACGATGCCACCACACACACACACACAAACACAAATTTACCAGTGTGCCGTATTTTTGCAATGAGTCTATTTCAACTCGAATTTTATACATTTTGCATTATTCATTGGCCACAATGCAGATCTTGGCTAGCTAAGTGAGTATTCGCATGCTGTTGCTTCGAAAGCCTACAAGCATTTTTAGTGTGTATGTGTGAGTGATGTATGTGAGCGTTTTAGCTTCGCGTGTTCGATGCTCTTTGCTCACTGCTTACAACTGACTGGAATATCGTAAAAGCTAATATGATCTCATCTATTTTGATTACTTTAACATATTTGCCGTTTTCATGCACTGCTCTTCTTCTGTGACTTTTATTCCCATGGGCTTTATTTAGGATTCATTATGGTATTACTAGTAGATAAATGGGGAATTTAATGTGTGAGAAGAGCTATTAGCTCCCGCTTAAATATTTATTTATTGACTCATTATTTGAAAACATTTTGCGCGTTTAAGCATGAGCAAATTTTCTTGATTTTGAAAAGCTAGTGGTATGCAAAGAAATAGCAAATCTGTTTAGGATATGACTCCGAATCTCATCGGCCTCCAGATATTCATAGAATTCATTTCCTTGCTATAAATTTGTGAAATATCTTGGAATTATTTGCTTTAAGTAATATCAATGAATTGTTAATGCATTTACTCTAACATCATTCAGTTGAAAACTGTTTTGCCTGAACTCTCTGTAAACTTTGAGAACAGAACCATTGTAACTTTGAAATTAACCATTGTAACTTGGTTTCTAAAATGAAAATAGCGGTGCGAGGTGATCTAATCTATTCTTGGGTAGGAAAACTCCATTGCTTTCCAACCGCATAGGATAACCCTATAACTTTGGAATCCGTCAAGCCTTAGAGCAAGTTTTTAATAAAAAGGTCACTGTAGACCAATCGAATTTTTAGTCAATCGTATGTTTATGTAAACAATAAAATGTCGCGTTATTAAATTATAAAATTAAGCTAAATGTCTAATTATTGTGCACTCGGCACACACCATAATTCACTTCAGTAGTGAACAACTTCTATCCAATTTTCTGGGGTAAAAAAAACAACAGATTTTCAAACTAAACAAAAATTGTCCTCGTATTTAAAAAAGGAAAAAGTTAAACAACTTTACACATTTTGCAAACTTTTGCCAGCAACGACGATTAATATACATATTTTCTGAGATAAAGTTTATACCACTTCACCGAGTTATAAAGGTTTATCGGCCCCACGATAGATTTTTTATTTTTGTCCATAATCGCTTCTTCAAACTACGAATTAAATAAGAGGTTCCTGAGTTTTCGAAACCGAAATGGGTATGTTTAAAAATTTTGTAATAAGTGTCACATAATATACATATTTACAACCCATACAAGTGAAGAAGAGCTCAGGTAGACTGAAACGAAGAGTTAGCGTGAGCAGAAAGTTGTTTATATCTTTACTGCACGCCAATTCCTGGAAGCTTTCCGCCTCCCTTGTGTGAATCCCTAACACGTAGGAGTATAGTACCTCCATGTTTGCCAGGCCAAGGCCGGACAAAAATATGTACAATGCGCTGTCCTTTACATTAAATGTAACGAAATGTGTCTAATAGGCAAGACAGACGATAGCCTTAATCTGCATTAACTCATGAGTTGGCCCTTCACTACAGAATGTGCGCTAGCTTACCGTAAATGCACGAAATTTTAATGCATTTAGAGCAGCCCAGAGGCTCGCGAGTCCGACAGTAATCGCATTTTTCCCGCAGTGACGAGCGGAAATTAGACACAGGTCAAAATAAACAAACTTGTCGTTTGCTGTAGTGAAATCTAAATGTAAATTTGTGCTTGCTAATAAAATCAAACACTGTTTATCTGTCACCTTTGCCTTTAAGACCATCGAAATGAGTCATTTTGGAGATGATCAGTGGAGAACACAGAATGCTAAAGGTTGAATTTATCCTTGGTGAGTTCATTGGCGATTTTGATTCCCTTCAACCCGTTCCGATCAGGTAAAAACAACTATCAATAAGCTCCAATTTCCAGGGCTTCGATGGCGATAGTGTAAATTATTCGATATTATCGAAAGTTTTTTTTTTCCATTATTAGAATAATACTATGTAATTGAGTAATATAATAACAAAAATTTATAATAATAATAATACAAAAAAGTTATAATTTGTTTTTAGTGTTAGAAGTCTTGACCACAAGTAATACAATAATATATTGCATGTTTCATAAAGAAGAGACCTACTTGGACAGTCGCGTACTTTAAAACCAAGGCTCTTTTTTCTAAACATAAAGTAAGCTCCATTATATCATTGATTGTGACCTAATACGTTTTATAAGAAACATCACTTTCTGTTGTATAGTTTGAGAACAACGTAAAATATTCGTAATTATTTTAAATGCCGAGTTTAGCCTAGAATAATAGAATGTAAGATTGCGCCCATCACATTGAATTTGTGAGAGTAATTTTTGTGTGACGAACCATTGGTGCACACAAATACGGTGATCGTTCAATATAACTAGTGACCGTATAGGTCTTATGCTCCAGGGCTATACGTTATATGGAAGTATTATTTTTTTTAGAATTTCAATGAATGTTAGTAGAGTAACATTCACCATCAATTCTCAGAATTCACAGAGTAAGTAAATAACCATACCTTTTTGTCTTGTATTTAATTGAAAGCGAAATCAGTCAAATAAATACGCCTCGCATATTTAGTTATTGAAAGAATTCTTGAAAGACATCTATGGTGAGTAGAGAACGACCGAACTTCGGCTTCGGCCAAGGTCGGCCAATAAAATTCAGTTAGGTTCGGTTCGATTTTGCTTCGGCTTCAGCCAAAAAAAAATTAGACTATGGTCGAGATTTTGTAATTTGTTATTAATATAAACATTTAATAAAATTTTACTTTTAATATGTTTCCCTTTGGAAAAAAGTCAAATCAAGTTTTACTGAAAGAAATTATTCATTTTGACTTGGACCGTTTTCTCAATAAACATCTACTGCCTAGAAATAGCGAAATTGTTTAATACCTTTTGAATACCATATTTTCTGTTGAAAAAAATGTTACACAATTTTTCAATGCTGCAGGCTATCTTTACACTTACATATATACGAAATCGGTTGCAATCGGCTATTATTTTTACATTACAAAGTAAAAGTATTAAATATTGAGCATTAAACGTATAAGTATTTTATGGTATTTTTATAGACATATCCCTGTATGTTTTTGTGATGAACTCAAATGTATGTGATTTCAACTACAAATGGCACTTTTTGAATATCAATAAAATATATAGAACTTAAAAGAATTCCTTTTAAGCCTTGAAAATAATCGGCTTAGCTCTAAAAATCGGTGTTGGGTCATTCTCTAGCGTTGAGTTGTTGTTGTAAGATCATAATATATTCCTCACAAATTAATGCGGAAATGAGAGTACAAGTATCGTTGAACTGCCTATCTTGAATGTCATCCTGTGTATCAGCTCGATTATGGTTTTGACTTGTGAATATTTCTCAATTTTTTTTTGTTGCTTTAGACACATTTCCTATCCTATAAAATGTACCTTAACTCAGGTAAAAAAAAAAAAATAAATAACCCTTATGGTATTAGCTTCGTCTGCAAAGAATGCGAAAACATATTTTTTTATACAAATGATCAGAGGAATGTTTGTTATATAGAATATATTTTTTGCAAACAGTGGATTTAAAAAAAAACTTTCGAGCGTCATTTAAATATCCTGTTTACTGGACGATTACTGCACTTCATCTACATTTCACCAATGCGACGTTAGCGCACAGCTGATGTTGTCGAATAGCGGTACAAAGTGGGCGTAACCCAAGAAGGATAGAATACAAGATTGCGTGTTCCGCGGGCCGCTAGTCCACCCTTTGCCGATTAGACAGAGTTCGTCCATTCGCTGACGAAAAAAAGCATTTTACACAAACAATGCTAAGAAAACTTTTAAATCATTCTGCCGTTTGTCCGCGTCTCCACATTCTTTTTTTTCGAAAATTTTCTATACTCTCTCTTTCTCTAGCTATTATTACGTCACTATCAGTTGCTCTCAGCGTAGAAGGCACAATCTGTATACTTTCAATCGCGAGTTTTTGCTAACGAATAAAAGTGTATGTATATAGATTTTTTATGTTCTGCTGTCAGAAGAGGGGTAGCCCTCTTTAAAATACATAAAATATCTATAGTGTTGGACAATATTCGATTTGATGGTAAAATAGAACTATCGATAGTACCAGCGACAACCTTGGTAGTCTTCAACTGCAACTAGTAATAAATAACTGCAGAGTAGAAATACCTATTAAGTATAGCCTTTAAATATTACCACACACACGCAAATTTCAGTTCCGCGAATATCTGTAAACAATGAAACTAAATTATCGCATATTTTTATCAGGTCCTATTGCTCATGCCATGTTTTCTGCAAGGGTTTACATCCCATTTTGAGCTTAAAGGCTTAGTATTTCAATTCCAATTTCGAAACTAACTAATTCGCAATTTCTGCAGTCATAAATGCCATGTGAACTTTGTGCAAAAGCTTAAACGATCTAGGTAGAAAATATTTTGCTAGCACGCCATTTGGCCATCAAAAAAGTAGTTCAAAATACGAAAAGTGCCACTAAGGATCTAACTTAGTAGAAAATGGAATTTTATTTGGAATTAAAATGGACGACAGATCATTGGTGTAAGCGCATAGGACATAAATAAATAAAAGCACGCAATACTCGTAAAAGGCAAGTAAGCAACATTTTATCAACAATTCACCAATTCACCTGCAATTTGTTGCAATCCTCAGCATCATTAGGTGGAAATAAAGGAACATAGCTACATACATACATCCGGGCAAACGCACAACTACACATGCAACAAAGTTCAATATTTAACGTCACTAACACATTCACACACTCATTTGCGCTAAACTTGCACCTTTAGCACGAGTCGCGAACTTTTGCAAGTCACACAGATAGATATTCGCCGATTTTGCGACTTATGGCAAAACTTAGTTTTATCTTGCATTATTGCCGAGCGTAGATTGTTTTTTTTTTGCTCCTATTATTTTTTACTATTAAATGCTTTTTTTCCATAGTATTTTGTAAACTTGTTTTTTTGTCTTTTTGTTTTGCTGTACGCAAGATGAGCTCTTTGCCTTTGCTCTTAAAAAGTTTAAATGAAGCTGCAGCAGCGGCGCATTCGTCCGTTGGAGAAGTCAGAGTGTCAGCGCAAGATTGTAGCGCAGAAAGTGGCGAAAGAGCAAAAGTTTAAAAATTATAAAAGTGTTGCACAAAATTGTGAAATTTCAAAATAAGTGAGTAGGTATATAGTTACATATAGATATAAGTAGTTACATAATTCGCCAATGCGTAAAAGGGCGCGCACCCCACACTTGCATGGCAGGTGAGGAAAAGTTCGGCGCTGATACTTCAACTGCATACTTAGTTGCATAAACTCGGAAACCTTTTGAGCGGCTTAAGTATTTCGAGAAGCAGCAGCAGTAGCAGCACCCCCGCCCTTGGAGCTACCGAGCGGGCGTCATCTTTTTGTTTCAACTAAGTAATGGTAAGTTTCGCTGGCAGGAACCACTTTGGCAGCCACTTTTGGACAGTGTGCGCTCTCTTTCATAATTTATTACGAAATCGTTTAACACCGCGAAATTTATGCAATCTATTAAGTAAGTGGCGGCAGCGGAAGTGCCGCTGAAGTTGAGAATAAAGTTGAAGGTGAAGGCGAGTTCATGCGTGAAATTGTCTCTATCTCTACGAAAGAGTTTAAATATGTGAAGCAATCCTCAAGGTACAGCATAATTGTTTCGATGGCAAAGAGAATGAGGAATGGGAATTAATTCCTCAATTTTCTCTCATAAATTGGCATATTCACAAAGTGTTTAATGTTTATTATAAAATAAAATAATTTTAAGTATTATTACATATATAATTTATTTAGAACAATAATTTTTGAGCTCATAACGAACAACCACAAATAGCGGCAGACTGCCGTGTTTGAATTGAGTTGGGCTACAAGGAAAAAAAAAGAAGGAAAATTAATAGCAGTTCACATATGGCCGTTTTGGATTACTGGCTGCGTATTTTTTACCCAGCAAGTCGGAGATTGTGAAATTTGGGCACAGTTTAGAAATAAATCCGATGACGAGATGTGTGATGTGTTCGAAATAGCAGCTATATTTTTTAACGCTCTGACTGTTGTTGCCTTTTTACAATACTTTCCTAATAAAAGCTGATCATGAGCACAAAACTGATTATTGAGTAAAATATATAACTACAATGCTTGACTGTAGCAAGGAAAATACAATAGAACAGATAACCCATGCACTCAAAAAACACAACCTTCTCCATGAAGTGTAAAGCGACTTAAGAGGCAAAATGGCCTAGTAGCCCAGCCTCTACCATATATTTTACAAATTCATTTGTAAAATATAAATTTAATTAAATAAATAAATATATATGTAAATATATGTTGAGTTAAATAAGACTTAAAATTGGCAATTTTTTTGAAGTGAAACTTCTTTGCGCTCGTTGGGCTGTAATTCCCATATCGAAAGAAACGAAAAAGCGACAGGAAAAGGGAGGGGATTGCGTGCGAGGTGGGACAGTCGGACGGAAGGAGACATGGGAGAGAAACGAAAACGCGACAGATTCGGAGTAGGAAAATACGAGAGAGGGGTAGCAAAGCGGTCAGAGTGTGGCAATGAGTGCTCTCTACATCACTCCGAACCAGATAATTAACGATATAATAAAATTCATACATAGAGCATTATTGGCATATAGTTACTCCCTCTGGTGCAGCAGAATTAGGAGAAGATTTGCACACTGAGCCAATGATTTTAAGCGGTGATTTTAATGTCAATTTTGCCTTGGAAGAAGCTCAACCACTTGTACAATTTTTAGAAAGTAAATTTAATTTAAAAATGAATAATAATCCCAAAGACTTAACAACCAGATCAGGCACGACAATAGATGTAATTTCCTCAAGATATTTAAATAATTTACAATCACGAGTTTTCATTTCATATTTTTCATACCACAAACCAATTGTATCTTTTCTTGAACATGAAATTATGCAAGTGAATCAATAGATTTTTTATAAATGGAGGCGAAAACATCAACTATCTTTTTTCAGAACAGAACAGAATAATCAATAGTGGCTTCTTTTATCGGGGAAATATTTCTATCTCATAAAAATTGCTGGCTAGGGTGAGTATTTTCATTTCAAGTGGCCATCGAGATCCATGAAGTTTCACTTCTATCGCCTAACTTTCTAGGCTGACAATTTTTCTTTTAAATACTAATTAAAAATTTTTTATAAAATAAAAAAAAAAAACAATTGAGTTAGTCAATGCTTCAAGCAAATTGATTACATAAATATATTATATATATATATACATATAAATATATTTGTGTGTGTGTTATATATTAAATTCAAAAACAAACATATTAATATAATGACTATATCAATCGGGGAACGCAAATAACGATTATTGCCCAAATTTCAACCTAAAAAATCATGCGGAAAGGGAAATTTTCCCGGCAACAAGGAATACTTTCAACGACATTGAGTTTAGTTTTTGAGCTTTTATTAAAAAAAATCAAATTTTATCGTTATTTCTTTAGTTATATTTATTGCTCATAAAATAATCGATATTTCTTGATAATTAATATAACCAATATAAAAGATTAAACTAGCAGTAGCAAAGTAGCGTTAACTGATCATATTCTAAGTCATATCAGACTTAAACTTTTGCCTTCTTCCAGATATTTAACTTTTAATATATTGTAGAATCAAGAAATATTGCAATAATATATAAGACAATGAAAATATTGAAATTTGGTTACAGGTTACATTGAAATTGGAAAATTTTTGAGAGTAAGCATTTCGCCTACAATGAGTTCGATGATTAGTTTAAACTCCATACGTGGCATTAAGACAAGCATTAATATATACTTAGCTGTAACTAACTTAAGAATCAACTTTATCTTGATTTGAAGTGAGTTCAGTCATAACTGCGATTTTTTGGAAATCTTGACTACAGATGCTCGTAAGTAATTTTACACATATTTTCAAAATTTTCTCCCCAAATATAGTTTACGTATACAGTGTACACAATGTATGTTTTTAATGTCATCAAAATGGAGCTATAAAATCATTACTCATTACTAATCGCTCCTATTGCATATTTTTCCAATATCAGAATCGAGTCATAAATAAGGAGTCCCTGAATGATTCGAATCTAACGTCAGCTAGCGAAAGAATTTCTCGTCGCATCCCCATTATATGTGACTAATTTTTAGCAAAATTGAATCATAACAAGATAAATTCTCAATAGCTCGCCTCCAGCGCCACCCAGCGTATTTATTTATCATAAACGTTTGTCTTACGCACCAAATCGATCCATAAATATAGATTTTTGAATTACTCGACTATAGCGCCACCTAGTGGATTTCTTTTTCGCAAAGTAGTTGTCGTCACACCCGCACTATACGTTTTTGATTTCATCAAAATCGAACCACAAATACAGATTTTCTGAATATCTCGACTCAAGCACCGCCTAACGGATTAAAGAATAATCCATGTCCGTGTCGCGGCTCTAAGAAATATACTGTCCAAATTTCATCGGTTTCTGCGCAATACAAAGTGAATATATAATATATAGAACATTTATTTTTAAAAATTCAAAACAGAAATTAATATGCTTCCCAAGGGTCTAAATTGGTGACTTTTGGAGGGATACTTCGGGAAAAGGTGAGCTAGACCAACCTAACTTTCTGTGAGGTTTTGTTTATATCAAAGTTAGTAAAGTTTACTACCTTCCCACGGTAGTTGATGAATAAGAAGAAACAGAAATAGAATAATCGAACACATTTTGAATTTTATTAGATACTGTTTTCCCTTTGGATAAACAAAATTAATTAGACGAAATACCTACAAACATTTTAATATTTTCGGGCCCGAATAAAGAAGCTTTTTGGAATAAATCACAACGATTTGCTTTACAAATTGTTTGAATTGGTAGCATGGGATTTGGTATTGAAAAGGGCAATTGTTTTAAAATTAATTCTTTTTTTCAAACACGATTAGCAGTTCGGGAAACTTATAAGAAAGTTTTCAAGCTGTGGCTCACCTACGGGAAGCGCCGCTGCTTTTTGTCCTAAGATATTCTGAATGGGACTATTTAACTTCTATTCATGATTGCTGAAGTATCAAAGGTCTAAAAAGATTTTAGTTCAATATAGCTGAAACGCAATACTAACTATAGAAAATGATTCATGTATTGAAAAATTTTTAAACTGCATTTTATTAAAATCTTAAACGATCAATTTTTAAAATTTCTTAGTTGTCCACTGCATTTGAAATACCTCCTTTATGGTGTTTTCTTTTCTTAAGATGTTTTGCTTCTGCTGAACATTTTTCTGATTACTTTTTTCATGCTGTGCTTTGCTATTCTGTGCAATGCTCTGCTTATCTTTCTTAATGGAGTGCACGCTGTTAAATGGTTTTCAAAATGTGTCAATTACATATTTTCTCGGTTTCTGGGTCAAAAGTACGGAGATACTATACTACACATACAAACAATACATCTTTCCTCTTTAGAAGTATGCCTTATTCGCTTATCATAAATGTCAAGAAAGGCGAATGGAGTGACTTTTGAGATTGCGCCTGGTTGAATTTACGTCTGAGTGGGAAGCAAATGTTGGACGACTATTTCGATAAATAAATTGCAACGTTTACAAGGAATAGCAATTTATTTGCAAAGGTTAGATAATAATGTGATATAATCGAAGGATATTAAACATTTATTGCTTCTTTCGTTGAATAACATTTTTGATGATTACACATCAATGCCTATATTGAATTGAAAGAATAGCTAATTTAGTTGGGTGAAAACCGGAAACGTGTTAGAATCAACTAGTGCAGTTGATAAAGTTGAGACAGTTTGGAGATTGTGCTTAAATAAATATTGCAGAAAAATTTACTCAAACGCCCTTAGAGTACTTTTTCGATTATTCCCTCCAAACTATTATTATTATTTGGTATAAATAATTATACACATGTATCATGGAGATTGCAAAAAAAAAACGAAGAAATCAAAATTCCATACAAACAAATCTTCATGGTGAAGAGATCTGGCGGGACTTGAATATTTTTTTTTAATAGTTGGCAAGCACCTTTTTTCTTCGTAAATAAATCTTAACTATATTCACTTTAAAGAAAATGTACAGTACACATCTTTCTATTTCCCTCATATACAAAAAATATTTGAAATATATTAACATCAAATGTGGATAGACTATTTCTTCGTTCCCACAAGACTCCGGTCTACGTCCCGGATTTATTTCTATTCCGCCAAGGACTGTCAGCTAAGCAACATGCCCAAAGGTTTATGAAGCCATATACTAAACTAATTTTGATTAAAATAAAAGCTCGTAACAAGCTTGATTCCATCATTTTATATGGTACTAATTAACTAAAGTATTACTTATTTAAAAAGGGGAGAAGGCGAAAGTTGTAATAAGCATAGATTAATATGAGAACAAAGATCTATTAAAAAACTTTAAGAGTACAATTTACACGACTTGAACATTTTTGATAGGTAAAAATTTTATATACATTTGTATATATTGAATACATGCCTGCTTATTTTTGCAGTTCTTTGCCAATGTTTATTATCTTATGTTATATCTATGTAACAGTAAAAAAAATACGAGGAAGCACAAACGAGTACACAGTGATCATTTTTAAAATATTCTCAATGTTTTTCATGAGTAATTCTTTGTGTTACTTTTTGCGTTTCAAATATGATTCATTCTCTAACAAAACGCATAAAGAGGAAGACTTCAAATTTTGTGGAAAATTTATAAAAAATTCAACGAATTTTCATAAACTTTCAGCTTTTTTATCATAATTTTTAAGAAACTTTCAGGTATGCAGAATCTCATTTTTGTATAATAATAATAAAGTTTCAAATGGCTAAAAAAAATTCCGTCGGTTTTTAATTTTTTTTTTAAATTTGTTTCATGCAAATATTTTTTATTTTAACGCAAGCAGTTTGTATAGCCAAACTCTCCCGCTATATGTATAAATGTGCTCGAAGCCAGTTTTTAGGAATTTTTAGTCAGTTGGAACATCCAAATCATTGAACTCAAATTTGACAATTAACCAAATTATATTCAAAAATTTTCTAAAACCTCTGATCAAAACGCTGAAATTTTGATAAGAGTTCGTTGTATTTGTACATTTTTTACAAATACTAAAACTTAGTTCTATATGCCTTTTGGTATGGAATGAATGACATTTTTATAAAAAAAAAATAAATAAAAAAAAATAAATCATGAAAAATATTGCGAATTTTGTAGGAAAATAACTGTTCTCAGAAAAAAAATATCAGAAATCAATGAAAACTTTAAGAAACTTGAAGCTCTTATCTTATTATACAAAAGTTGTATGGACTACAAAAGTGCATATTCAAATATTTTCTAAAAAATCTGAGAGGAAAATTTAAATTTTATTGACTTTTTTTTACGTTTGTTAAATTATCGGAAAATATCTACAGAATAAACAATATTGATTTTTATGTTTTATGATAATAAAATGAACTAAACTTTTACACAAAATTAACGAAAAAAATAAGTAGAAAAAATATTGTCAATATTGTAGCAAATAACACTATACAATTTAAGTTGTGAGCCACTGTGTGCACGTTTGAAGATTTTCGAAGTAAGTACAACTTTAACTCATTCCGTAAATATGTATGTATATAAATTGCACAATTTCCCTAATTTATCTAACAGTACCTGAAATAAAATTACCAGTTCTGAAGTTCACTTAAAATAATTTTTACTATTTTGAAATGCAATTGAAATCTTTAGTAAGATGAGGAGCTAAATTGTACAAAATTGATAACCAGAAGAGCAAACGAGTCGTAATTGACAAAAACATGTCACAAGTTCAAATGTTACTCTGTTATTTAATATATAAATAAAAACTTCAATGGAATTCGTACTTTCTAAGTGCCTATAAAATATATGACAAATATAACATTTATTCTCTGATAATTGGCATAATTTCACCAGCAGCATCGGGAGGAGTTAATACGTATCCATTTTATAGTTTGTAAAAATTTAACTATCAGCTGGGTCAGTTGTAAACTTTCTTCCAATCCAAACATATGTACTCGTATGTACTGTATAAGTTACCTTCATCTTCAAAGCGTCTTGTCTTACAGTTATGCGCAAAAGCTTCCCAAACTTACCTGCAAGAAAAAAGAAAATACATAAAAGACACAAATTATTATTGACTTCGGAAACGTGCAAAAGCATTTTTAGTAGTTAACAAACAATAGTTATTGTTAGTAGATAATAAAGTGGTGTTAAAGAGTAGTCCACACACATACACTCATACACTACCTACTATAGATTGGTGTAGCCCCCGCCCTCTCCCAATAATACTGTAGATGACTTGAGCGTGCCGCGGCAATCTTGAGTAGAACATGAAATGGGCGTAACGAACGACCGAGGAATTGCCAGCCCCCGTTAGTCGTCGCTCTCACAAACCAATTTCTGAAAACATAAAGCAATATGAATAAATGCTGTGTTCAGATCTGCCGACAAATGGTTGAGTACAGGACAGGGACAGGGACAGGAGCAACATTCAACCTTACAATCAACGTCACCATTATCACTTTTAGCACCTAGCGTACTGGTGTGAATGAGGCAATAAAGGCGTTATTTACACCATATTCGTAAGCCATCAGCATAGTGACACATATTCCGTGTGAACGCCGACACAAATACACAAACAACACACATATAGCTGCATGTACCAAGTCGGAAAAAAGCAAACAGTCTAAAAAATTTAGCAATTTAAAAAGTATCTAATTGGGATTCAACTGCCTTGCAACAAATGCATGTTAAATTAATTATGTTAATCTAACTTGCACCAAGTAAAGCTATACAAATAAATAATTTTTTTTTTTTTTGGAATCTGGTGGTAGAAAAGTTCCTGCTCGGGGCTATATGAGCCCAGATACCGTTACCGTCTTCCCGAGACGGCTTCACATTCGAAGAGCAGATGCATCGGCTTCTCCAGAGCCGAGTCACAGAAGCGTCACAACTCGTTCGATCATATTGCAAGTCTGGGCAGAAGGCTTCGCAGTCTGCAATGACCTGTAAATATTGTGAAGTGGTTTTTTGAGAGGTCGATAAACTATTTACATCGTTTACTATTGCACCCTCTGAAGAGACATTTCGCCTAGCATAACGCCGGCATCAGGTGCCAATGTCTTTCCCTTAAGTATTTTCTTCTTCCCTGAGCACCTTCCTTATAGTATGTCCACCTATCGCCAGGGGTTTTCTATCCGCCGAATCTCTAGCTAATCGATCGGCCTCCTCGTTAGCCTCAATACCTTTGTGGTCCGGAAACCATAGGAGCTGGATGTGATTGTGGGTTGCTAGAGAGTTGAGTCTTTCTACCCACTCAAGCATCAATGCAGATCTGATCTCATATGATGAGTGCTGCTTGGCTGTTACTTGAAATCACTATCCGCTCATTGTGATAGTTCATATTTAGGTTAACCTCTGCACACAGGAGGATGACACTCACGTCCGCTTGGAAGATGCTTGGCATCTTACCCATTGGCATAGACAAGCGTGTTCTGGGACCGAATATCCCGCTCCTTCACCCTCCATGGTCTTTGATCCATCCAAAATTAGTTACCTTAATGATCTCATATCTGGGGAGTTGAGCAGGTGGGAGCTGGGTGCTCAGCTTTTCCATGTTTTGGACTATATGATCTTACCTTTCCCATGACCTTCCAACATAGCTGGGGAAGGGTAGTAGGGTTCTATTAGCTGCTTGTTCTATGGTTATGTGTAGCGGTTTCAGGTTCACAATCACCTCCAATTCCCCCGCCGCAGACGTACGCATGCCAACCATTGCAGCTTGGAAAGCGATTTTCCTTACTGTTGACAGCGATGGCACTGCACTATACGTTACCATCGGTCTGACTGTCACGCTGTACATCCATCATATAGTAGTGTATTTATCTTTAATTTATATTCTGATTTGAAGTTGAAATGCATTTTTGTTTCAACGAAATATACAAATTTTATATGTATTTACATATATGGTTTTAAATAATTGAAAACAGACAGTTAAGATAAGCTAGAAAAAACTAACATTGATGTACTTTCTGTCAAACTGATTTAAAGGTAGTTGAAATCAAATGCAGCGTCATATAACTAACTTGCTCCTAGGGCATCGCCAAGTTAACAAAGTGAGTTGCTTACAAGAAAAAAGAAAGAATTTCAACCACTTGTAGTTGGTAAACGAGTACTTTTTAAATTGCTTTTAAAGTTATTCTAATTCCGACAGAGTATTATATAAGTAAATATGTGGACAGTTGTGCACGTGTGTTCCCTTCTGTGTCAATCGCGTGAGCTTTGCCGTCGCATCCTTGTCGTACACGGACTATCGCCACTGCTGTGGCTGTTGGTACGTGTTGCGGCACAAAATGGGCCACCAACCCAACTGGCTTTCTTCCATTGCGGGCTTTACTTCCGATTTTAGTACACACACTAAAGTAATTCAGTCGCATCGTTGTTATTGGGTCGGATGCGTGTGCGAATGTTGGCGGGTACGCCATTGCACATTATCAGCAAGCCATCAATATCCTGCGTTGACATGACATGGTCAATACATTTGGTATTATATGGAGGTACGTTAACATTCGTTTACGTTGACTTAATGTCAGAGCATGCTCAATGTTTTTTTTTTGTTTTTGTTTTTTTTTGTTGGTTTTTGTTTTTGTTTTTGTCACTTGTCATTACTGGCTGTAGGCACCCCATACTCCCGTCCGTCCTCACTGTTGACCAGTTACCTTTGACCGCTTCATTGAGCTCAGCACCATCACGTTGCCGGGTGACCAATATAAAGCTTTCAACGTACATTCATTTAATACAAAATACATACATAGGTACATACAAAAGTGAACAGAAGTGTGTCGGCCGATGTCCCAGTTGCCCAACATTTCAGTGACTCGGTAACATCCTCAGCAATTTGCCATGAATTTTCATGCGAAAACATCCAATAAATGGGTGCGTGTGTTCATCTCCACCAAATCCTCCTTTTCGCCCAGTGATTGTGATTTTGTGTCATTTCCAAAGGCATGCCATAAGTAAGTCACATGGAAATGCTGGATAGTAACAGCACTGCGAATACCGGTGCCGCTCACATAATGAAAACATGTCAGTTGGTTTTAATTGTTGATATTTACATTATTGACATTTTATAAATTTTTGTCAAACACTTCAACAAATGATATTTTTCCTTTGGCTTAATATTTTGTCTTGCAGTCTGTGGGCGTGTGTATGTAAATAAACATAACTATATAATGGATTCAATATGAATGAAAAAGTGTGGCGCGAAATTCTAACGGCAGTTTTATTAAGTCAACCATATCTTTCAAAAGCTTGTTTACATTGCCTTAACCCATAAATAATCACTGCAACAATGGGACCCGAGGCAAATTTAAATTTCATTTTAGGCCATAATTTTAAAATCTTTCAGATTCGTAATAGTTGTTTACATATTTCGTGATATTTCAGTTTTTTAGTTCGAAACTCAAAACGAACATTTATTCTAAATTTTAAGCAACTTTCTTTTATTTCATTGCTTTTCGCTAGGATAATATACATTCAATTAAATTTTAGCATTTTTTAAAGCCTTTTTCTAAAACATAAAATTTTCGACAATGATTCTCATTTTGGGGTTGATCCAATTCTTAGCTGCTTAACTCGAAATTTCCCCTTTTAAATTTATTCTGTTTAGAATGAATGCAGCTTTTTACCGAGCTATTCTGATGTCATTACAATAGTCACCACGGTTACAATTGACCACTTTGGTTACAAATTCAAAACGTCGGTATTCGAAACCCTGACACCGTG
The DNA here is from genome assembly GCA_951828415.1 of Anomoia purmunda. Lineage (NCBI taxonomy): Eukaryota > Metazoa > Arthropoda > Insecta > Diptera > Tephritidae > Anomoia > Anomoia purmunda. Next base: position 4,374,115 of record OX639997.1, read on the forward strand.
ACAAAAGTTACAATAATTATTACCTGCCAGCAAGGAGGTAACAAGCTGATTACAGCTGGTTTCGTAAATACTTTCAAATGTCAAAATCCCAGCGGAATTAAAGTATATAATATTAATAAAGTGTGATAATTGAATTTGCGCATACAATTTAAAAATTACAAATATAGAATGAGAAAAACACTTTAAGTTAATTGTACTATGGTAATAGAGCAAAACGGGGCAACGGTCCAATATCCATATTCGACCCAAGTTTTTTTCCAAATCTTCTGCCTAAATAAAAAAAAATATTTTTACTTTTTTTTGCCAAATTTACTATTTCAATAATCAGCTGTCAACATTGCTGACTTTTCTTTTACTTTCACCACAAGATAAACTTTTCTTTGTTACAAAATTGACAGAATGTCCGCTATTGGTTATAAAATTTAAAAAAAGTTACGTAACAAATTATTATAACCAAACCATTGCAATAGGCCGGTTAATGGGAATCTATTTCAGCAATAGGATAACCTACCCCACCGTAGTTGAGCGGCGGTGCTCGGATTGAAGATCGGCCCTCGGCATGCAATGGCAAATCACCGAGTGTAATTCTGCCATTATAAAAATTGCTTGCCACTTAGAAATTGTAATTGTATTTTCGTAGAACACTTTGGTCAATTAGCTCGCATCTAAAAGTCTCGTTTTACCCTTACTTTAAAAACCTCCACAAAAACCAATTTTTAAATAGGATTAAAATGTTCAAAAAAATTATTCTTCGGGAAATTTTATACTCGGGTTGTCTTTCTCTTCTCTCAGACAAACATGTATTTTAAACATTCTTTCACCTTTTTTCAAATCAAATTAGGCCAGGAAACGAAAAATTTAGTACGTCAGATATAAAACTCGAACAATTTAAATGAAATTGCTATGACCTCAATATCTGATAATAATACTAATACAAAACTGCATTAAAACTATAAAACCCATCAAATGTGGCTTCTACGGCTAATTGGTATCTATATAAATAATTTTAAGAATCCTCTCTCAATGATAATTAAGTATTGGCAACCCTAATATTGGCCAAAACATTTAATTCCGTAACAGTAAAACTTTAGAAAGTGGATAAGGAAATGAGTTAAACACGTGTTACAAAATTATAACACCATTCGGTTTGCTGCTCATTACTCTTAATTTAAGTGCGGTTCTTCTTTTTGAAAGTCATCCTAAAAACCCCATTAACCCCGTCCTTGTTATAAGGTAGCAGTCGTAGAACTGGAATCATTTAGTCATGTCTTTCCTATGGTTCACGTTTTAAAATCATCCACTTGATTTGTAGTTAGATTAGACCAACTTCGTATTTCAATATTCTTAGCTCAAAACACTTTATTGCGGCGAAGTGCATTCTTTCTTTCAACTTTTGAAATACCTTCTAAAATGCTTAATACATAAATCATAACAAAATTTAGAGGATTTCTCTAGGAATTTTACCGTAAAACCAAGATGAAAATTTTTGAATGTAATTACTCAAGAAGAATTAAGATTAAATCGTTTTTAATAAAATCTAGTAGATAGCCTGTTAAACTGAGATGAAACCCTTTTCAATATAGTAATTAGGAAGGGAATCTTGATTTTCACTACAATCTCCTCTTAATTTTTATAAGCCGATAATCTTATCAATTTGAAATTATTTGAATATTTTCTAAACATAAACATCACACTGTTTTTAGACAACAAGAGAAAAAGAGAGCGTCACTATCGAGTAAAGATATTTATTTTTGAAAACAATTATACCTTTATTTAACAACAAATAAGTAAATCAAAAATTTTCGTTTTGAAAATACCTACAAAAATCCAAAGAATAATATTCATAATATTAAACTAAAAACTATATAAAGTCAATTATTCACAAAGTATGTACATATGCATGTTAATAGAAAAATTTATATTAAAAGGACTCTTTTATAAATAAAAGGTTTTCCTCATTAATAAATTCAATAAGAGTCTAAAAATAAATAAAATAATAAAAAAAAGATAAAATAGAAGACATCTTACAATTACATATTTTTGAACAAAATTCCATAAAAATGTATAAAAGAGAAGTTAGCTCCTTGCTTCCAGCCGTTTTCCTTTTCAATCAATTTTAGAAGGAATTCAAAACTAAATTAAAAAGGGGTTCTAGCTAAAATTTCTTCAATCTTCTCCCACTTCGCTCTCCTTACCAACCAAGCTCTTTTAGACGTCGCGCTCTTTAATTTAGTGAATTTTTTTAGCTCTATGCGTAAGTCAAGAAGTTACAATTTTCGCTGAAATTAATCAAAAACACAGAAACCCCGAAAAATGCTCATCGAAATACCGGCTTGCAGTAAAAGCCAGCATGTGAGTGCGTTCTTATAGTTTTGTAGCAGAGTGTGTAAATAGTAAAATAAAATTTCAGTTAACACTAGCGAACATGAATGTTACCACCATCTCATTAAGGAAGAGAGGGATAAAGGTGACACCAAAAATAGCGCGTAGTAAGTGAAATGATCGCGTCTACCTGACGATGCCTAAGGGAAGCCGGTTTGAGCTCAGCAATAGTTGGCTTTACATATGTATGTACTTACATTTATACATATTATTCATATACATACATTCCTATTATCTTCTAGAGTTTTTGTTGGTCTTACTTTGCACCTTTTTGGACTGTTATTATGTTAGTACCTTTTTTTATTTAATGAAAGACATTTTGCCGCTCATAATTACTGGCTAATGAAGCCGTCAACTGGCATTGACACTTCGGAAAGAGACAACACTATAATACTTGTAGATTAATGGGTATAAGCTTAGAGGATAGGATTTAGAAAATAAAAGAATCTAATAGGTAGCGTCAAATGTTGCTATTACTTTGTTAAAAGAAAAACAACAAAAGAAGGGATTATTTATTTGGGTAGACAAGTAGAGGCTGCTGTAGATCAGTTTCATTTCGAAATGGTATTCGGAATTGTATGCTATCAGGCGACCGCCGTATATTTCTAAAAATATCGGAAAGCAGAGTACCAGTAGGTACACGAAGTTTTAATGGAACAAAATGGAATCATAGAGTTCGTAATTGATGTTAAGTCAACCAAAAAATTTGTATTAACCAAAATATTTAATTGAAGAAGTATATATTTCATGCATATTAATTGATAGCTAACAAAAAACTTAAATGCGATTGACATGAAAAAAAAAACCATTTTCAAATAGTTTACGTAGCAAACATTTCAAACTCAAACTTTTAATAGAGCACAACATAAATCAATAAAACATTTGTAAACAATTTTATATTATGATGGTGGTAATATTCAGTCTACAGACCGTTCCCTTATATCACATTATATCCAACCTCTCAACCGAGTTGTTATCAATTTCATATTTCGCTTCATTCGTAAATAGAACTTCTTCCAGAATAATCTCGTCCATGATAAATATATTTTCTGATGACGTTTTTACCGTTTCAGGGTTAGCTTTTTCCCCAAGATATTTTTCCGCCTCCAATGTTATCTTTGGACTTACTTTCAAAGTTCGTTGAATTTTTGTTTCGCTTAATGATATTGCAAACTGTAGTCGGCGCCCGATTAACAACCTAACTGCTGTCTCGTACAGATTTACCCGTATTCAACAGTCTAAGTTTTGCCTATCTCTGTCCAAAAGTGGTCTACGTACCGTCGGGTGCCACCATGTTTACTGCGAGTCAAGAAAATATAATAATAATAATAATTGTTTGACCGCTGAGTTGTAAAAGAGACATCCTACTTTTGATAAAATACAAGTAATATACAAGTCTTTTGATAATATTTATGACACGTTTTTTGAGTTCTCGATATTTATTATTTTCAAACTTATATTATACACGGCTTTTCATAATAATTATGAGTGAGAAGAATTTTTTTAAATCGACAATAGCTATTATTTTGTGATATTATTATAAAAGTCTTTTCATAATAATTATCAGCTAGATAAATTATTTTACGACTTTCAAAGGTTTTTATTTTGAGATTAAAAAAATATTATAAAACTTTGCATAATAATTATGACCAAGACAACTTTTTTTAAGTTTTGACAGACGGCACCCCAAATATTACTGAACTAGTCCAGAAGTGATAACGAACTGGTACCAAAATTATTTAGGAGTAGTCCCGAACAGTCTCGAACTAATCGCGAAATGGTACTAAAAAAAAGTCACGTCCTTCAAGACCTAAAAAAATTTTCTTACTCATAATTTTTATAAAAGGCTTCTTCTTTTTATATGTATACATCTCAAAATAAAAGTATTTGAAGACTTAAAAAAGTTTACTCTCGCTAATAATTATTATGAGAAGACTTTTGTAAGTGTCAAAATAAAAGTTTTTGAAGACTGAAAAATATTTATGAAAATACTGTTATAATGTAATTCTATGAATAATAATTATAGATTACTCGAAAAATTTGCATCTTAATATAATAATTATTGAATAACTTTTACTATTTTTCTTATAATAGTTGGTTTTCTGGTTAAATATTTAAAGAGTGTGCTATTATTAGTTTGAGGCTTATATCATATTTTTTTAGTACTTCTAGCTTTATTTTTTTTTTTTGTCAATACTAAGTATATATAAATATTACTTCACAAATAATAAATTCTTTTAGTTAAATCGATCTCGATGGTTGTAATATTATGTTATAAATTTATAAATCTCTACTGTTCCATTATTACTTTGAGTCACTGTACATACACTTGTGGTGAATTCAAAAGGTCGTTGAAATGAATTCGCTCACCGTTAAAATATCTGCTCGTGCCTTCATCGCGTTACTACGATGGCTAGCGTGACTCACTACATTTTACTCTCTGCAGTGCCATTCGTCTGCTCTGAAATAAAGTAATGCTGTCTCTAAAATGAAAAAAAGTGCACATACATTGCTATTTTACCATGACATGTGGCATCTGCCTGTTTTGCCTTTTCGGCTATTTATTGCTGACAATGGATACACATTTCTCAAGTCACTGATGAAATGATACGCTGCTCATTTTGAACATCAGCAAAATAAAACAAGATCATCATTGCAAATAACCCGCTGTGAAATGGTGCGGCAGGTCATACGAGGATTTTGTGCACTTCTCTGGCGCTTAATTATTTGGCTATTAGGTATTGTTGGGTTTAGTGTTCAGATTTATTGTAAGTGTTCTACGAATTTGTGGTCTACAGCTAATTTTCATAAAAGAGATACTAAGTACTCGTAGGCAGGGGATTGGTTCGCAGTAGATTGTATTCATTTCTGGATATTTGAAAATACATAATTAACTGGAAATCGTTTAGCACAACTTTGACGAAAATCTTATTCTTGGAAGGAAAGGAATGACAATGGTCTTACTCTTGACAAAGACCGTTGGTAGAATTTGTAATACATACATACATCCATGAATTACTCTTTAAATAACAGTTGCATTTAATTTTTAATTATTTGCTTCATGGATAACAATTGTCGTTGAACTGTTGACAATAAAAACAGCATAAATCCATTATAAAATAAAAAATATTCAAGAAATTCTCATTAAAAGTGCAAACCTTTTAATCAGAATTTTTACAACATTTTTGTGTACGCAGTTTTATACATACCTATGTATGTACATATCTTAATTAGTTTTAATACACTAATGCAGAGCAAGTCTGAAAATGCTCAAAAATCTCGTACATTTATGATATTTTTCTGCAGACGGTGTTGCTTATTTTCTCTCATCAAAAAACCAAAAAAAAATTCAAAATGAATGAGAAAACTGAAACTAATACTTTTGAATTGAAAATTAAATGCGCTATGAAACTGCATACCAAGGAGTTTTTTAAAAATTCGGATTCAGTTCGAAATTTTGATGAACATTTTATTGAGTGGTATTGAAATTTGCACAGGATTTGAAATGAAAGGGAAAGAAAATGAACAAAAATTTTCAAGTACGTGAATCATGTACATAAATCGGGTGTAAGTTATAAATTAAGTTGATGCATATTGGAACGATTTTCTGCCATAAGTTGTGAAATTTGGTTTGGAGATAGTATCTATACATCAACTTTCCACCCTCTCGGAAAACTAGAAGATCAAAAAGAAATAATAAATAAAGGGTTGAAACTGGTCAAAGAGAGGTCTATCTCGTATAGCTATGTTAAGCTCTATAGTTAGCTGACTTACTATATCAGGTGCGGCCCACGAGTTACTCGCAATCGGAAAACCATTACTGTGCCAAATACGCTTTTTCTACAAATAACCGTTGAATGTGCTAACCGCGACAACGCAGATATTCACCATAACTTAATTGGCCTATAATCGTAATACGGGTGGTCGAAAGATTCCCACCATGGATGGAATTTAAAGTTTTATAAAAATCGTGTTTGACAGCTGACCGTTTACGTCTTTAAATAATGGGAGATCTCAGAAAAGTATACTGCGCTTTTGTTGCTGAATGATAGCGAAATCCGATTCGAGCAAAGTTAGCCTGAGACTCTAGTTGTTATATAACAGGTAACTTTTGGAACGCTAACCAAAAAGAGGTTCGTTCATAAAACTAGGGTGCTCACTGTAGCGGGCGTCGAGTTGGGCTGACGAATAAAAAACCTTTTTTTTTTAAACATCTGTTCGGAAACTTTGACAAGCCTTTTATACCTTACAGTTAAAAGTTGTGTTTTCCTTTGTAAAATAACGTCATTTGCGATATAATGAGGAACTCCAATAAATAATAAAAAAGTAATTATTTAAACGAGAAGATTGAAATCGGGATGTACGGTTATTATGTTATTGAATTACAACCTTTTTTTTATAGCTAAATGGGTAAATAGCTGAAAAGAGCAATATAATACTGCCGGAAATAGTGAAACTTAAATAATGGATATTGAAAGTAAAAAAAGAATATTTATAAGAAAGAAAACTATGAATTTTGTGGTATACAATCCTGAAATTTTGACATAAATACCCCTCGCTTGATAAAAATAAATACCGGCAGCCGAAGCCGATTGAATAGCGCATAGTAAAAAGTAACATCGAAAATTATATCAAAGGGTTTTCTACACTAAAAAAGCCGCTCTAGCACCTAAAAGTGCGAGCCTGAAGTAAAACTCCTCATAAAGAGATAGAGAGTTAAATATGAGAGTAATACTGGGAGTAGTAGTTAGTAGTAAGTAGTAGTAGTAATAGCTGTGCTAGTAGTATTAAACGTAATTAACAATGTTTGGTGTAGGATTAAAAAAAAAATAGTAGCACTACTGAAAATAGTAGTAGAAATTAGTAAAAGTAATAGTAGACTCAGTAAAAAATAGTAGTAGTAATTATTAGTAAAATTTGAAAAAAAAAATAGTTTAGTAGAAGTAATTAGTTGTAGCATTGGCAAATCGAAGTAGAGTTTAGTTAAAAATAGTAGTAGACACTAGTAAAAATAGTGGTAGAAATTAGTAAAAATATTAGTAGTAGCACTAGTAAAAATAGTAGTAGATATTAATAATAGATTACTAGAAATTAGTAAAAAATAGTAGTAGTTATTAGAAGTATTAGATATTTTACTAAAAAAAAACAAATTATCGGGATTGAAGAACAAAAGCTACCAAAAGAAAGATAATTGAGAAGTGTTGCTTAAAACATACATATTTACTACTATTTGGAGAACACAAATTTTTATTGATTTTCAAAAAATCGTTATCCAATCGGGAGAAAATATTGAAATTTGAAAAAAGTCCCAAACCTTCGAGTGTATTTCTGCCATAAGAAAACTTGTCACAAAAATCATTTGCCATTCGAAGTCGGCGTAAAACTGTTGGTCCTTCAATTTGTGGAGCGCATTGATGCACAACACAAATTGTAGGAAAAATTCGGACAAACATCGAGTGATATGATGTATGTAGGTACCGAATTATAATTATATAATTATTATTATTATAACTAGAAATAATATATTTTAATTTGTTAAATTAGTTATTTTTGTTTCGTAACGATTATCATAAAATGTGCATAAAAAACATGTGATTCCGAGGTCCTGGTATTAAGTTATTTTTCTTATTGCCATAGATTTCATCCGTATCTCTCTTTTGTCTAAATGACTTCATTTATTATTTAACACCTTTCCATATCATCTACATTTTAATTGTTATCCCTAAATCACGAACTGCCAAGATACATATGTAGACTATTACAATATACATATCTGGTTGTAAATGTATCTCAGAGGTCTAATGGGATTCATGTTAGCATGACTGCTGGAGTTTAATATTCGCTTCGCTAATTCGCATGCAACACTCGCCGCCTAAATGACCGAAGTACCAAACGTTCAGCTCATAGAAAATTGATGCTATGAAGGGTAAAGCAATTCGCCTGTCTAGGCGCAATGTTCATCACATCAGCTACGAGACTTTATAGCTGAAAGCTTTGTGCGGAACTTACAACTTCATACATATAGTATGTATAGCATACATAGTGTACTTGGGTCAGGTGGACGTGTTTGTTGCCTCGGGCAAATGGCGCGCTAACAACTTAAGCGCTTTCCTAATCGCATCACGTTTCGGCGAGTACTCCAACAGGATATTGCAGCAAGACGAGTTGTGAAGCGGCAATACTTTTAATGTTATGCTCGTATTATTGTTTGTTTAGTTTTTATATTTTTCTAAGAAGCGTAAAAGACAAAGTTTACCAACAACAACTTGTTTGCTTGCATTTGTGTTTGTATTTGTACATATTTGCAGCATTGTCAACTATTTTTATTGCTCTAAACACATACGCACATATTTAGCTACTTGTGTTGTTGTATTTTATGCAGCAGGCATGTTGCTCTTTTACTGTTATTGTATTCATTGTGAGACTTCATGTTTCTGATGATCAAAAAATTGCATGCATGCGAAAAAGAGCAAAAATTTATAACAAAAATTAAAAAAAAAAAAAAAAAAAACTTTATGTTTGATGCTAAAAAAAAGGAGTGCATAAAACGAAAGCTTGAATAACTGCATTTTTATATGGCTGACATAATATTTCAAGAAGATTGTCTCTGGAGCAAAAGTCTTCCAACTGTCGCTACATTTTACTACTAACACATCCACACACATGATGATCGCACACACAGACACACACACACACACACACACATGCAACAATCTTAACATGCATGAGCTTCTCAAACCCTTCCACCGTTTCGTGCGCCTCACCAAAGTATCCTGGTACGTGAACTCGTAAAACACGAAAACTGGACATGAACTAGCGGTATTGCCGCACAACAAACTATGCGAAAACTTAAGATACTACAAGTACATGACACTAGAACAACACCAACACGAAAACACACTACTAGAATGGCGATCCAAACCGAGCAGCGAATGCCAGAGGAGCCTGCGAGTCGGCCACAAGGAGCAGCAGCAGGAGCAGTAGCAGGAGCAGCAGCAGTGGCAGCATCAACGTCAACACATCAACAACAGCAATAACCACAGCTGCAACAGTGGCAGCGGTATTGCATGCATGTTGCATGTGGCATAAGACTCTATGTTGTGTACCGCAACAGAAATCCTTTGAACACTTTGGTACGCTTCGTGTGGCAAACGGAATATGTAAGCAGTGGTGCATAGTTGTGTTTTCTTTAAGCAAATGGAGTGGATTTTAAGAAGTGCCAAACCCAATGAGGCACCTGGAATGTTTAGGCAGCTTTATGGTGGTATTTTTTTTGAATTGAGTTTCAGAAGAAGTAAGAAAGAGATATATACTCGGATTATCCGGATAGTTGAAAAATCCGTAGAGAATTCACAGTCCTTCTACGTACTTAAGTTTCAAAGATGCCTGCTATAGGTTCAGAGGCACAAAATATATATGTAAGTACATATATAAATTTAAATGGTATATCGCTTTTGATCTTCGGTTGCTCAAGACTTCCATTTTGAACGAATTGCTTCTTTATTTTTATTGATTTTTTCTTTAAAACCAAAAAATGGATTTTTTTTGGAAATTTGTCCAGCTATTGAAGCTGTCCGGTTATAACTATAATGAACAATTTCACTGTATCAATAAAAATTAAAAAAAAAATATATATAATTGTTAACCTTGGGTCTCTGATATGTTTCGAAAATAAAGTTTTAGACGTCGACATTTCGACGAAGAAACAAAAATTAAAATAAAATAATATGCAATAAAAGCAAAAAATCGAGTTTTATTTTCATGTTTCCTAGTCCCATATGTTGCCCTCAAAATTTTCATGTACAAAGGGCTTTGTTGAAAAATATTTTTCTTTTATAAAAGTAATACTAATAATATATTGTTTGTTTTCATAAATTGAAAAAACTTATTCATCATATACCTCGGCCCAAGTAATGATAACATATTTGCTTTTTGAAATCAATAGGTGTTATCGATAAAATGAAATTCGCACACAGCAATAGCGGCTTTTAATGCTAAGGTGAAAAAACTATTAAAAACTACGATGTTCCTGGTAACCATTCGGATGGTTTATTCCACTTCTTTGAGTATGAGCAAAAAATTAAATAAAACTGGCATGAATGATCAACTTCCTTTATTTTACCAGGAAATGCAATCCATTAAAAGAATGTAAGAAAATGAAAGAGCGTAAGGAAATTAAATAAATAAATCTTCTTTTCGGAATCGCTCGTTTTTTTTTTACACGCGTAACTTCAGCCATACCATGTGGACGTTGTTTTTATTTTTCAAAAGTGCGTGAAACTGTAAAACAGAGTAGGATTTCCGCGCTACAAAATAAGTTAATTTCAATTACAAAAATTTAAACAAATTTAATTGAATTTAAATTAATTGAATTTAAATTTGTTGGTCTTATTACTTACGTCACCAATATTTTTTTATTCAATCTTGAGACGGTTTTTATTATAGCAGCTATAACTATAGCTTTACAGATATTTGTCCAAATTTTCCAAAAAAAAAAAATATAAACCGTATACAACAATATTCTTGACAAAAAAGTGTGTTCTAAAAAACTATTAAAGAAATGCTGGTTAACTGGGACTTAAACTTGAAAAAGCGGTCTACTTAATTTGCAAATAATTTAATTGTATTAAGGGAAGGTCGTTCGATACCCGAGCAGCTCGCGCTAAAGCGCTACTGGTGAGAAATTGCTGCTTGAATAATTTCAAAAAATTGGAGGCCTTCGTAAAAATACATAAAAATTTCATGAACCCATTGTAACACGTTTAATCTGCACAATCTTTGAGGTTATGTCTAAAGCTATGGTTTTGGCTATGGCCTATGGGTTTATAAAAAATGTAGCTGCGTTTTATTTTATAAATGCCAACATTAATATCCACTGAATTAAATATAGTCTTTGATATAAATGTTGCTGAAAAAAGTATTGTAAAAAACAAATGTAATTTACAACTTATTTTCTTTCTCTTCAACTTTCTTATTCAGACAATCGAAACATCTTTTCTTTCTTTATCTACTTTTTTTCCATCTGCTGAACAAGTACTTTACTCGTGGAAATGGTTGGTTGGTTGTAGCGTTGTCTGGGAAAAACCAAGGACCCAATTAGTGCTTAGAGGGCTGATTCTCTTCATACCTGCTTTTCTGCTGTTGTGATTCCTAATTTTTAAACCATCTGGATTTGCGGATGAGTCAATTGATGCTTTCCATTGTGCAACTAGAAACATTCTTCATCTCGCTACCAGGAATAACCCAAGTATCTGTAGTCTACTACGAACGCGAGCCGGACACTCACAGAGGTAGTGAAGAACTGTTTCTCTACTGTCCTCGAGATTGCAGCTCCGACATCGAGTGTTGTGTGAGATGCCCATCTTGGCCGCATGTTCGCCAATCGGCCAGTGTACCGCAATCGTGGCATTCACGCTTGTAGTGCTCCATCGCATTTTCTTGTCAGCACCCTGCAGTCCTTCTCAATGCCTAGCACCTCCGCTTGGAAGATGGTGGCAAAGTCAGGTAACCGGAACGAGATAGACAGACGTCTAGCTCCTCTCGGCACCCACTCCGCAGTCTATTTTGGACCCGTCGATGTAGATGGCCGTGGTGCCCTGGTAGAAATACTCATTGATATTTTTTATTACAGTAATTAACAGGGACCGCCATTAACGATTATTTTTTGCAAATTTCGACTCAAAAAATTAATCAGGAAGTGAAATACTACGGATATTTCTTGAGTTTTAATTATCGCTAAGAAAGTAAAACTTAATTGAAATTGTAGGGCTTTTTCACACAAATTAAGTTTTATTTTCTGAGCCTAAAATAAAACTCAAGAAATAACGATTATTTTGTGAGGAATAAATTCAACTCCAAAAATAACATCTATTTTCAAGGCAAAAAAAATGTCAACAAATAACGATTAAAAAGTATTTTATTAATAAAAAAATTAATCAACCTTTGAATTAAATAAAACCATACACTCCACAAAGGATTACAATGCTAAATCAAAATTTGCCATATTTTATAAACAATCTGGTTTATGTACCGCAATATTCTTAGGTTTAATATTTTGCGACTCGAATAATATTTTTAAACCTTACATAGGTCACTTTGCAAACACTGTTTGTGGTATAGTGTGAATAAAAATTTATTGCACAACCATGCAAACATAGTGCATACATACATAGGTAGGTATGCGTAAGCTAGTGTGGCATGCAACTTGAAGGAATGTTTACATGCATAGTATCTGCCACCACATTCGCAACAACAGGAGCCACAGGCGCTATCGCTCACCCAAAAACCTAACCTCCTCAGTACAGGGATTCTTGCTGTCTACGAACTATTCATCGAATAAAAATAATATATGCGATGGCAAAGGGAAACATAATATCTGAAAAACTGCAAAACTGAAAACTACTGCAGACTGCGAATTCATAAATTATTCAAGGCATCACGCGCGCTAGAACGAATACAACCGTACACAAATTTTAAATACAAATGCAATATAAACTCAACATACTTATATCTGACGAAAACAAAAAAAAAATACTCGTATATTTTTTGGAGTGAGTTTTGGGCCAACTTTGCATGGCACATCAAAGGCCGCGCGTGCAAAAATTGCCTTTCCTCTGTGTTTTTTCAAAGACAGCTTTGGCAAATTTGAGTACTCAGCTTGTTTGTCGTGAAAGTTTCGCAATCGGCCAAGTAATGCCAAATATAGCAGAAATCTAAAAATGTTAGACAAAATTTTGCAGATAGAAAGATTTGAATATTCCTAAGAATTTGATAAATAACAAAATAAGCGCGTATGCGCTCATAAAAAATTCGTTTTAGTCTAAGATTAAAAGCGGCGCAATTTCATAGCACAAGCAGGTACTTACCTATTGCGCTTTAAGAAGAAGTGGAGGAAGTTGTGTTTTAGTTTGGATTAAAATTGTATCGCTTTTAACAAATTCATGCAGCAATGAAACATTTTCGCAGCTCATTTGCATACGGGTAATATCGTAGCTATTTGGTTTTTATTTTTCTCTATGTAATTTAACTTCATTTTTTGGTGTGGGCTGAGGCAACATAATTTTTCGCTTGGTAATTATTAAGTATCTACCTATTTAAATGAAAAATTTAACCTGTCTTTTGCTTTCATTTTTTTAGGCTCCACAACACCATGGCAAATTTTGATTAATTGCATTTTTTTTTTTTTTTGAACGCCAGTTGTATCATTTTTTTTTTACTTCTCTTGTTTTTATCTTTCGTGCTGTCTATAAAGCATTTTGTGGCCAACGCAATGAAATGTTTAATGACTCAATATTGTGGTTGACTTGAGGTGGCTTGATTGGCTGGTCGGTAGTTAACGTAGTCCACCAAAATAAATTCACAGAATTTTATGGATAATCAGGTAGGTAGCAAACGTAGCAGGCGGCTTGTCAATAAATGTAACCAGTTGTTGGTTGTTGGTTGTTGGGGTCGGGGAATAGCGCACGTTTGAGAAAGGGTGCGTTCAGCTCATTAGTGGACTGCCTCCTGGTGGCTTCTCATAAGCATAGAGAGTTAATGGGCATCAGGAAATACAAGATATATGAATATAATAAATATGTGTGTGTAAATGTTTAGGTATTCATGCGTGGGTATTGTGGATGGCGAGATCAATAAACCTTAGTTTTTTAATTATATTATTTCGTTGAAAATTTTTTATTATACCTTAAAAATTTTGATGAGTTGTGTTCGCCTCCTCAGCAGCAAAGAATGTTTGAAATTAGAAAATGTTTTATGAGTTCGCATGAAGACTAACAGGAAGTCACTGGCGCATCCAAATTTTAAAACTTGAATATTTTCTTGTAATTAATTTACTTTTTCTTTTATTAAAATTTGTATTTATCAATCTCTTTTCAATTACTTTTCATTGTAGAGTACATCTTGCGTATTGAGGATTTTTTAAATGTTTGAATTCATTTTTAATTTTGTGTAGATAAAGTTATAAGGCTTAAAAAGTATATTCAGTTATTACATACATCTGGGACATTCTTCTCCAAATTGTATACCAATTGATTTTAAAATGCACTACGTTTTACATTATTTTTTAGGTTACAGTTCGCCTTACAATAGCCATTCCTGTTTTTTTATTTTTTTTTGTTTCACCGTCTTTGAGATTTCGATTTTTGAAGAACAAAGTTCCTTTTTAAATTACCGTAATTTTGATAAATTTTGGAATTTAAAATTTAAAAAAAAATAAAAATTGTAGCTCGCAATTATATAAAATTCAAAAAATGTTTAGCGCAAAATGATGATTTCGAAAGGCACGTGGATCGATTCTTTTGAAAATGTTTCCAAAAAATTATCATGTTTTAATTTCCCAATCATTTTCAAAAAGGCATTTGATTTACTTTTATCATCAGTATCTTGTAATATTCTTACAGAGGTATTTAATTCGTCTAATATTTTTTGAACCTTGTTTTATAAATGAAACTGATTATTAAAATGTTATATCCGATTCTTAAAAGTAGTAGGATTGAAAATTTATTTTAACCTAAGCCATTGTTTTGTTACAATAAAATAAATTTAGAATTTACAACATAATTTAATTGATCTAATCAGACGCTGTGTTTGAAATTTATAAAATAGCCTTTTTAGTATTCCAAGCCCCCTGTCTCCTCATTTTTTAGATAAAATTAATGGGGCTTGTGAATAGTCTGCAAAATTCTTCTGAACCAATTGGCCATCCGCAACAAATTAACGTTGTGGTGGATTACGGGCCGTGAGAAATTGAATGGAATGGAAT
Source organism: Anomoia purmunda (assembly GCA_951828415.1). Classification (NCBI taxonomy): domain Eukaryota; kingdom Metazoa; phylum Arthropoda; class Insecta; order Diptera; family Tephritidae; genus Anomoia; species Anomoia purmunda. The sequence goes on from OX639997.1 coordinate 4,389,257, forward strand.
TGAGGTACGCCGAAAATTCTGATTCGGATTTTCAAGCACTTAGGCATAGCTTCCCATTGCGCCTAAGGCGTAGGAAGGATGAAGGGCATAAGGGTTAGACGAATAAGGAGGAGTGCCATGAGGAGATTGAAGGCAATGAAAGGGCTGACGGTCTCGCAAAATAAGAGACTCAACGACGTTTGCATGGCTCAAAGCCTTTTTTGGAGTCTTGGTTTGCAACTGACTGGCGCAATACATAGGGCAAAAAGCAATCCAAGAGGTTGATATCTCCCTCTCGGAAGCTCCTCTGAAGGACTTCTGAATCTCAGAGGGGAGATTTTAAGAACGCTTGCTGATTATTTTTTAAGGCTCAGCACAAAAGATCTCTTTAAGTCGCAGCGCGCGTATTCCCATTTTTAGTTTCCAAAATATTTTTGAAAGGGGTTGCCACCTGCTTAATATTTTTAATTGAATTAAATCCACAAGATTAGCTAATTAGATATCGAACTGCAGACGTGTTGGAATGCTCAATTTCAAAGCCATATTGGAAGAGCATTGTCAACTGTATTAAATTGCTAGAAGAAATGAAATATTACGATTTAATTAAAGAGGTTTAAGAAACCTTTGATTTAAATATATTGTTGAAAAGTGGCTGCCAACTTTCCAAACATTTTAATTGAATTAAATTGATAGGATAAACTAATTAGATATTAAACTACAGAGGTGCAATTTCGAAACGACAGAGATTTAAGAAACTAAAATTTCGAAAATATTTTTGCAGAGAGCTGGGTGGCAGCAGTTTGTGAAATGTAATGAATTTACAGTGAAAAATTAAATGAAATATTACAAACTATCAAACTAAAAAGGTTTAAAGAAGATAGGTTTTCAAAATATTTTTGAAAAGGGTACATTTTAAGTGAATTATATTCTATTAATTAGATGTGAAACAACAGAGGTTCCATTTCAAAACCATATTTCCATGGGGTTGCCATCTGTTTGAATTATTTAATTACATTTAATTGGTAAGTTAAATGAAATATTACAACATGGGTATCAAATCAAAGGTATGTATTTGAGAAATATTTGATTTAGAAATATCTCAATCGGGTTGTCCTTTATCTAAAAAGTGAAAATAAAATGTATTAAAACTAGATGCAATTAGATGAAATATTACAAGATGAGTATCAAACACGAAGTGAGAAAGCGGCTGACATTTCTGCAAAAACCTAACTTTAAAATTTTTTAAATAACGAAAGAATTTACAGCATACCATGTGATAGTCTTCTATCACTTCAAAAAATTAAATTGACTCAAATGGGTGAAAAAGCTAATGAAAGACGTCATCGATACATCGATTATCAAGGTCAAATACAAAGGAAAGGACTTTGAAGTTCGCGCATCCAGATGAGGCCAACGGAGCAGTCGTTGGAAGTTTGCGACATTAACTTAGGGTTTGCGTGAGAAAGCCATAACCTTTGTATAATTACGCACCAGAAAACAAATGAAAAAAATGGCGTCGATTAGGAGGCTTTACATAGAATAAAGCGGGTGCCGCACAAAAAGCTTTTGCCTTTATTGGGAAAAGCTAAAAAGCAATAACACAGATAATTTATTGTGTAAATTCTAAATTTACCTTATTTTTTTTGTAGAAAATTAAAGTACAGCGTCTGTTTCTAGCGAATTTGAGTAATAGAGGAAATATGGTAAAGCTCAACGCGCGAAAAGTTGAAAGCTGGCGAACTTTCTGCGTCACTTTGCCGTCAGCGTAGCTTGGTGTAATTTTATGTATTCACCTTAGTTGTCAAAGCGAGCCGAACATGTAAAACGAGGCTAGCTTTTTATGTAGAATAGCCTTAATTGCATTTGATTTTTATGTAAATAAAGGACTTTAATTAATTTGGATTATAAGCAAATTTTATTTAATATTGAATTAAATTGGAAAGGTTCACTGTGACTGCTAATTGGTAATAAAAAGTTATATTCAAATGAATTGTTGGTGAGAAGAAGTCCACCGGATTATTTTTTAGTAAATAAATTATATGTGGCATGAATTTGTGAGCTAGCGCAGATTTGGTAACGCTCTTTCAGTGAATATGTTAAGGTGTACAATTAAAATCTTTTAAACTTTGTGTTGTAAATTTTTAAACGAGCATATAAGAATGAAATTTTAACATTTCATAATTCTTGGTTTTGGTTTCAAATTACGGGTAGAACTTAATGAAATTCCTGAAAATTAAAAATGTAGGTATATTTTCGAAAGTATCTTTATCCATAAGTGTATACCATTCTCATATATACATAAGTACATACATACACATATATGAAATGAAATTATTAATGTTTTACGAAGAATTTCAACGGTGCACTCAAATTGCAATCAATTCCAAATTGACTGCGATTAATTAATATAATTACTACATCATTTCACACGACAATTTCAATGGATGGATGCGAATAATAAAATGATTTTCTGCCTTTCATTATTGTCATTTTGTATTTAATTTTCAGTTTAAGCCATTCAAATGGTTAAGATAATGAAGCGCATGCGTAGCTGCTGATTTACAAGCTGCCGCGGATGATGCCATGCCAAAAAGGATGCGAAGTGACAGCAGATTTATTCTTACACATAAAAATGCAAATTTAATAGTGTAAATTGCCGACAACTGTGATGATAACATTTTGATCTGTAATACGCACACACACACATACATACATGCATAATTAAAATTAGGTATAATAAGCTGCGATTACAAACTAATGAAATGCAATGAAAAGAGCGGGGGCGAAATACCAAAAATGAAAACAAGCGAATGAGTAGTTTAATCATCCGCTGGCGACATTAAAGCTGCAATATTGTTTGGCTGTTGCGACGACCTCGAGGTTACTCTGTCAGTGTTGCTGCTGCATGGATTTTGAAATATTATACACCTGTATATATATTTGTATGAATATTTAATATGCCATGCCGGGCATTCATTTTATTTCAGCGGCATGGTGCTGATTTTGTGCAAATTATATATATATATACATTTTTTCTCTGCTCAAAGTGGTATCTGCATTAAAAATTCATAGAAATGCAATTAAATTATTAAATATTGGTTGAGGAACTAGCTGACTCGGCGCGTTTCGCTATACCCGACAAATCCGACAAACCCACCAAACCACCTATTGGTTAATCTTTTAAGTAAAATATTTATATTTATTTGCCTAATACATGTTTTGAATTTGAATCAAATCGGACTGTAAATACGGTTTTAGAAATATCTCGACACGAGCGCCACCCATCGGGATTTTGGTTTGCTCAATAGACATTTTATAAGCATAGCCTATAAATTTGAGCTGAATAAAGAATCTTCCTAGCTGCGGATTTATATATCAGATATAGGAAAATTCGGCAGACATTGCCATGGCTATATTCATTTATTATAGCATTTTGCATATTTTACAAGAAAACGCATTTCGGTTTCACCCAAATATAACTTGCGTATAATTTAATTTAATTTTACTTTTACCTTTCGCAAGCAAACAACCTCATGTCAAAAACCTTCTCGGGGTAGAAAGTCATAACTAAATATGCAAAATTTACAAACAAATCATTGCAAAACTCTGCACTTCAAAATTCGCACAAGTTTAGGTTGAATTAACCGAGCAATTAAATACTCGTGGAAAATTAAAGGTATATTTTTTCGATAGCATATATTTTTAACCAATCGTGCAGGACAACCAGTTAATCGGGGGTCAATTAAGCGGGTAACGCTGTTAATATAAATATTCTAACTTTTTTGATGAAATAGTAAAAATCTATTAAGATCCAGCTGAAAAAGTATTGAAATACATATATATTTTCTAAGTATGTTAGATTGCTGTAGGAACTTTTTATACGAATAACTTATTTGATGCCCCAATTGAAATAACCAATTAGGAACCATGAGAAAATATGTATACCCATATTTTTATACATTGTATATACAATGTACATACATAAACCCAATTTTTAAGAGTTGTACCATTGGAGGATCAATAAATATGCAGTTTCTGCTGTGCATCAAAAAAAAAAAAAAACGTTGTTAAAAAATTTTCTTCGAATTACAAGCGTAAAAATGATTTTGGAATCTTACGTTGACTCATATTAGAGATGATGGCGAATCGAATTTTGACATCCAGGTCTGGCAGATGGTAAATACGTACTTATTAGTTTTTAGCCACTTAAACTTGTGAAGGCTCCCCATGAGTGGCAATAATTTCAAATACTTATTTGAAAAATATCCCAAGCAATACCAAGTCAGAACTAAGAGATATATCCGGGCCAAATGTTGAGTTCAATTTTCACTCAATGTGAATAATCGATTTAAATTTATGTATGTATGTATATAATTGCCGTTAATCACTAGCTATTGGAGTGACCCTATCCATATACGGCTTATTCAAACTTTGGCTCTAACAGAATCGGGTGTTCGTAAGTATAGAATTGAAAATACCTAATATTTAAATTATCGGCCGCCATAGTCGAGTGTGCATCCTACCACCCGAGTAGTTATGAAAAAACATCTCACATATATAATTCGTCTGAACTCTTAAGAATAGTAGTCAGTTCTCGACAATATTATCTGATTTTATAATTGCGCCGTATAAAAAGTAAATGTCAGCAAGCAATAAAAAAAAATTGCTTATTGAAGTTGTAAAGTGTTGCAATTTTTTAAGCAGCAGTAAAAAATGTTGCAAGATTTTGCTCGAGTAAATAGGGTAAGTACTAGAGATAGGTGCTGAACTAAATACTCGGTCTCAATCTTGGCCATCCCGACAGTTATTATTTAAGTTCCGATCTCGATCATCCCGACAAATTAGTCCAAAAAATATTATTTTTTCATAAACTCCGTTATGTAATGGTACATACATTAAATGGATTCGTATTTTTAATACGAAACTTTTTTTTTTTAATTTAAAAATATGTGATCAGTTTTTTTTTACTTTTACTTGTTTCAATTCTGTGTCGGAAAAAAGAAGTTTTTGTCCCGTTCCGTCCGCAAATTTTTGAATATCTTCCCGAACCCACACATTCCGGCCATTTTGAAAACCATGATTCCAGTTTACAAAAATACAATTTAAAAATTTTTGTATTTTGTGGTACATCGTTTTATTTTTTTGTTTACTAATTTCGACACTTAATATCGGTATGGAATGACAGAAGTATCGATATGCATCGTACGAAAAAAATATTTTACCACAAATTATTGCATGATTTAAGGAAATTTCTTGATTCGAATATGACAAAAAAAACCTTTAGAATATACATAAAATATAAATAATGTCTACTATACGTTAGTTTTAGAGTTTCATTCAGAAGTTTAGAATTAAAGCTAGTACTAACTTCACAGCCGTGGAATTCCGCCAGCAACATGCATTTGGATTGCTGTGAAATGTTGCTAGCAACCAAAATTATCGTAGCGCTTTAAAGATGCCGCATAAAAACAATTGTAAACAAATAAAACAAAAAAAGTCCATAAATGAAGTGCCGAACTGTCCTCAATTTCACGCGGTTTCAAATAGCAAATGCATTCTAAAAGCTGTGAAAAATCTTGCTAGCATCATGTTGCCAAGATGTTGCGAGGCTTTTCACGGCGTGAACTGAGTGCAACTTTGTTGTGGAAATGTTGTGGAATTTCACGTGCATTTCACGGAAAACCATTTTATATGGATTTTGACAGCAACGGGAACAGATTGATTTTAGAATAAGTGGTCAAAGCCACTTGTTAAAAAGTTGTTTAGAATGAGGTGGAAAGAAGCTACTGAAAAAAAAATTTTAAGAAATAACTACGAATACAAATATGCTTTTGAAAGCTGATTTAATTTGAATTTCAAAAATTACATAATATAAGGAATAAAATAACATGCGAGATAATAAACTGATTTCTTCAATTAAGTTAATTTCATGTATTGTAATTTTTATTAATTTCTACAGGACGTTACATCGAAACTGCAGGACATAACCTTCATTTATATTAACTTCAAAAATCCCACAAACGCATAACATACATATATTATACATATAATTTTTAATTAGCCGAACTTTTAGCTCTACGAGTATCATCTATTCAATGCTCTACATTTTTTTTAATTTCCAAACCATCCAGTGACCAAATATAAAAAAAATTCGAGCATCATGCCGTTTGTTTTCGTTCTTCTTCTCTTTGTTGCTCGTCAAATAAATTATGAAATACAATTGCACGTTAAACTCTTTTTAAAAAACCGACAAAAATACAAAATTCTTATTTATCTACTAAATATGTGTGTAGATTCGTTTGTACACATCTAAATAAAATTATGCCCGCGCAAAAACCAAACAAACGTTTAAATTTATTTATATATAGTATGTATATTGTTTTTTTTTTTTTTTTGTTTTTTGTTTTTTACCTCTCTTATGTTTCGCATAATTCGTGACCTCGTTGCTGCAGCACGGCTGTTCGTAGTAAAAATTCCATGTATTCTCGTAATCGCAGGATATATGCGGTACACAATGCGCCAACAACAACACAACAGCGTACGCGAACATCATTGGCGCCCTTTGTGGTGGGTGCGTAGTTGTTGTAGTTGTTTTTGTTGGTCGCCGCAATTGGATTATTGTGGCCATGGGTGGCAACGCTTTTTGCCGCGCCAAACTTTTTACACTCGATTATTATTATTTTTGCAATTTTTTGTTTTGCTTTTTTGTTAGAGTATAACTTTGGTTTTAATATTTATTTTTACTTTTTATTTGCACTTTTATTACAATATATGTATGGACAATATATGTACATATTTTAATTTTTTTAACAGTGTTGATCACGTTTTTTAAGCTCGCATTGTTTTCTCGCTATTTATACAATATTACTATTTATGATGTTTTCACTACCCGCATGTGCTGCATGTGAGAATGTGCTGTGTGTGTGAGTGGGTGTGTGTGTATGAAATTGTGTGCATAAAATTTATTTTTGATCCTTTTTACCTTAATGCAAAAGTGTACGTACGTGCCGTTTGCCTGAAATGGACTTTTTTATTTGAATTATTGATATTAAATTTATTTGTTTACTATTTAAGACGAATAAACGACGTTCATTGATATTATTATTTATGACATTATTATGTGCTTTTGTTGCTGCACATTTTTTATTTTTTATTTTTTATTTGTTTATTCAATTTTTACATGCAAGCGCGTTCAGCAGAGGTGATAATAAATATTTTATTAATATCTTTTTTGTTTTGTTTGCTTAATACTTTTTGCTTCATGTATCATTAAAACATTTTAAGGAATTAAAGTTGATAGATTTATGCGAAATGTATTAAGAGCTTTTAAGTGTTTGCATTTTTAATTTATATTGAGAAAATAAAAATCATATTTAAGTGGCTAATCATATATGTAAGTAGGAGGTGTGTATGTATGCATGTATGCGTTTATGAAAAGGTTAAAATCCCCTTTAAGTGCATAAGCTTTTTTAATCGCCTATATCTACTCGTAGATGAGCTTTGCGTGCAAAGGTAAATTTAAAATTTGAAAATGAAAGAATGTGACTGAGAATATTTTCAAAAGACACTTTCAGTTAAGTACTTTGTTTTTAAAGGATTAGAGTTGAAGCCTCATTTTTTGTTTAAATAATTCACAAGCCAATATCTAAATAGCTTCAGTATTTTATTTTTTTTTTTTTCAAAACACACCTCCCATCATTTATGAAGAATTACGTTAGGATAAGCTGATCTCAAAACATTTGATCATTTCATATGTAAACTATTTTTATTTTTTATTTTTGGTCATATCTCAATAATGGCCGAACTCACGGAGCTCCCTTTGTTGACTGATTACACGCTTCTGACCATTCATGACCCAACTCCCCGAAAGGGAAGAGTAGAGACTGGATGCGGTTAGAAAAGTGGAACCATTCATATTTACACTGATGGTGCAAAAGCTTGACGTGAGAGTTGGTAGATGGGTATTTGCCAAACAGCTGGCATAACTTTTAGCCTCCGTCTACCTGAATACTGCAGTGTTTTCAGACGGAGCTTATGTCAGTCTTGAAGGCAGCATCACTGGTACGGTGTGATATGATTCCCAGCGATGACGTTTATATTTTCACCGAAAGCCAGGCGGCTATTAGATTCCTAAGAAAAACGTCACTAGCATCAAGGGTAGCTGTGGAGTGGCGCCGATTTATTAACGAGATGGCTGAGACATTCCCTACAAATATTGTGCGGGTTCTCGACATACGTCTAGTCCGTCAAGGTACAACTTTGCCAGATAATGATATTAGGGATTCATCTGGCATCCCTCTACAGACATCTAAGCTATTGACAAACCAAAAATTTGTTAGAATCGCAAATGAAAGTTGGAAGTCTGAATCCACTTGCCAAACTGAAAGAAAATTCTGGCCTTCGATGAGTAACCAACGAACGAGACAGGATATTAAGATGACTACTGCAGCCCCAACCGGACATTGTTTAATAGGTGTCCATGCCGGACTGATGTAGGGGTTGTCGTAACGTGGAGGAGGAAGAGACCATACATCACCTACTCTGTTGCTGTCCGGCACTAGCTAGAAGAATAGCTGAAACTGTAGGTAGTTATTTCCTTAATGAACTTGACGATCTTAGGTCAGTCGAAATAAGGGACTTGACGAGGTTCCTTAGGTAGTACAGGGTCACACAACAGCCTCCAATGCGGTATCAAAATGGGCCACGAGCCTAATTGTGTCTCACTAGGGTCTGCCTCTTAACCTAACCTAACCTAGTAACATAAGGTATGGTAGCTAACAGCGGTATGGAAGATCACATCAAAGGATGGAGGGTCTTGGAAAATGAAGGAAACTCATTCTGATCATCGGTTCATTGAGTTTGGACTGGGCACTGACACTAATCAGTTACCACAGGGTCGAAAGTTTCGAAAGACGTATTGGCATGGGTTTGGGTTGCTACTTCAGAAAAACAACCAAACTTCCGAAATCTCAAAAGTTTACAATCAGTAGAAGAGGCGACCCTCAGGTTTTTAGCAGGAACTTGCCAAACTTCGTCAACGGTCCAGAAAACTTCTAAATAGAAGTATAAGAGGCAAGTTCGAACATCGAAAATAAACTCTTACAGGGACTTGTGTAGTGGTAGAGTCGCCTGACTGTGCAAGGTACTTTAACAAGACCAAACAGCCAGGCTAGACTCTCAAAAACGGTATTATGGATTTTATACTAATTTCTGACACAGCCAGTGATATGGGGCAAACATTGCGACCTGAGAGCCCACTAGACTAAACTCGTACGTTGCATCACGGCTGGTGTCTGAGAAAAAAGAAAAAAAAAAATATTTTTTTTATTACATATTTTTCAAACAATAACTGGAATAAAATTTGCTCATGCCCATTCTCCTCTTGAACTAATGATCTTTACTGAAATACTGAAGTAGCTCATTACTTCGCATTTTCATTTGAATCCTTCTAATTTTCATCAGATTTATTTTAACTTATTTCTTATTTATAATTGACTATTCTCATATTCATTTGAAACTTTCGCAATTTAAAATGATAAATGACAAATTTTATTTAGAGTAGTCAATTACTCTTTTTTCAATGGTCGCATTCTGCATAAAATTTGACTATACTTATTTTCAATTATCGTTTTCAACAATGCGATCAATTGGAAATGGTGTAGATCATTTAACGAGCTAAACAACATCTTAAGAAACGTTGGTTTGGAGTTCGCCCTTTCCAAATCAACATTTCTAACAAGACTGGAATTCTATTACTCACAACCTACATTTTTCGTTTTACTCACTAGTTTTTAGTTAGCAAAATTAAATGTTTGAATACCTATTCTAATTCCAAGCTTAAATAAACAAATAAAAATTATTAATTGATTAAATATGGCTTGATCATTTTTGATATTTTAGAGAAATACACAAGTTTGCAAAAGTGTTAGAAATTTGAAAATTTAAGAAGCACTCGGGTAAAATTTTATTGTCTTCTATGGTCTTAAACTTCTCCTACATTTAACTTTTTTTTTTTCAAAATTTTCTAGCGCAAAAGAAAAACCAAAAACAACCACCAATTTTGAATGATCGCAGGTGAGCAGAATAAAACCAATAGTAGTTCTATCCTTCATATACTCCCTTTTTGCATCCACTTCAATTTATGTCACAACTATCTGTGTATGTGTGTCTAAAGTTGTGTGGGTATTTGTTTGTTTTTGGTTTCCCTTGTTTATAACTTCGGTGAAAAAGTCAAAGAGCAAACCACATTGACCGATGATAGCTAAAGAAAGATATAAAAATAACAACACAGCGGAAAACTGGTTTTCATACAATTTTAATGCCTACGCAACAAATAACCACAACTAAAGGAATGTATGTATAAAGATTGCATGAGAGTGTTAGTGAGTGTGAGCGGAATTGGAACGCCTGAGCGGATGCAGAGAATTGGAACAGTCAAGAGAGCGAATAGTATCAGAGATATGCCCATATATTTTACTCCGTACACATATGGATGTATTGGGTATGAGAGCACGTGGCGTTGCCAGTTAACTGTGAAAAATGTTTCAATTAAAATTAAATTTATTTTTGGATTATAAAAACTGCGAAAGTAAAGACTTTACTAGAGCAATAAGAAGTAACGTTGAACCGCTATAGATTGGGCAGAAAGTGTATCAAAAGTTGAGAATTTAGAAACCAAATAAGTAGAAATAATAATATCAACTGTTTTGCTGTGATGAGCTGCTCAACATGCTCCAAATATGTATCAATTATCTTGAGCAAAACTTTTCAGACAGCTGTCACAAATTATTCAGGACCAGAATTTACGAAGCGTTTTATAATTGTTTGCTTTTTATTTACTTTTCTTCTAACGTCGTATGCTTTAGTAAAAGATTTAGACAAATATGCACATCACTTCCCGACTATTAAATTTAGATAATTTCACTTTGTGTTAAGATAAATATTTTTTTTTTATTAAATTTTAATTAATTACTATAAAATAAAATATTTAATATTATCGTTTTATGTTAAGGTTTTTTATTGCGCTATTTTTTATTTTCGAAATCTGGCAAGATAATATCTCTCTATGGCTAAATAAAGAGAGTCGAGGAAGACTGTAACATTGTGGGTACACACTTGGCATGGCAATTTTTTTTAATGTAGCGAGAATAAAGAAACATTTGGGGTATATAAAAACACATTTTTCAAATAACATATTTAAATTTTCTAGCACAAATTAAGCATACACAATTAACGATTAGTAATACGTTTACTTTATTTTAGCATGCAATTTTTCTTATATTTTTGATATAAGTTTTTTGTATTCCTTGTTTGTTTCACTTTGTTTCATTTTTATCATTCCTTTTCAATTAGATTAGAAACGCTTTTAATTTTAGACACTATATTTTCATAGAAACACATAAAATATTCCAATTAACTGGAAAATAAAAAAAAGATGCATATTGTATGCATATAGATACATACACACTTAAATATATGTACATATGTATGAATGTAAAATTTTGATCGTGCGTTTGATTTTACACTGTACACACAAACGCGTCTCTTTCTACAAACACCGCGCAGATCACTGAACCGCTTGCACAAACAAAAACCATCCACACTGTCTACAGTGATCTGCAAGAGGTGTTCCATTCTCAATCCGTTCCCTTGGCATTTACAAGAAAATAACAAACCAACTAAATTCCACTAGAGTGTGTTTGGTTGGTTGTGTGGAGAAAAACATTGCAGGCCAAAAAATTTGATAGCAATGAGAGACGATAGTGGGAGAATGCCAGCCAAAGTAGCCGCAGAGTTAGAGCGAGCAGGTAAGCATATTTTCATACATACATACACACATTTTTAATTTTGATTGAAACAGCTAAATGCAACAGATGAAAAAGGGACTTTTAAGAAAGAAATTTGCACATATGTACATATATCAATTTTTGTCATTAATACGATTTCTAATAATATATTGTTTTGTAGTGAAGTGCGTTTCTTTAGTTATCAAAAATACCAACCCACAAATTACAAATCCACTTTGCAGGTCATCTATCTACTTCCATATATCCCCTCATTGAAATCATCGCCATCTTTGTGTTAGTGCGCCGCTGAAAGAGCGTAATAGAACTATACAAATAGAGTGTACGAGATCCAATTGGTTCCAAATGGTATGAGTTGATATCAATGTGACCAGATGGTCAAAGAAAGTAAAGCAAAAATTTGAAATGTTTCTTGCTATTAAAGAATAATACATATTTTTTTATATTTAATTGGCGATTTTGGCCGAACTTTTCCTACAATTTGTGGTGTGTGTCTTGGCGTTGTAACACAAATTGAGGGACCTATAGTAATACGCCGACTCCGAACGGCGAATGTTTATTTTGTGAGAAGTTTTTTTTCTCATGGCAGAAATACACTCGGAGGTTTGCCATTGCCTGTCGACGAGCGACCATTATTAGAAAAAACTTTTCTATAACTTGTCCCGGCCAGGATTTGAACCCGGGGCCCACTGAATGAAGAGCACATACGCTACAGACTCGGCTACGGAGGCCGCCTTAAATAATAAGCCTAATACAAATAAGTAGTTTTTGTACAAACTTAAAAAAGTAGAGAAACAAAAAATCTCAACTATGGAAGCTGTATTTTAAGTCGCTTCATACATGATACTTTCGAAAAGTTACATAAATTCACTTACCTCCAAATTTAATGCCCCGTTAAAAACCACTCAGACCCTCTGGCATAGATAACTAGAAACGAAACTCTTTTCTTCGTGACAGCGCTGTCAAAATGCGCATTTTTTTTAATAAAATTTCTCAATGGTGCCACATCGGGAAAAATAAAATTTGGTATTTTTCGTTTTATTATTTTTAGAATGTTTTTGTTTGATTTTTGGTCTAATTTTATTTATTTCTATCATCCAAATTTTTTAGTTCAATAACTGTTTTTTTACAGTAATTTTGTTCGGAATTATTATGAAGTTTTAATGTTTGGTTTAAGAAAAACTTGAATAACTTCGCCCAAAACTAGACCGATTTATATTAATTATAAACAATTTAAAATATATTTCCTCACTCTTTTTATTCCTTTGTAGAAAACCCGAGTCAGATTTGTTTCCACATACATAAATCACTATTTTCGTTCCGTTAAACAAGTTTTTGAAACTTTTAAAGCAGACCTTTAAGCTTACACCGTTAAATATGAGAAGAAGAAAATTTCATATAGATACAGCTTACTTCAATCTTAATATCTTTCGAAATATTTTGGCGAAAGTTTGAAAACCTAAACCAAATTTTATAATACCGGTGGCCATTGTAGCTGAGTGTGTAGCCTGTGCGCGTTTCATTCGGTGGGCCCCAGGTTCAAATCCTGGCCGAGACAAGTTATATAAAAGATTTTTCTAATAGCGGTCGCTCGTCGGCAGACAATGGCAAACGTCCGAGTGTATTTCTGCCATGAGAAAAAAAAACTTCTCACAAAATAAACATTCGCCGTTCGGAGTCGGCGTAAAAGTTTAGGTAGTAAAACTGAAAGGCGTAAAACTCATTTTGTCTCACAACATCGAGACGCACACCACAAATTGTAGGAGAAGTTCGGCCAAAATCGATTAAGCGGTTAAAGCGCCAATTAAGTAAGTAAGTAAGGTGGAAAACCCGCAATCCTTTTTGTGAGCCACTCTTAGTGCTTTTGTACACATATTTTTTTTTTAAGTTGAGCACAATTTCTTTGGAATGAATTGTTTCCGTACACTTATGTATAAAATTGATGTGTTTTAGTTCTTGAGGCGTAACAAAGTAGTAGCTAGTAAATGATAAGTATGAAAAATTGTTATAGGTAATAATAAAATAAAATACCTTTTTCCTCACGAAAAATTTTTCAAAATTTTTGCGCTATATACTCGTATCAATGAAGGTAGTAATGATCATTTATTTAAATCTGTTGTAATTTTTGAACATAACGCATAATTCAAACAAAAAGAAGCTCCATTCCACTGTTTCTCTAATAGGAAATCTCGCCCAATTTCACCATACCAGAAGTATTTTGACGTTTGCAGATTGACATTTGAATCTGAATGGATCAAATTAGTTTCTGGTGTGGTGAAATTGGACGGCAATTTTTAGCATAGAAAACGAAATGTCATACAACTTCGTTTTTTGCTTCAAGTTTACTCTAGCATGGTGAAATAAGCCAAGTTTTTCTGTTAGAGGAAAAGGTGCAAATTTTTGGATTGGTAATAATTGGTGTGGTGTATTTTTGTGAATAACTGTAAAGCTGTTATACTAGGCGAAAATATTGATCATCTGCTTCTCTAGTTGGAACCAATAATTACGAACCGTCCCTTCTAAGAGTGCTACAAAACTTATTCCCTGTTAAAGCTACAAATTGTGCTTTATGTGTGTACGTCTTTGTTATTTAAATGTTCAGATAAGAAAAGTTAAAATGCAGTATTGTGCAACACAATCCGAACTCCATTCTGCGCTATAATCGTTTTCAAAAGACAACTACCACATGCAACCACACACGCATAACGTCGTCGTTACAGGAGCGACAATTTTGCCTGATCGCATAATCTCAGCTGCATTTGCCGCACAACCAGTGCCACGGTGCAGACAGTTCAAGTAGTCGTCAGTAACATGCACATACCACCACCCACTGCTTCCCTTCCCCATATTTTTCATCACTCATGAACCAAGGGAAACTCCAGCTGCAATGCTCACCACGAGCACACAGCAGTTCGCAATTATTACACAGTCAGTGGTGCCACCCACTCCTCGCTACATGCTGAGTCAATATTTTAGTGACATTATATACATATGTAAGTATGTTTGAGTTTTGAAGTTATGCTTTGAAAAAATTGCAACTCTGGCCTCAGCTGCTGCTGCAACCAACAATAATTACACTAAGTGTACACTAGCGAATCGGGAGCGTAAGAGGAGCCAGGTGCTGAGTCGTACTACGTCGCTAAGAGTCTTGGAAGTGGGCATGTTGCTGGAAAATTATTTGTTTTTATTACTGCAGATTTTTGGTGTTGCATTGTTGGCAGCGGGTCTGCAACTCGGGTTTTTTTTTTGAATATTCACCATTTGTAGCACTTGCAGTTCCGTTTATTTGTTTTCGTTTTGGTGTTGTTTAATTTCAATATTTCGCTTTTGTTCCATGGAATTTTTCAATTTGAATCCATCACACATACAACCGCAATGCTAGTGCGCTGGGTGCAATTGTCTGCATCAACAGACTTTGTATTTTGTTTTAGTATCGGCGTGAGAAAAGTATGTAATGGGTGTAAGGATCAGTTGCTCTATATGCCTGGATGTATGTATGTATGTTAATTTACCTTAACGCCAATTGGTGCCAACAATGGAGCCTGCTTGTCAGTGGCAACCTTCACACAGATATTTTTTCCTGTCTGCGCTGTTTGTCTGGCATCGAGTGTGTCGTAGTGGCAATGACGCTAGCGGCTGATGAGAACTCAAAGCAAACATTCAAAGCTTTTCATGCACCTACATTCATCCTTACAGAGGCTGGTAGAGTTCAAGCAAAAACAAAAACAAGAAAAAACAGGAAAAATGCTACAATGCGGGCCTGTCTGTGGTTGAGCAGACGATACGATTAAAATGCACACACATGCAAACGCCATTGCAAACATGTGTGAGTGCACTTCACTCGCGTATATGAAGTGGTCTAGTCCAAGGTTAAAGATAGTGAATTTTTTATTGCATAAAAGCACTTGCGCTGTATTAAGGCCGCTTTGTCCTTGCGGCGCACACATCAACCTGCACTTCCTCGACACACACACACATAGATAGATATATGTATATATATAAACATGTAAGTAATTACATGCAGTTGCAAAATCTTCTTTATTTCCTTTAAATTTTGCAGTTAGACAGAATGAAATGGTTTCACTATAGTAGATTAATAACGCTGTGTCCCTCAGATGTGCGGCATGCTAAAAATCTTCGAAAGATATAGGCACAGTGCAGGCCATAAATTGTTGAAAATTTCGTATTAGTTAACACAAATATTGAATGCGTTTGTTTTAACAGTGATCTATCTGTGCATAGCTCAATATATAACAAACACCGAATAAATTCACTTGTTAAAATTTGTAAAAAAAAAAAATTGGAAAAATCAACAAAATTTTATTAGGCTCATGAAGTGCTGGAAAATACACCACATACAAATCATCTTCACAGACAGATATCGATGGTTATCCTACATTCTTTTTAAAAATTGTCAAGCTCTCATTAAGCTTTTAATGCTAACTTCCCGTTTATCGTTTTCTTCGGGAGTATTTATTAGTGATTGGAGAAAAAACAAATATTATTCCCATTTTTACACGTGGTAATAATTTAATTTTAAAAGTGGATAAAGGCGAACTATCGCCTTATTTCTAAATTGTCCATAATTGCTAGATTGTTTGAAGCCTATGTTAGGGATAAAATGGCTTTTTCCGTTAGAAACTTCATATTTTCAAATCAGCATGGCTTTATCACAAGGAGATCCACTGTTTTTAATCTAGCATGGCTGGGTATCAAATTGGTACAGTATACATTGACTTTGCCAAGGCGTTTAACAGAGTTTCTCACAAACTCCAGCTCCACTCAAATTTTCTAACATGGATCAAGTCTAATTTGAGTGATAAGTAATGTTCTGTTGCATCGACAACACGCCCTCACGTTAATTTCGTGTTAGTTCAGTTGTTCCCCAAGGAAGTATTCTTGGGCCGCTGTTATTTATCATCTTTAGCTAATACCATCGCTCTTGTTTACTTCGAAATTTCTCCTGTACACAGATGAGTTGAAGGTTTACTCAATCGTAGCAAGAATGGAGGATTCTTTTGCAATCCAGTCTGATCTCCACATGGTTCATGCCTTTTACCTAATGTTGATAAATGTACTCATTGGATTTTTTCTAGCAAACCGAATATTGTTACTACTACTTATACTATTGCGGATTCTCAGTTGAAGTTTTTTGCCGTTGTTAAAGATTTCGAAGTATATTTCGTGTCAAAACTCATGTTCGCAAGCCATATAAATTTTTTAGTGCCAAACTCTTACACCATGTTCGCATTTGTGCGCCGAAACAGTTCAGATTTCTTGAATCCATATACACATGAGAAATTGTTTATCGCCTTTGTTAGGCCCCGCTTGGAATATGGTGCAATTATCTGGTAGCTTGCGAGTGAATCCAAAAGATTTTTATTAGATTTGCACTCCGATCTTTAACTTTCACTCAGCCGCTGTCTTTTTAAAACTCCCTTTATTTACTCCTTAGTGTAGAAATATTTGAGAATTGAAGATTATATCTTCTTGCTCATTTATCCTTAAAGCCATAACTGTTAATTTGGAGTGTCCTGCTATCCTCAGTAGGATTCCTATTAATATACCTACTAGGAACTTACGCCATCCCGATATATTTCATTTGTACATTCTTAAATTTAATTATGCCATTGGATCTCTTAGGGAACTAAATCAAATTAATCGAGTTATTGATATTGATGTCTCACTTTTGCGGAGGATATACAACAATATTCACCATAATTACTTTAATAATAACGATCAGTTAAGTTCTAGTGTAGTCAATAAGAAACTATGTATTCACGGATGATGATAATAGTAAATAAATAAATAAATAAATAAATAAATAAATAAATATAAAAATCACGTGCCCTATTTCAAATAAAATAAAATTTTGTGCAAGGCGAATTTATAGAATGTGATGGCATAAGAGCCGCTGATTTGATTTTTTTTATTCACCTACATGTATTTTGTTTTTGCTTTTTCGTATGAGCTTTCAAAAGCTGTAAAAGCAAAAACAAAATGTATTTAAATTTTGACAACTCTTACGCAGAAACAAAAACAAAATACATAGGAATTTTGTAGTTGTATTTATAACATCACCTTGTATTGATTCGCCTTGAATTGGTGATTGTGTATTTTGGGTTCCCATTTCTTTTTCATTTAAACTTTGTTTATGTTTTTCCGCTGAAAGAGATTTTGGAGCTGGCGCCATTGTCGAAATCTAATTTATTGTCCAACGAATTTTTTTTTTCTTAGATTTCACATCCGCAATCTCCTCAATATCTTTGAATCGGTATTGTATTATTTTAGTTTTGTTTATTTCACAAGAGCGCGAATTGTTTTTAGTGCTTCCTCAGAAATTAGCTATTTGAAACTCAGACACTTTTTGTGTGCGATATGATAAAATCATGTGATGGGGTCGCGCGATGAAAAGTAAAAGCGAAGTCAATCGTTTTACTTCTAAGGTCGGGTGCCGTAAAGGACTGATGCGAATAAACTTCGTCCCGAAATCCCTGTACATATATAGAGAGCTTTTACGGGAACTTTATTTTTTAATGGTTTAATAGAATGATTGAAGTTGTTATTTTTTTACAAAAAATTTTTTTCGATATTTTTCGGGCTAAATTTTTTCCTTAATTTTTTTTTTTTATAAAAAAAATAATTCATTTCAATATTATAAATCATAAAAGTCAACATATTTTTTTTGTACAAATTTTACTATAATTCTACAAACTTGAAAAAAAAATTCATTTCAGTTTTCCTCTCAGATCGGCATGCGCTGTGTGGAAAAGAAGGTGTGCTACATTGTCCTCAAGAAAAATTATCAAAAATCAAAAAAATACTGAGGAAATTTAAAATTGCCTTCTGTTGTACTCAAATTGAGAAATCTACAAAACTGTATACCAGAAAAGATTTTGAAAATTCTGAGAGGAGAATTGTAAATTTGAACAAAATATTTACAAGGAAAAAAAAAATTGGTTTGATATGCTTTATGGTATTGTTATTTTCTACCATTTTTTACTTAATGCCCTTCAGTTACAAATCAAAGCGAATTTTAATAATCCGGATTCTTGAATATGAAATTTGTCACACTTCCTTGTCATTGAATAAATATTTCAGGTGTGCATTTGAATTCAATTGCTTTAAAATCAATCAATGAATGGTTATGACCGTAACAAAAATATTTTAGTTGTTATTATGCGGGTTATAAATTGCCTTGAAGATGATACTTACTTACAACAATCACAAAAGTATTTTCACTTCAATATTTGCAGAGCTTACCTGTAAAAGATAAGAAAAAAACTGCGGTTATTATAAATTGAATAAAAATTGCTAAGTAATTGCAGTAGTGCATAATTAAATTCTTTTTGTATGCCTATGCGCCTTTAACTCCAAAACAAATAAGACTGCATTACCACATTTGACTTTTCTTAGCATTTTCGTTTCGGTATTTACTAAATGCATTTTGCTTTTCACCTTACGGCACTCGGCAATTAAATGTCGTCTCGGTATGTTGGCAATTCAAGTAATGCAGACAAAAATGTCGCTGGTTTGTAATCGTGGCCAAACATTGCAAACGCCTGAAAGTATGCAGATGTTCGTAAAAATACCGGAACCTGGCGGAAGTCATTCAAGTTCACGAACGGATGCTTTGGCATGAAAGGAATATTTTTTACGCAAATACCTACGCGTTTGCCGAAATCAAATGGGACCGAGAAGAATTGGGAAAAAATAAATAATTTAGCAACGTTGAAAGTGCTGCCAAAAAATCCTCAATAAACCTTAAGGTATTATAGCACACACACACACATATGTATGTATGTACGTGTTTATATAAGTACTCGTAAAATGATTGCTCCTTTTTCTCTATATTGTGCTCGAATGAAGGAACGTTAATGTGCAGGAAGAGCAGAGTGAGGAAAGTCATCTAAAACAATTCGTTTAGTGCCGCCACATCAACTTTCAACAAAGGCCTTTAATTAAGCCCTTAATGACAGTTTAATTTACCAACACTTACTGCAGTCACCACTAGCACAGAAAGTAAAAAAAAAAACAAACATAAAAACTACAACAAAAACAACTAAGCCAATGTCAACACGTTGACACTGAAAACAGCAAAACAGCAAAACGTTTCCGCCCAATCGCACAACAAAACACACGCACACATTTTAATAAGCACTGGGATACAAGAAATATTCCACACTGCAGCGTCCTATGGCTGACAGTTAGCTGAAAAACCAAACACACACATACACATTTAACAACAACAAACAATTTTGCCGTCATTTGAGTGCAAACAATAGTGCTAACGTTGCGCTTTTATTGTCATAATGAGTTGGCATTGGCAATGGCAATGGCATTGGCGAGCATTGGCTTCTGGTTTTTGGTTTCCGATTCAGTCTTTAATTGTAACATTTATTTCATTTGGTATGAGTAATTTGTCTGCTGTTCATTCGGTTGAATTTCACGTGAGCGTTTGTGAACAGAGTTTGTGTGTTTGTGTGAGCAATTGAAAATCGATGTTAGCGAAATGATATCTCCATTTTAGTTGCACGTTTTTGGGCGTTTAAACTCGTACGCGTAAAAAGCTAAATTGAATACTAAATTTAATGAAATGGACTTTCCAATTAATACATTATTTTTGATAGTAGAGTATTAAATTAACTTTGGATGATGAAATTTTATATTTATTAATTAGCTTATGATATAAATTGATATCGCACATCGTTAATTATTGATATTTAAATAAGTAAAAATATTTTTTTTCCAGAGGCAAAACACAGATGGTATAGTGGCGGCCAACATTTATAAAAAAGTCATTTGTGAATGAAAAGACTTTAGAAATAAAGAAATTTAGAAATAAATAAATTAATTATGACTACTTGCTTTATGGTTACAAAAATCGTTTTTTTTCTACTGAACGGCACACGCTTATAACCAACATTTAAACAAAAAACAATTTCATTCAAAAGTTTTTTTTTTGTATACTAATTTTGGGTTACTGAAAATGAAAATGAGTTTCATTCATTTTTCCAAAATATCCTTTTATAATCTAATATTCTATGGATGTTGCTTTAAAGGTTAATTTCACTTTTTTACGCTGCTATTTTTTTGCATAAATCGCTATAGTACTTTTTGAGTTACAGGCATTTAAACGTAAAAACTAAGGACTTTTTGAGCTTTTTCCGAAATTGTTTAATTTGATTCACTATGTTTAGTTGACAAACTTTGCAGAAAAAATTTTAACTATCTAAGTTAAACGCAATTATACTACGAAAATATGAAGCGCAAAAGCGTCGAAATCGAACAGAAAATCTTAAAGTTTTTATAAATTAAATCACATTCAAATTTTAAGTTGAAAATCTGCCAAAAACTTATACATTTCAAGTTGCCAGAATGTACATTTGATTTGAATCCACATTTGATATGGATTTTGAGATACAGGTTGTTGTAGGATTTTCATTAGCTTGCCACAAAAGATGTTACCTTTTTCTGCATTTTTTCCAATACTATTTTAGCAATCGAAATTCTAAAAACGAATTTGAGTTACACATGAAATAGAAATTTTGATATTCAAAATGTTTACATTCTCACGGGTATAGCCATTTTTATGCCAAAAAAAAAGTTGAAAACATTGAAAAAATCTCATATATTTTCGATTTATTTTTAGCTTAATTTCGGAACCAATCATTAGTGAAATATTTGTAAAATACTGTAATTATCATTTTAGTAACATTATTCGCAATAAACTGAGTATGAGAATGTAAGGTATTGATTTTCATGCCCATAGCACTTTCTTTTGATTTAAATTTTGTGCATTTAACTAATAACACTCAGAGAATTTTTCTGGAATGAGGAAAAACAACTATCAAGGAAGAACAAGTGGGAGTGAATTGGTGGTAGAAAAATATTTCTAACGTTAAGAGAAGATTTTTGTATTTTAGATGGGTTTGTAATCATTTTGAATCAGCCGTTTCACAATCAGGGAAAAATATCAACTAGAAGAAAAAATACGAATTTTTAATCAGTTCACCCAAGAAGCGATGAGCAAAAAATATAAAACTCAAAATAATGTCGCCGATGGTAGTACTTGTTACGAAGATTATTCTGCATTAATCCCAATGCACGAAGAACTTATCTTTCCATTTCTCTTTTTCAGTTGAAATTTGGATAATGATCGTTATTTGCTGTCCTTGTTTCAAACGAAACCGTCCTAATTGTTTTATTTTGTATATAAAAAAGTTACATTTTGATTGTCACTTTATAACTCAAGAGCCACCAAACCGAAATCGATAAAAATTGTACAGTAGATTAGGGCGTACATGTAGATGGTTGTAGTGAAATTGGATGAGTAGTTCCAGAGATATGATATTTGGAAGATGTATCAGTGACATCCTTCGAATAAATCGCATTCATATTTCGAAATTTGGTACGTATTTAGCTTATGGCCTGTATTAATAAATATGATACCTTTTTCTGGTAATCGAAGTTTTTTTTTTTTTAATTTCATATACTTGAACGGTGCATCAAAGCATATAAAATTCTTCAACTCGGCTTTTATTTCATCATTATCATAATTGTCTGTACATTTATTATTCATCTGTAAGGCATAAAGTTTGGAATACATTTTTAAATACAGATAATTGTCCTATCGCAAGTTGCAACATATAACAGCAAAAGAAAGCTTATTGGTTAGATTAAAATATAAAGTACTAAGTTCGATTTGCTTAAATTTCGGTATATGTATAAAAAATATGCATACATCTATAGAGTGAAATTTAAGGATTGTTTTACGGTGCGAAAGTTTTTTTAAAGCGCTGCAAATCAAGTGTTGGCTATCGGTTTTTATTTGTGAATCTCGTTTGAGTTTAATTTCGTTTCAAATTAAAAGGGAGAATTTATTTTGAAATAAATGAAACTCTTTTCCTTCATTCATTTTAATCGCCATTTCGATTGCATTTAAATGTTCGCTGACCATTCGATTTATCGTATCCACAATGAGCATTGAAGAAAAATCAGAAAAAAAGAATTTTTTATTTTATAATTGCATCAAAAAAAAAAAATAAAATAATAATACAGTATGCAGAGCGAAGCACGCCGGGTTACCTAGTACTAGTTTATAAAGAAGAAGCTTTGTTTGCTTGCATTTTCTGGAAAACCAACTCTGAAAATTCGAAATTCGAAAATCAAACATTCAATTAAACAACCAAAAAATACAAGAATGATAGAATACAAGATTGCGCCTTCCCGCGGTGAAATGACAGATCTCGCCTTTAGTAAACAAGAATACGGGAGAGAGAAAATTGAACAACTTCCAATATTTCATTGAAAAACGTGTTCTAATTGTTCTAAAGTGTAAAATATGAATTTATAGGCAGACATTTAATAAATAAATTCGCAAAATACTAAAAAAAGTGTCTCTTTTTCTTAATTTGTGAAAAAAGCTTTGTCTAGTTGAAGTTGAGAATTGTCAAACCCGGCAAAACCAAAGTAGCGGTACTTCTAAAGGCGTCACCTTCAGTATTCAGTACACCGAGCAAAAAATATTGAAAAAATATGAATCCACAAAAGTCAAATATACAATAAAAAATATAAACGAATATACAAATAGCACATTAAAGGTGAATAAAATAATTATAATAGCTAAGTAAACAGTTGTTTTATTTAAACCAGCCTTAAGCTCGAAAAATAAAACACAGTGTCTATTTGGAAACCAAACAATCCCTTTAAACATTACAACGAAATGTAAAATGTAAACAAAGTTTGCGGCTTCTTCGTATGCTAATTTGAATTCACACTAAATAATAAAACCTAACACGTTTTTTAGGAAAATGAAAAGCAATGGTTTATGAAAAGAAAGAAAGAAAATTGTGTGTTGCCAACTGCAAAAGTAAACTTCCGATGTTTTTTGGCTGTAATTAAAAAAAAAAATGAAAACCTTTGATTCTTCTTATGGATTATTTTTATTTGGTCTTTTAATTTTTTTTACATCAAGTCGAGAATATGATGTCATGTAAATGGCCGCCGCCACAGTTGATTGTCATTTGAGCCCTTTTTATGGCATTTTCCATCACTTTGGCAAAAACTTCCGGCGATAGGTCCTCACATTCTTGACGGATATTCTCTTAAAGAGCTGCAAGAGTCAGGCGATCTTGCTGACCAGTGCAAATCGCCAAAACGGGAGATTAGGCGCCCGGGAAATGCATCCTTCAGCATATCGGTTGTGGCACGTGCAGTGTGTGCCGTTGCACCGTCCTGTTAGAATCACATGTTTTCCAATCCCAATTCATCAAGTTGCGGCAAAAAGAACTCGTTGATCATTGCTCTGTAGCGCCCACCATTCACAGTAACCGTTTGGCCCGCAACGTCTTCGATGGCTTGAGCGTATGTTAGACGCGATTGGCGGTCAGCAGCTAACAGCTGATGCACCGTCTGGACTTTGTACGGAAACATCTTCAAATCCTGTACCAAAATTCGCTGTAAAGACCGTCGACTGATACCCATTTGCGTGGCACGTCGTCTGGTCGATGTCGACGGCGCTTCCATGACATCCTCGGCAACAGCAGCAATATTCTCTGCAGAACGGCTACTCCGGGGTCTGCCACGCCTGGCAGCATCTCGTGTTGTGCCAGTCTCTTCGAGGCGAGCGGCTAAACGTCGCAGTGTTTCACCAGTAGGCCTTGGACGGCCAGGAAATCTGCGACGAAATTCACGTTGTGCCAAAGTCACCGACCGATTATTGGTCAAATAAATAGTCAGCAATATTCCGCGTTCTGGAGCAGTGTAGCGTAACATTGTTTATTAACGTGTATTTCGCATGTGTTTACTACACAAATGTCAAAACAGAACTGACATTCGGGGCCAATCGCAAAATTTATAGCATTTTCTGATAGGAGGATTACTTTAGCGCCACCTTGTACTTAATTCGTTTTTACAAAAATATCCCGAGCAATGATGAAAAACTAGACCGACTCAAAGTTTTAAAGATCTAAACAAATTGACATTACCAAAAAAAAAAGAGTGGCAGAACACAAAAAAAGATTAAATCAACCAAGGCCAATGCAAAAAATATGTCAAAATAACTTTTTCAAGTGCATTTTAAAAGTCAGCAGAACTTTTCTGACGCCTCTCCTTTCGGCACTAGAAATTCATCGCGAGCTCCTCTAAACCTATAATTCAAAAACAGTAGAATGGCATGACAAAATAACAATCAACAAATAACAACAGTAGTGGCAAGCTTAGTGGCAGCAACAGTGGCAAAATACATGCAACAACTTGACTTTCATGCATCACTCAACAGTCTATGAACACACGACAAAGATTAATGTCGCCCAACATGACATTTGCGTCGCGTCCACCGCCGCGCACGAAGACAACAGTAACGATACCGACACCGACACCGGCAACGTCAACGAAAACAGCAAGACCAACAAGGACGACATTGCAGCAAATACTAGCATACGTCCATGTGGCAGGCAAAAAACAAAAAAAAAAAAGTACACCATACATACAAATACAAATCCGATGAGTTTTGAAAACTCTGTGACCGGGGGAAGCAAGTCACCACTTCATCGTCGGAGTGCGGAGAGTAGCGGTACAAGTTGTCTAGCTGTCGTCTATGTTTCGCTGTATTTGTTTTAAACTGAGTTTTGTGTTGAAATAACAAAAGTTCTTGAAATTCTGTCCAATGAACGAATGAAAGAGTTCACGAGCGTACGAATAAGTTCCGCCGGAAACGAGGGGTATGGTAGATGGTGACGGAGTAAAGAAAATCCAACTAAAATACAGACAGTTGCAATTGATGAATGTCGTACACTGGATAAATGTATGCCTACAAGTGTCACAGCCTGTGTGTGTGGATAATTAAAAAAGCATTTTGCATGCTCCTACATTTACTATGTCTATGCTGTACTCGTTGTTGTTGCTGTCGACGCTCTTGACTTTGTCCGGAGTTTGGCCTTTGGGCCGGATTTGCGTCGAAGTTGACGCGCCGCCAAATGCAAATGCACCAGACGGCACAAAATTCGTTGCATTTCAAATGTGCAATAATTGTTTTTGCTGCTATAGTTGTTGTTGTGGCCTTTGTTTTTGCTTTTTTTTCTGTTTGTTTGTTTGTCGTTCGCTAAAAAGTGAGTACTTGAAAAGACGCAGTAGACTAGAAGCAGTCTGTGCATAAATAGCAAGCGGATGGGCGAGCGGGCGTGTGAGCGGGTGCAGTGTTGCCAAGTAGCCGTCAAGAAAATGAAAAAAACTACAAAAATAGTATGGTAAAATGCCATTTCCTACTGAAAAAAAAACCTCACAAATTTTATTAGGTTTATTATGCTCTTAAGGTTCTATAGGCTTTTCGCGGCCATGCTGTTTCGTCAGGATTTGTCTGTTGTGCTGTTTATTATTTAGTCGTGATGGCAAGCCTACACCGCTATTGTTGTTCCGATATCGACTGTATTCTTTAGTATTAGCTCAAGTAAAAATAAGTCCATTATAGATGGCTTTAATAACCTATGTCTGTCTCAAACAGTCCCAAAAGTTTTGTGTTTGCTTGACTCAATATTGTTTGAGCTCGCGTCAAAGAGAAAGTACGCCATGTTTTACAGTTTTTTTTTCGATAAAGGCGAAAATGTAAGCCAAGCGGCAGAAAATGTGAATAGGGTTTATAGTCTAGATATTGTAACAGCCAATTTTGGTTTTGATATCAAAGATGCAGCACGTTCTAGAAGGTCAATTGTGCAAAATACTGATAAAATAATGGAAATCGTCAAGTTCGACCATCACGTTAGTTTCGATTGCCCATGAGCAAAAAATGACACTTAAAACCATTTGAAACCATTTAAATAAAGCTAGATACCGGTCAGCTTTGGACAATAGGAACTCGCCAGAAACTCCGGGAACAGGGGAAATTCTTATGCATCCTCCTTATAGTCCGGACTTGGCACCAAGTGATAATTATTTACGAAGAAAGTGGTAATTATTTATGATGAATGATTTTGCTGGTGAAAAATTCGCCTCAAGAGAAGCTTGTGAAAATCAACTGTCACAGTATTTTGCCAATAGGTACGAGGGTTTCTGTGAGAGTGGTATTATGAAATTACCTTCAAAATGACAACAAGTTATCGAACACAATGTTGCATATTTTTGCTGAATCGGATCATTTTTACTATTCTAATAAGTCCTTCAATGTAATATGATGGATTTCCTTTTACTTGACTTGCTATTAACGAAAGAAAGTGATACTTAGTTCAAAAGTATCGGAGAGAAGTAGGTGACATTTATTTATATCGGATTCATTCTAAATTCCTGCAATAATTTTTAAAATAATTTAACCCTGCTGTTAGGTTAAAAAAAACTTACGACTCTTAGGTTAGAGGACCATTTGGTCCATACTGCAGTTTCCATACAAAATAACAATTTAATCTTAGTCTTTATATTTAGTTTGGTTCAATACTTGCTAAATATTATTATTTTATTATTTACTCAACTCTGGTAAAACCCAGCACCAGTGGCCTGCTCTAAAAATGCTTCTAGTTCAGGAGCTCGAAAGCGAGGAATTTGTAGTTGCTGCAAGTCTAAGTCTGATGTAAAATGCTCCCTTTGCAGTGCGTTTATTTGCAAAACCAACCGAAAAACATTTTTTTGCTCATCATGTAGTGCCAAAAAATATCGAACAAACTAATAAATACTTATTTTTGGAAAATTAATGTAAAGAAAATCAAAGAAAATATACTATGGACCAAATGGTCCCTTAACTTAAGATTCGTAATTTTCAATTTATCTTAGTCCAGTTTTAAGTCAGAGAATTAAATTTTCGCACATAATATTGTTTTATAAAAATACCACCTGAGCTGAAAAATTTAGACAGTATATATCACCGTTCCAAAGTTACAAAGAAAACAAAAAAAAAAATTGGACCAAATGGTCTTAACCTAACAGCAGGGTTAATTGTGATAATATTCGTTAAATTTTCAGCAGTTATTAAATAAAGTCAGAGCTTTTGCCGAACCAAAAGGGACTTATCTAGAAAGAATTTTTAACGCTGTAAAACTTGTTTTTGGAAAAGTTTTCATCAGGAATCGAATTTTAAATCTCGCTAGCTCAATAAAGGAGCATAATTCTTGAGCCATTGTGATTCATTTCTGTTAAGACCTTAAACGAAGGGTTATCGAAACCAAATCACAAATAGCAATTTGAAAAGGTATGATTTTTTTAAAGTTATAAAAATTTGATTTCGGTACTTCAAAATAACTTCATTTTTCTTTGATATAAATATATATTAAATAATTATTTTTGCTTGTGTGGTCAATTTTATAGATTTATTTAAAACATGTTTCTTTAAAGAGTTGTTTATAGCAAATACTAAAATATTTCTTTTCAATTATGACGTATTAAAAGTAACTAAAAAGCCTGAAAGAATTTTTGCGTGGCACATAGATTTTACTTCTATAATTTTTCTTAAAAATTTCTGCATTACACTTCTAAAATACGTCGAATACCGACCGACCACTTCAACCTTAACGCGAATTCTTACAACTTGACTTAAACAATTTAGGTTTTATTTAGGAGTTTGTAGAGTTACATAAACTGATAAGATAAGATCCATCGTCAGTAAGGATAAAGGCACATATCTTTATTGAGACAACCATTTTGTTTTAATGTTATTGTTTTTTCAGTTTACAACCCTTAAAAAAAGCTTCGTCACATGCAGTGGTTTGCATTTTAGACAAACGGACTGGTTTTTGGTCCATGCGCTTGTTTTGCAATTGCAAAATTTACCCAAAGAACGCCGTAGCGTAAATAGATGAAAAAAAAAACACTTGGCAACTCTGCGCTGTTGTAATTGAAAGCAATTTGAAATGCATATTTTTAGGCGCAGACACGCTGCAGTAAACAAATAAAATCTGAACTTGTAGTCGAGACTGGGAAGCTGACAATGAAAACAAGCATCCAAAATACATTCACCTTTTGCAGCAGCTAATCCAAGTTAGTTAGTATTTGTGTTTTGACATTTTTTGTAAAACTTAAGTCAACTCTGAAAACATAAATGCTACCATAGTGGCCGCCCAAAGCTATGCAGCAATATTTGCATTTATGTTGTGGTTAAGGAGCGCGCGCTATTTTTGCTATGCAGCATGGGCGCCTGAGAGTACCCACAATCAGCAGTTTTAATGTGAATGAGACGGGACGTGTGTGGTAAAGGCAGATGCAGAGACGAAAGTTGGTAGTTGGTAGGCGTTTAGCCCAACAATCAAAACAATTACCTTTTAACTCTAAGCACCGTTAGTCTGGTTTGCCTACAACCACAATTCTTGAATTTTTCTCTCCCCTGCTCCATGAAAGCGGCAATATTTTTGCTTTGCGGTGGCATTAAAGCTAACTCAACTTGTTTTGGGGTTTCCCACAAAGAAGTAAACCGATGAGTTCCCATTTTTTGATATTCCATATGGCGTGTGTGATATTAATAGGCGGCGTGTCCTTTGAACAACGCAGATTACTGCTTAATAAAAACGGAGGTGGCCGACTGTTGCGCTAATTCAAATTCCAGTCAACAATTCGAGACAGCAACAGCTGCACATTGTTTGGATTATCTATTAGTCTCACTTTGGTGGTATTCTTTTGTATTTGGGCGTTTAGCTGCTGTTTAGGAATTTCATTAATATGACAGCAAGGATTTTTAATGCTAAGAACAAAAGGAGTACTTTGGATTTGAAGAGAAATGATTTAAGTGTTTCCCCTATTGTTTTGATCTCAGCGTATTGCCACAGCACAATAATAGGCATTTCTGCGCGTAATCCCACTATGCAATATTATCAACTAAATTATCTACTTGCATTAAAATAATATAAGAGGCTTAAGTTATATTCAACTCTATGATCTTTATTTGTGTATTAGAAATAGCTACACATCTGTTGGTTAAAATTATGCTATTGCTGTAATGGATTCATATCTATTACCATTTCTAGGAATTTCTTACATGGTCATTTGTCTAAAAGGTCAATAGTAATTGAATGGGGAATAATAAGGCTCCAAAACTATAAGAAAAACTACGCTTTGATAAAATCTGTATGAATAGAAAAAGCAACTATTTCGAACAAATTTTGGTTAAGGACTTTCTACATTTTAGCAACGATTGAGTATTTTAATGCGACCTCATATTTTGAAGGTTTCCGATAACACTAAAATATTTATTTTCCACATTTGCTTTATTTTTTCAGCGCCGCTCCACTATGTGTTTAACCTGAAATGTAAGAGAAGTTTTCGAAGATGTTACAGAAGCAAAATCAGCTGCTATTTTGATCAATACTTTCGTTTATATTTATTTGTCGAACTTACAACAAAAAAGTTAGAGTTAAGTGAAAAGTAAAATGAGACATCAAATACAATGCCGGTGTAAAACGAAAGAATTTTGATTTTGAAAGTATTACTTAAACTACTTAGAGTGGTCGGAGGTTCAATCGCATCCTGGATGCAACAATATTGTGCAATGACACCAGATGGCGCTTGAGATGAAAAATAAAAAAAAACGAAATACCCCACGATCGTCACCAGAGGGACCATATGAGTATAGGAATTCCTATAATCTCCATTTTATCTTTTCAATTCACATTTCTAATGAGAGTCCCATGGAAATTCTTTCGTGCGTGGGGACCCACCTATTATTATTAATATCATAAATTTTGCGAGTTATCAGAACACCAAGTAAAATTATTTTAAAAAATGTAAGTATGGCCAATTTGCAAGCCTATTCAAAAATACTCCTCGTTAAAGTTTACTATGTTAGTTTAAATTGAGATACAAATTTTGACCAAATTTTTTGGCATAAGAGTTCAATAAGTACAGCGTTTCCCATAGTAGTCTAGCCCTTTATGTTGAATTCGAATTTTATTTGCCGCTAAAGTAACCAAAGTGGACTAATCAGATCTAAAAAAATAGTAAGCCCAAATTAGAAAAAAATGCTTACAGGATTCATAATTTTTGAAGATTTGTTTGGAAGTCTTTAAAAATCGCATTTCAAAATCTTCTTGATTTTTTTCGTACACTCATAATAAATCAATCAATAACTGACACTATAACCGCATAGGCAATTTTGGCCGATACCAATACCAGGCGCCGAGGAGACACCAAGTGAAGGCAAGTCCTTCTCTACCTAGTCTTTCCGTCGTTGAGTAGGTCCACCTCTGCCACTACTATCACCAGCGGGTACCACATCGAATAATTTCAGGACAGAAGCATTTTCTTTCAAACGTACAACCTGACATCGCTCCATCATCTGCGGTATTCGCCGTCGCAAGGAAGAAAAGTTACAACAATATTAAAGGGAGTTTTTCTCTCGAGCGCTCCAAGAGCCATCTCAGCCGACGTTGAATCGTCCATGCATTCGCGTCATACAAAACCACGCGTGTTTCGCTCATCAAGAGAGAGCTTTACTGCTCATTTACTTACTCAGCCCAAAGTAGTACTTCGTAGTAAGAGAGATTTTCCTCTGGATTTCGAGGCAGGCATTATTGTTGGTGTTAATGCTGACAGAACGTACTTCATTTTACCCTCGTTCACCCGTCCAAACCCTTTCTCTTCGCTTCGAAGGTGCCCACTCTTATACAACATGAGTCTATTTGTCTGAAATCTCGTTTAGTATCAAATGGTTCGGATAAGTCCTTCCCAATTCTGACCGAGCTGGTGGCGTTGCTCAACGTCATTTTGCATTGACGTATTAGTTTTGCCGGGATCCAAAATTCAGACATGGTGGCACAATCGGGTGCTACGTATTGGCATGTTTCGAGCCCGGCAACGTCGATCAATCTCAGTCCGTTAGCGGCGGTTTCGTCATGGAGACTGAATTCTCACGGAGCTTGCCAACCAATGAAATAATTTCCAAAGCATCAAATTTCCATTGCCTTTTTGTTTCTTAATATTTACCTGTTTTCACACCTCATCATTTTACAATATTTTTGATTGATTCTCTTTAATTGGAAATTTTAAAAATATAAATTGGCAAACCTATTTCCAATGATAAAAACCCGCAAAGTAAGGGTTGCGAAACATTTTTTTTTCAGTTGTAATAAAAGTAATATCGGTCATTTAAATTACAGGCTTAATTATTTTTTCTAGTTTGAAGTAATTTAAGCATCCGCAATCAATGTCTTTGATACGATAGCAGTGGTACTGCATTACTAGCTTTAGACGACTCTGTAAAATGTCGATTTTTAGAAATGCATTTTGAATCTATTTAACTACCACGCCTAAAGAAGAAGCGAAGTTTCTTATGTATTTCATAAAACACGCAAGAAACTAGCTATGTTGCTTTCTGTGGAGTTTCGGAAAGCAAAAATGGTTTGGAAGAAAGTCACTTCTTTTAAAAGTAATCCAAGGAACTTCTAAATAATTCTAAATAATTATTTTTCATCTAAACATATGGTAATTCCTATAAAAATTATACAAAATTCCAATAGAGCGCAGTATATTTTTGTAAACTATAATTGCCAATGAAAAGTATGAAAACATCCTTTCTCCCACCAAGCTTAAAGTCTCATAAATCATTTCTCTTTTGACTACAAAAAATTGTTATCTGATGTTTTCATTCGGTTGCATTTGAAATTTCACCTTGTGCTATAAATACAACTTACAACTGCGAGTAAATCGCATCAAAGAGATTACTACCTGCTTTTTCAACCTTGCAATCACATTTAGTTATGTATTGAAAAAATTTGATTTGAACAAAGCATGCATTTAATTATTTGCATAACAAAACAATCAGACAAATGAGGCTAATTTCCAATTTCGTTAGAGTTGAAAGTGCATGCACCTGTCGCACGGCAATGAATTGTTTGCATAATTTAAGGCGCAATTACCGGGTAGTATTTATAATGACACTGACATTGCATGTCGTCTCCAACGAGCACAACTCAACAAAAAAAAAAAACCCAAGTACAATCAAGTATTTGTAATTTAAAATGAGGTGAAAATGCATGGAAACTAAACCAGATTAAAAAACTCGAAAATAAATGAGAAGAAAAGCAGTAGCATTGCGAATGCACTTCAAATTAATTGAACTTGAAAAGTCGGCTGCGGAAGTTGACAAAGGACAAAAACTTAATAAAATCGCCCAACAACAGCGAAGGAATTTATTTCACTGCAAATGTTCTTAGGTAAATCAATAGTTTTTCTCAGCGCTTTCTTCGACCATCCGAGTCTAAACAAGTTACAATTTTCTTCGGTACACAAGGGAGTAAAATGGAAAACAATCTGACTGACATTCGTTGCCGTTTGTGGTAGTCATTACTGCACAAATGTTGCTGACCGCTAGATAGTTGTTGTTCTTCAAAAAGAAAAAACAAAACGATATAAAAAAAATCGACAGAAAGTACATTTACTCTTGCTGTTGCTTTCGATGTTACTCCTCCTCTTGCCCCGGCACTAGTGCAATATTTATACATGTAGTTTGTCGCTTGTTTTTAGTTTTTGTAGTGCATTTCCGTTTAGGAAAATGTAAACTTAAAGTGAACTTCTTGCAACAGTGGCAACAACTCAAACAAACAAGCGAACAGCCAACAAGTTGACAGAATGTTTGTTTGACCAGCAGAGATTGCCGAGCATAGCGAGTGGAATAACATCAGCAGCGGGCAGGTTAGTGAAAGCCAGCAAAGAAAACTTTATGCTGACAACGATTGTGGAAAATGGTGTGTAGTGAGAGTAGTGCGGGGGCGGCGAGAGGGCCAGCACTGACGCCACACATACAATCACCCGAAAACAGGAAGCAATGTTGGTCACAATTTCAACTTTTGCTGGGAGCGTAAAAAGTGTCTTCCAATGCTCGGATAGCAAAAAATAAAAAAAAAAATTGGAAAATAAATCAGCAAAGGCTAAAGTAGAGAAACCATATATAAATAACTAAGTTTTTAAGTTGGAGAGTAGGACAATACAACCGCATAAAGCAAAAATTTGTAAAACTCGGGGGAAAAAAGTAATATAAGTAGCAAGAAAAACAAACCCACAATTGTACAGGATGTTGTTGAGGAAGTTGTTATTTCTCTTTTAAAGCAATGCGAATTTGAAATTTTTTTTATAAATCTTGTTTCTTTTAACTATAAGTAGTAGTGAATCAGCGTGGACAAATAAGTGTTTTAAGTGAGATTTCAAACCGAGGGAAACTGGGAATTGTGTGTGCTTTAGAAATACAAAGCTGCGTTGGAAGCAAAAAAAAAAGTTAAAATGAATTATAAATTGAAGGAAATTAAGCGCATTTTAAGCAGATTTATGTATCTAAAATAACTCTTGTACCAGGGACGGAAAATAACAGTTATTTCTGAAAATTGTCACTGAAAAATTCGCTATGAAATAAATGTTCCAGACCAAGTAAAATACATATACCTATCGATTTCTTATTTCACCGAGAATCTAATTTTAAATGAATTTTTTTTTGCAATTTTTATGCTAAATGAAAAAAAGAAAACAGTTATTTTTGACTTTTTTGTTTCTCGATTTATATTTTAATTGTCATAAATAACAGTTATTTGCGATTTCTATTTTATAAATCAAAAATAACATTATTTATTATATTTATATTATTAATCAAAAATAACTGTTATAGAAGACTTTTATTTTTTAAAGTCATCAATATAAATCATTTACTGGCTTTTATTCTTTAACTCATACTAATGAAAGTAATTTAAAATTTTTGCAGAATAGAAGTTGTTGGGAAACCAAAATTTTTAAAAATCTTTTAACCATATCATTTTCTCCGAAAAATTAAACTGACTTTTATAAGTATGACTCAAAAAATAAAAGTCCGTGTCTTTTATAAATGAAAGTTTCGATTTTATTTATGAAATAAAAATCAAAAATAACTGTTACTTAATAAGTAATTAAATAAAAGTTGTACTGGGATGCGGAAAAAGAGAAAAATCAACAGCAGTTTATATGCCCACTTTGGATCACTGACTGCGTTCTTACCCAGCAAGTCGGAGGTAGTGAATTCAAAACCGGGCAGAGTCTAGAAATAAATTTGTTGAGGAGATGTGGTGATCTTCGAAACAGCAGCTGTAATTTCTACCGCTTTGACTGTTATTGCTTTTTGCCAATAGTTTTTCAATATAAGTTGGACTTAAGCTCAAAAATTATTGTTGATATAAATAAATTAGGCCAAAAAATTAATATGCGAATGCGTTTAGTTACCTCATAAAAAAACTTGGGATCGACATAAATAATTTTCCATCGGAATTATAAAATTTATTGTATTTTCAAAGCTCCGCCAAAATATTCCAAACATATTAAGATTCACGTGAGCCAGATTGTTTTGAAAATGCATTCAAAGAGGGAGTTTTTCAAAAATAAAGTAGTGTTTTATTTTAATACTTTTTTCAAAAAACCCACTTGAGATACTAAACCTGTGTAAGCTTAAAACTTTTGATTTAAATGAAGTAAAAGAGATGAAAAAATAACTTTCCAAATATATAATATAAACCTTAATCGCTGAGAGTTTTTCGTAAATCAACCTCCTGAAAAAGGTCAAACACAGCATACAGATTTTGATTATTATAATTTCGTTGAAAAAATTTTTAAATATTTTTATATACAACTTTTTACCTAAGGAAATCAAAAATTCTTGCAAAAATTCTCTAAGAAATAAAAAAGGAAAAAACTATTTGAATTCATAAAAAAACACCAATAATGTGGGTAATTTCAAATCGGCTCAGCGCTCCTAAATCTAAAAATTATTTTATTAACCAGGGACCGAATTTAATCTTTATATTATTTTTTCTGATAAAAATTATTGATAAATATTCGTTCAAAGCAAAACTCGAATATATGGAAAGTATAATTTGACAATTGCTATGCAAATCAGACCTTATTTTTATGTATATATAAAATTTTTTGTTTTAAATCATTTCGTAGTCGTTATTTTGAATTTTTTTTTCAGGCACATTCGATCGATATTTTTTGAATTTCGATTTTTCAGCATTTTTGAATTTTTATTTTTTGACCAATTTTGATCGATATTTTGTTTGTAGTTATTATTGGTGTTCCTACTATTTTTGTAATCGCCGACGAAGCTTTTTGCGTTTGTTAGGATAGAAAATTTATAAGTCCTCTACTTACAATTATTTTTTATCGAACAAATACAAATCACAAAATATCGATAAGTTTTTATAAAAATTATAACAAGAGATCGTGTTAGTAGCATAGATACATAGAAATCGAAGACGCGAAAGCTACGTGCCGTTATTATTTAGCACCCGATATATTTTGCTGTAAAGGACGCAAAAAATATGAATCCTACAATTAAAAGACGAACATGCACAAAGAAGACGTGATGTAATTACGGACAACATTCGCGATATAGTAGAAGAAAATACCGATTATGGCTACGATAACGGCTTCGATTGCAGCCGTCGAATCGGTGACTATTTCGATAACAATATCTACAACGATAATCATCAGGAATCAAGCATAGTTACCGATAACCATGAGCTTTAGTAGATAGAAATGCCGAATAGTGTAGAAAACGATAGCGACGAGGATATCGATATCGACAACTATGACTTTTACAAAAACGCCACAAAATATCGGTCCTAGAAAATACAAATACGGATGAGACTTTTGTTTTCTCGATAATTTTCTTGCATATTTGGGTATTTTATGAAATTTAATTTGAATTGTATGAGAGTAAACGAAAAGAAAGAAGTTCCAATGCTAGTCCCTCAAGTGGCAGAGATCTTCGTAAAATTTGAAAAAAATAGTGTCATGATTAACATTTTGCTTTGTTTAATCGATTTTTCAAAAAAACCTAACGAGTTTGCCCTAGAAATGGCGCAAATCATAAACGTTAATTAATGATTAAAATTAGTCGAAAGTTATATAAAAGAGAAAATCTCTCATTCCATCTTCTAGCAGCAAATTCAAAACTATAAATTTAAAATTCAAAACTCAAAAAACCTCATGCGTTTTGCATCTACCAACCACAGTACTGCGTTGAGCGAAAAATTGAATGGAAAACCGCAACTGAAAAGCCTTTTAGGTAGCGAATTTTCAACAGTAACCGCACAGGAACTCAGGCATCTGCCCACATCAACATTTTAGAAAAAAAAAAACAACAACAACATACAGCTGCACATAACATCCGCTGTAAAATATGCAGCGCCGCATGAGAGAGACTGACTGACGGCTCTTTGATCCTATCCTATCCGTAGTGGC
This sequence comes from Anomoia purmunda, assembly GCA_951828415.1. NCBI lineage: Eukaryota > Metazoa > Arthropoda > Insecta > Diptera > Tephritidae > Anomoia > Anomoia purmunda. The sequence goes on from OX639997.1 coordinate 4,426,207, forward strand.
TGCGGCAAAAGTTGGTAGCGCAACTCGTGGTGGCGATGAGTTGCGGTGCGGAGCCAGTCAAAATGACAGCGGTAAAAGTAGTGGTCACTTTGAAAATTTCTACCTTTTTAGCCAAAAACCATACGTGAAAACGCTTTTCATATAGAGCGGTCACTTTTGTTTCAAACAATTTTGTTTTTTTTCTAAAAAATTAAAAATAAATTAGCATATGAAGGTGGATGAATGAGTTTTTTTTATTTCTAATTTTGGTTGGTTTTTGATTTTCTTTTTGCTTGCATAACCCTTTTAAAATCACTTCCACAAATTTTGCATATCAAAAGCTTTTCATAGCTAAAATATTTGACAACTTCATGCATTTGCTATTTTTACTTATGAAGGGACCTTTGTCCAACTACAAAAAAAAAAGTGCCAATGACGGTGACAACTCATTTGTGAGGTGAGTAAGTGAGCAGACATCCACACAAACACGCGCATGCACCTCGCTCGCCACACATTTTTTTTATTTCTCTCTTTTACCTTTCGTATGAGATTTCTTTTGTTGGAAGGTGTGAAATATTTTCACATAATTTGACATTTTAATTTTCGTGCAGCTTAACTTTTTCGTGGTTTTTATGCGTTTGTGTATATGTGGGACATACTCCGTTCTCATCTTTCTTTCTTTGAAGCGCTCGAATATATTTCGTACACGTGGTGATTGAAAGTAGCGGGTGGTAAAATTGTTTAGTAATTTTTTGAAGCGCATACAAAATTCTAATTATGCTGGCTGACACATGTTGGAAATTTTAAAGAAATTTGAGGGTTTCCCCAGGGTGCAAAAGCTTATTTGCTGGTTATGGCTTCTGTATGGCTGGTTATGAAACTGAATGGATTTGACTTGAAGTAAATTTAGGCGAATATATTGCATTTTAAACCTAAGCGCGGAAAAGCATCGTAGGATATCTAGGTTAGGTTAGGATTGGTTGATGTGGTAGTCCCCGCAGTGAACTCACTTAGCCATGTAGGAGGAGCCCTTTGGGATACCATTTATAGTTTGAACGGCAACGTACTCGTTTCGAAAATCTCTCAAGAGAAATGCTACGCGTCCAAAATGAAGTTTCGAAAGCTACTAATTTCCCCCTCTGAGGGATCTTCTAGTTCGTTAGTGAAGTTAGAGGCTAGGTACCAAAACCCCAGCCTCGCATAAGCACAGCAGCTGAGTAGAATATGCAAAGATGATTCCATCTAGCCATCCTCATAGCAGGTGCGATAAAGAGGTTCGGAGACCACATTCAGGCTAACCGTATAAAAACCTTTCCGACAATGCCCGGTCACAATTACCACGAGGATTGAAAGTTCTCGCTTTGTTAGCGCCCGGAGCTTCTTCGAAAGCCTAGGGTCCACCACCAGCTAGAGGGTAGTTGCCCAGCGCTCACGCTGATCCGTCATAGAGTCCATCTGTACAAGCTCACCAGCCATGCAGTTTCCTGCAATGCTGCTATGGTCCGGGACCCAAACCAGTCCGAAAGTAGAGAGTAAGATAGGACAGACGCTGCACTACCAGTTTCAATCAAACCATTGAAAACCCTAAAACTTTGATTGCCGTAAGACTATCAGAATAGGCACTTGTCAATCTAAAGGGCATTACAATGGTTAGTAGCCTAATGACTGCCACTTTGATTGCGCTTAACTCCGCCAGAAGCTCACTACAGTAGTCCGGTAGCCCAAATTGTTTGCTGACGGAGAGCTCCTTGCAGAATACTCTCTCCCCAGCCTTATCTATGCATTTGCAGTAATACAAATATATTGAATTATTGCACTAAGTTTACTTTGGTTTTGGCAATCGAAAGAGCAATCATTCTCATTATTCATGGAGCTACCTCGGCTGACTTCGTAGTAACGTATTCTTTGAACCTGGTTTTTTAAGACCTTGGTGGAGCTTTCTGGCTCTACCTCACAAATGGTCTGGTAGCTATTCGTTCGCCTATCTTGCCGCGCGAAACCGTCCAACTCCATGTCTTCAATTTTCGGTCACAAACAATGCATCTTTATAGCTTAGCGGTAATCGAAATTTCATCTACAGCTACATTTTAAAGAAAAATGGGCCCATGATGCCACCGGTACAAAATTGGCACACAAAAAGACGATTCTTCAAACTAAATTACAATCCACTGCTGCTCTTAAGGTCGAACTGAGAAGTGATAACGAGGCGAATGTTCGTCCACATCCTTCTAATAGCGGTCACCTCTCGACTGTTAATGGCAAGCCTCCGAGTACATTTATGTCAGAAAGAAAAAAAATCCCTAAACAAAACATTTGCCGTTGGAACTCTGTGTGGTTCAGCATCAGGACGCCCATCATAAATTGCCGGAGAAGTTCGGCAAAACCTCGAACAAGATGATGTAATTATGACGATGTCAAATTGTTATTATTATAATATGAACCGCACTGAACATAAGTGAAAGAATAAGGCCTAATGACCTAAGGGAATGACCGAGATATTGATAAAAAAGTCTTACGAATTCAGTTGTATTCAAATGAAATTAATAACAAATTTGCGATCAAGAGTTTTTCTAAAAAAAAAATTCAGCGAATTATATTTTTTAGTCATTTAAATGGTTTGGCTCAACTCACTTCTTTTTACTACACAATTGAAAAACTGATATGTACTATGGATGCCAGTTCTAAAAATCATCGATACTTCCACTATTCATATATCGGTGGAACATTTTCGTTTCATCGAAACAAAATATCACTTTTTTCCATGGACATGTGCTATCTCTAATAAATTTATATCCATTTTTTACACCTACATAATAAATAAAATACGCTTAAATTCAAGTAATTAAAACAAAAAATCATCGAAATCAAGGGCTAGAAAACTGCTCAAAATGGGGCAGTGTTTCCTAGCATTTCATATTAAATCTAAGATTTACATGACAATTTGATAAGCTTCCAATGCTTTTCGTTTGTTAGTTTAGTGTTCGCTGTTTTCTTTATAAAGGTCTAGTACATTATATAACATACACTTTAAAAATCCACATTTTAAACTTGGTGGAAATAATTTTGGGCCAATGCACTCATCAAGCTCTTTTATTTGATACATATTTGAATTCTGTAGCTATTGCAGTTTAGTCAAGCTAAAAACGATGGATACATACTGATGATACTAAGAACAGTGTATTAAATATAGAAAAATTAAAAAAAATTTCATAAAATTTTCAAACTTTTTAATTACAATGTTAATAAAATTTTTAGATATATAGAGGAAATTTCTGTAGGTTTTGCTCCCATACAAAAAAATTGTCGAACGCAATGCGCGAAACAGTCCCTAAAAAATGTGATCAAAAATCAACAAAAAAATTTATCTACTTGGGACTTGCCCTTTATTATGTTAAAAATGCATGGGCTATAAAACTGCACACTTGGAATTAAAAAAAAATCCAATTGAAGTCTGAATTAAAAAAAAAAACCAGTTAAATAGTTTTAAATGTTACGAAATTGTCTTAAATTTCTTTATTCTTCTGCAAAATTTGATATGTGAATTTATAAAGTTTTTGTTGTATAATGAGCTTGACTTTTATAAAAAAAAATAACGAACATAAAATAAACAAGGCTTTTCAAAATATCGTATCTCTATTATTTTTCACGTGACTATGTTCTCAATGATAATGATACTTAGTGCTTCATTAATTTCGATACACATTTTCAAAAATAAGCCCCAAAGTGAGATGTGAGGATATTTTCTTTATACATTTTCCTTTTAGTTTGTACAAAAATAAAAACCCGCTGGTAAAAATATAGAAAAGTTAAAGCGAACTATTGACAAAAGAAGCTCATCTCTGACTTTCGAAATAATTTTAAGAGAAGAAAATTAGAAAATGCTTTCAATGCCGCAAAAACTGCATTTCATTCAATTAGGTGATAGTGAAAACTGCCTTTAAGTAAATAACAGCGTTTATAACTACATTTGCATTTACAACAACCGAGTATAAATCTGATAATGTTGAAAAGTTGAAAAGTCGAGTCGATTCAAAAAACAAAGCTCGTTCATCAGGCGCCTCTTACCCTCCGCATGCACAGCACCTACATAACGCAAACGCTTCAACGCTCTCCATGACAAAAATCCTATTTATCAACAGACTCAGGCTACTCCATCAGCATGCCCTAACGCGCCTCAGAGCTAATGCTGTATAAGATTTGAGACTAAGGTGGAAAATAAATTTTTAGACAAACAATTCAAAATCGAATGAATGCAAATGTGCCAACAACAGATGAACATGACACAAAAAGTGAAAACAATAACAAAACAATAGAAAAGCTGATATTTAAACACAAATTGCTGGAAGGTAGGGAGAGAACGTATGGTTTGTGAAATTAACAGATTTACAGGTGAGTAACTGTTGCAAGGGGAGCAGGTGGAAGAGTAGGGGGGGGGGGGGGGGATACATTACGAAGAGTTGTTGATTGCTAACGAATGGGCTATGGGCCATAACTTTGTTTAATTTCAAAAAGCCTCAATGGCAGGCGTATAGCATTTCTCGTAAGTGATCTGTACAAAGTCTATATGTGTAATTTCGTACTTTGTATGTGTGTCTTGTGTGTATGTGTGTGTGTGTGTGTGTGTGTGGAAAGCTAGTCAAATCAAACTGTACATATGTAGAGTGTGTACTGCGGTGACAATGAAATTTCATTTCAATTCATTGAGAAAATGTCGCCAACGGATGTGGGCGTCTGTAACTCCCAGTCACCAAAAAATGATAACTGCCGGCGCAAACAATAGTTCCATTTCTCTGTGTCTGTGTGTGTGTGTGTGTAAAGCACACACTGTAGATTCTTACAAATACATTCATTGCATTTCGTCGACTCACAATGCCATATAAATCATTTGACCAAATCAGCATTCTCGTACAATTTTGCTTTCGAGAAGCAGATGCCGTACAGCAGAACCAACGAAACGAAACGGACGGACGGAGCATTGCACTTGTAAAGCAAAATTTAATTTAAAATGTCAAAGTTTGGAAATTTGAGAAGAAAATGCATTGATGTGCATCTCGCAAACCTTATTACCCACCTCTCCTCCACCTCTCGTTTGCGCACTGCGAAATTTCAAAGGCACAAGCGTGTTTGCCAGAAATATGAATCCTATTCGTAGCGCCACAACTGACAGTGAGATCGTTCGTCACTTTTGTGGGCATGATAGTCTGTTAAATATAACCAGGTTTGCTAGTTACACACCAGGTATGTTCATATGAGCTTTTCGCAAAGAACAATGCAATACCAACTAGGTTTAATTCAAAACGGCCGCTTACGTCAAATCATTCCGTTACTCTAGCCTCACCCATTCATTACATTTACTTCCCTGCTATCGACATGCCTTTGGATTTGTCGTATGTGTGTGTGTGTGTTTCCAACTACCCAGCAGTAAAAATGGGAGACAGTCAAGCAGAGTGCGAGTTTCGCACTATAGATTTCGTAACAGTCCCTGAACTGAATATTATGCACTGAATGCTTTTTAAATAAAACATAATTATTAGGTCGACCTCTCAATGAGGAATAAATTTAATAAAACAAAAGTTTTGTAATTAAATTTTGTTTAAAACTTTTGGTGAAAAATTTCAATCTATGATGCAGCAGTTGGCACCTGTGAATTTTAAAATAAAATATTTTAATGGTTTAATTTGTTATTATTTTTAGATGGATAACAACTCTAAAATTCGTTTGATAATAATATCACGCTTTTTTAACGCGCTTACATTAGTTTCACGTGTATGTGGCTGATTGGCAAAATAAGCTTTTCTAAACTACAATATCCACGGAGTTGAAATAAGAATGAAATGAATAAGTTGGATGAATACGATTTGGCAAAATTATCAAATAACAAATTAGTACATTCGTTCCTAAAATATTCGTGTGTAAACTTACAAAAAAATACGCAGACGTGGGGTGTTCGAAATTAATTGTTAAAAAAATAATAGTTTAAATTGATAATATTTAAAAAAGCGTAGAAAAACGTTTAATGGGTTTCTCTAAGAGTAGATTTAGTATTACAATTTGATACAAAGCACCCCACGCGTTTTGAAAATGATAAAGTTTTTTTCTGTAAATTATTTTACACTTATATTAAACATTATTTTCTGCTTGTTGGTTCTATCTACCAATATAGAATGTGTTTTTTTTTAGTTTTTTAAAACTATAAATTTTAATTTTCTTTTCGAATAAGATAAAACTCTAATTTGAAATAGTTTTGCATGAAAGTGTTCCTAAATACCTTTTATTTTATGTTCAAATTGCAATGCTTCAATTTGCTTTTTTTTTTGATTTTCTAAATACACAGCTGGCAACACAAAATATGTCGGCATTGAAGCTTTTACGAAATGAATATTGTTTTCAATTTCACTTAGCTCGCATATTAGTTAAATAAGTTACGTTTTTTAGATGTGATATTTAGATGAACACATTTTGATTCCATTTACAGAGTAAGAGCTTTATCAATTAAATTTTTTTATATCAAGCATTTTTTGGAGTAAAAAAATGCATTTGTATAAGATTTTAGTATAAACCAATATTTCAGCAAATAACACATGTGAATTCTAAAATCAAATGCCATTTTTTAAATACTAAGTGCCACTATTTTCAATGGCTCCAATCTCTTTTACACCGATGCATAACTATATAATTTTTAACTAGATCTGAACTAACAATTTTCGCACTAATCTTTTATTTGTACACTTTCTTTTTATATTAGCCCTGTAGTTATTTTAACGATATTCGTGTGGTTAACTCATCTTAGTGAATATTTTAAAAATTTTGCTATTAAGCAGCCTTTTGTTTGACGATATTCGCTATCGGTGGATCAGCTGTTATCTTTAGCTAGTCGATTATTAAAACTAAAGGACTGAAGCTGTTAACTCAATCGATAAAAAAATAAATCGTGATTTGGCTCTATGTGTTTTTAGCCCATTTTGACATTTAGTTTGACAGAGGTGCCACTCTTTATCACTTTGAATAAATACATACCGATATAAAAAAAATTGTCGTTAAGAATGTGTTAAAGAATCGCACAATCGCTACAGCAAACGACAAATGTTGTCGACAAAAATTACGATTTTCGGATTGTTTAAAGTTGGTGAATCGCACTATAGAACTACTAGCTGAACTGTCTCGGAACTACGCTTGATAGAATCAGTTTAGAAAGAGTTCTAAAGATCTGCAGAGGGTCAATCGTCACTTCGTAGAACATTGCCATGTTAAAAGACACAGTTTAATGCATTCCGTTGGGATAGACCGAGAACCAGTACCGTCTCCTAAACAAACGAGTTCTGCGCTAAATATTAACCAGCGCGATTTACTGCAACATATTTTACTTTAACGGGCAATGCTAGTAGTGTATCGATTAGTCGGAACTTTTCCAATACGATTATTTGCTGGACGTGTTGGCTTCTGTGGCAAAGGAGCTACATTTTCGACTTCACCTAACTAACTTTGTGTTTGTTCGTTTTATGCACGCATTACAGGACAACTGTGTCCAACTGTCATGTCGCTTTGTTTTCAATTTCTTACTATCACACACATGGAGTACTCCAATCGATTATTCGTTTGTGTTTAGGAGCTGCGTTTGTCATTGTGCCTTGTAGGCTGATATTCCATAGCTTTTTCGGCAGATACGTGGCAAATATGTCTTTATAATATTTATCTGCATGCATTTCTGATTTTCAAAGTGAAAATTGCAATTGAATTTGAATACCATGGAATTGAAGTAGCAATGTTTACAGACGATACGATAATTACTTATACATATATGCATGTACATACATACTCAGTCGAAAATAATTGTATGTACATATATTTGAAATTCTTAAAATATTTTGTGGCATTTACTCTGCGTTTAAACATTTTTGGAAGAAACTTCGAAAGTGATTTATCACTTTGCATAATTTAACTGCTGTATGGATTTAGTTTATTTTAGGGGATTTTTGTGCTACATACAAACGCACTCTAAAAATTGTACGAAATGGCAATGCCAAAACGTCATTCAAAGCTTACACTTTTACCCTGAAGTGAAGCTTATGATAGAAGATTGTTTTAAAATTTTTAAAATAATGCTAAATTTCTGTGTCAAATGTCGCAAAGTTAAGAGAGCTGACTATAATTTTTGGTCGTAATAAAAATTGGTAAATTAGAATACATTTTGATTGCCGTGATATATTGCTAGCAACGAAAATTATCGAAGCGTTTAGAAGATGCCGCATAAAAGCAAATGCCAAAAAAAAAAATCAAAAACAATTCCTTTAACGAAGTGCCCATGGTGGAATAATAACAAGGTGTAATAATTAACTTATGCCGGTATTCTGTAGACAGTCTCTAGTCACTAATTGAGACAATTCGATATTCAGTATGCAGTCTCACGTCTCTAGTCTCATAATAAAGTCACTAATTTGTCAGCTGGTTCTGAGCGGGCCCCAAAACAAAGAAGTTGAGGAAAGTATTGAACAAATTCGAAAAGGAAGTAGCACTCGATCTGTCCCTTGGTTGTTCGCTATATTTTTTACTTAAAAAATAACGCTTAATTTTCGTAATAAAAAAACTACTTGTTTACATTTACTTATGTATGCTGTGCATATATTGGAATGATTTTTCGTCATCACTTGAGAAGCGATAAGTAATTTTTTTCACTTGACAAGGGATGACGGAAATTTGTTCTTTGACGGAAAACCAGAAGATCAAAATAAGAAAATTACTCATGTATCTCTTGTTCTGCCATTTTGATCTAATGCGCATATGGATGAGTAGCAGCGTTTATCGATTGTTGCTAGTTCTAATTTTTACGCATATTTCAAATAATCGGTTTACATAAAATGCAGTAGTAAGAATTTCGAACGATTATCTAATATCATTGCTAATTTAGCGATAACCATATTGTTTTCATTTTTGAATACCAATAATGCTGTTGACAAAGAATTGAAAAAGTACATAACATACATATGTGCTATCGATGAATACATTTCCACTGAGGGGGGTTGTGCATCTGTTATTGAACACACCATCAGCTGATTGTCTCTACTGCTTTTCACCATAGGCTTTGGTGAATTCTTTTAAGATTGTTGCTCACTGAATACCGATATAGTCTCAAGTCACAAAATATTTCGCTAATTGAAAGTCTCAAATCTAATGACTTTAGATGAAACTGTATTACAGAATACCGGCATTAACTTCACTTTTTCGGTAGATCTATCACAAAGCTGCATTTAATAGTAGTCGAAAATAGTGAAAATTTATGGACTTTATGAAATAACATTAAAAATGTAGTAAGATTTTTTATGTTACTACATAAATGGGGAATTTTCGTAGTTCGTTTTACTCCAGTTTCTGTAACATTTAAATCTATTAGTTTGGGTTTGGAAGCACAAATATTCATATGCACATATCTACAAATATCGTTATTGAAATGCACAAACGTCCTAACTGGAAACCCAAAAAAAATAAAATGCTAATGCGTGTAGTCCTATGGATAGTTGTTTTTTAGTCCTTTAAAATTGTTAACTTTTCAGTTACAGTGCTATGACTTTAAAAAAATATACGCATTGACTAAATATGTATAGAATACTATAATTAGCTTATGTCGAATAAGATACCTAGCTTGGAGATATAGGCAATTTTGTTTAATTTGTTTAATTATCTCGTTCTAGTAAACATTTTTTGTATGAAAGAATTGCAATTAAAATTAGTAAAAACCTGCTAATTGTTTAAAAGAAAGTTTTAAATCTGCTCCATTCCGGACTTTACATATTTATGCGCCTCAGTGTGTTAACACTGTCAATACAAATAACTCATTTCTCGCTTAAGTCGATTTAAGCTATTTTTTTTAGTTTTTTTTAGTTAATATTTGAAAAAATGATTGCAATTAAAAAGCATTGTACTAAACGCGCTTTGTGTCTTCCTATTACATAAAGTAAAATAGACAGGTTATATTATTATAGTTAATACACCGTACAACAATTAATTTATTAGAAGTGCTCATCAGCTTACATAACGCCTGTTGCTTAAGTACAGTTTACAGGTGGTGCAACAAAAAGCCGATTATTTTCCGCAACGAAAACGTAAGAGTCAAATGTATTAAAAACAAGAAACTGGATAAAATGCGGTTCAAAATGCGACTCACAGTATGGTTATCAAAATACTTTTGCTCGAAAATACTACATTCAAAGTGCCTTATTTACAATGACACGTTGCCAATTCCTACCTAACGTTAGGCCCATCCAGCAAAGCCTATGGACTAGGTCAACATAATTCTAAACACTTGCCACCTACAGAGGTGACGTCACACACGCTACCACCACCTGACAAACCACCCAGAATCCCGACCCAACCAGTGTAGCGCAGCTAAACTGAATTAAACAGCCAACCGGCCGGAACAACAACAACATTACCCAAAGAAGACAGCAGACACAGCAGAAACAGCTGGTAGAATAAGCTAGTTTAAGTATTTTTGGCAATGTAACTCTTTTTAGCAACTAGTTCATTTCACAATTCTATTTGTCAGCGCATTGATTAAATTCATAGGTATCTTTGTAAACTAATTAATATTAATAAATCACTTTTATATTGGAGCTCAAATTGAAAAGACCTGTTTCTTATTTAAATCAACATAGTATTGTAACGAGTAATTTTGTGTTGAACCCAAAGGAAATTGGCATTGACCGAGGACCTACCTGGTCAATAAATAGGAGGATTATATCTTCCTAATTTCCCAACGGTATTCTGGAGGATACTTAACTTGCGCAATGCCCTTTAGGTACGTGCCTCAAATGAATTCAACCGGGTTGCGAATTCTATCTTATTTGATTTCTCTTATTCTAGAAATTGATATTTGTATTCTTGTATTTAGTTTAGTCTGTAAGAAATCACTGTTTCATAGATGCATGAATAAATTATTAAAAAAAAAATAAATACAAGATTACACCGGACTGTATTGCGGGTTCTTCCGCGCTGACAAAAACACTGGGATCAAGACATCTCAAAATGAGGTTATTCTCTGAGTACACTAGGCACCGCCGCCAGTATCAGAACTAGTAAATAAAAAACCCTACTAATTTTAGCAAACTCGCACTAAGCTTCTTAAAATCTTAATTACTCAATTACAGCTTTTCCTGATTTATTTTATGAAGTTTACGAAAATATTGTGAATTATAGAAAGATTTTCAAATTTATAATTACATTTTTTCAACGCAAAAGTGTACAATAAAAAGTATATGTCAGAAACAGGGATGTCTATTCATACCACTATGACGTTATACTAAATTTGATTAGTTTATTATTAATTTCCTTTATATTAAGTGGTGGAAAAATGGAAAGCGGCATCATTCAAAAAATATGCTTACCGATTTAGTCAAAATCACAACAAACACGTCGCTACTGATAACATCTTGTCGTGATTTCACCATGGAAGTGGCGAATTGTCAATCTCCAAGCAATTTTAAATAGCATACGAATTTTCAAGTCGAATTTATAGAAGTTGGTGTCAAAATAACAGCTGATTTGTTTTTTTTTCATTAAAATACGCCTTGCCTTCGAGTAGGGATTGTCAATTGGTTGATTTATTTACAATAAAACTTTTGATTTTTTAAATAAGCAAATTGTTTACACCTTCGAGCAAAACTGGTCTAATGGTGACCTTTTATAATACACGGGTTTTCATTTATTTTATTACGTTTCGTTGATTTTATATAAAACTATAGTGCATACCAAAGCAAAAGCCATGTAAATTAATATTTCGAACTGTATACACAATTTACATATTAAAACTGAACAAATTTTGATAAAAATTTTCAAATTTTTTAGAAGGATCTTTAGATTTTTTTGGGTATACACTTTTAGAGCCTATTGAGTTTGATTTTTAATTTTTTTTTTTTTTAATTTTGTCCTCGACTCGAACTTTTTTTACTAAAATTAAATAAGCTCTAAAACTGCATACTCGTAAAATTTCGAAAAACTCTTCTAACCAATTTTCAAATTTTGATAAAAATTTGTTGAGTGTTCATACATTTTTTATTAAGTTCCAAGCATTTACAGGGTTTTTGTTATAATATGAACTATGTTGTACATAAAACTAACAAAAAAAATACATCATAAAAAGCATTGCTAATATTTTGAAAAGGTCACAAATCGACCCCATTTGCTTTTGTGATTGTTGTTGTAAAAGCATAAGACATTCCCCATTGCTAAAGTGATAGTACTTGGCCGGATCAAAGTCCGGGTCGTTACGGAATGGTAGAACCGACTGTCGTGGGAACGCAACCGCTGTTGCTCGCCACTGTATGCTTTTTTAGTTTTCAATTTTCTCAATTCGCCCAACAAATTCACCTTAAACTGAGTTTGACAATTGCTATGACAAACACCAAAAACAAAATCCATGGAGTTTTGTAAATAAATTCGCTTTTGGTATTGCCACCACCTTACTGGATGCGCATTGACGAATTTCAAAAGCTTTTTTTAAGGCGAATTCATATCAGGTAGTGGTATAGGTAAAAAAACACAATTGTACACTAACAAATTATACGTAAAATGACAGTATGGTCTACAATAAACACATTATTTTAACATTACGTTCACCAAGCGAATTCAATCAGCTGTTTGATCAACTTCACCTTATATGATTTCGCCTTGGCGTTTTCTTTTTGTTCACCTTACATGTGTTTTGTTTTTGCTTTGCATATGAGTAAAAACAAAATGCATACTTATATATTTTGACAACTCTCACACAAAGGCAAAAACAAAATAACACCACCTTCTATGAATATGCCTTGGCTTTTTGTATAATTTTTTGATGTTACGCACCACGCGCTCCAAATGATAATACTCAAACTTTGCTAGTATGTTTCCAATAATACAAAATATAAATACCTAAAAATTTTTACGACCTTAAGTCATCTAACTCATGCCAAGCCGAAAAGAAATGCAAAAATGTGTATAAATATTAGTAGAATGTATCATATAGAACAAAAATATATTATTTTCGATTTAATGCATGAATGAATTTAATTTGGCCATAAGCTCGCTGTCAAGTGGTCTAAAATACGCATATCAAAAGTTTTTCAAATAAAAATCACTTAAATATTTTTAAGGGGGATAACAAAATGCGACCAACTAGATAGTAGCGTGTGGTAAAAACATCAAGTTAAAAATTCTTCAAATAAATGCGTTGAACAAATAAATGAACAACAATTGTTACATATTATGTAAAATAGCAACTAACGCAAACCAGCACATTTCCCCATTCATAGCAAGCAGCCCATCTCGATGGACACAGAATTTTGCAAGTGGTAGAGGAGAGGCGTGGAAATAAATATAAAGCTGACTACTAAGAGACTTTGGCAAATAAATTACATAAAAGGCGTATCATTAGCAAACTTAAAATTTGTACAAAGATTAAATGGCGGTGGCAAGTGGGTGCATTGTGTTTTGTGTTTGTGTAGCATACTTTTCTGCGCTTTTGCCATTATTAAATATTAGAAAGCGACGGAACAGTGAAATAAATAGTCAAAAGCTTTTGTCTTCTCCGCACCCACTAATTGTGTACGCAATGCATGCAATTGTAACGGCTTTCGTCCAACCGTTCGTCCGTTCGTCTGCAACTCCCCTCACACCCACACCCACGTTGAATTTTGCTTTCATGTGGCCAGCACTCGACGACGAAAACTGTTTGCAGTTAGTTGTAGAATTTCTTATGTCTGATCATTGTTGATTATTTGATTGCTGAAGTATGCGAATGTTGTGCGTATGTATGTGTGTGTGTGTGTGTGTGTGTGTGTGTGTGTGTGTGTGCGATTGTATGTCTGCCCTCTGCGTTTCGTTTGTGCTGTCTGTTTGCTTTCCTTTCTGTTCGATTTGTATGTATGTAGGTACGTAAGTATTAATGCTTATTTGGGCGCCCCTTGACTCTTGCCTCGCACTACGCGATTGTAATTCGTCTAATGCAAACAATGCAAAACTTAAGTCGCATTTTGCCAACTTCGAATAATTTAAAAGTGGAAAGAGTTGTTGGCTGGAAGAGCATTCCGCTTGTGGATGTTGCCATAGTTTTGCACTTTTGTTATTTAGTAGTAGTGGGGGTAAAAACAAAGTTTCAAACCAATGCTGAGTGGCATTCTTATTTGCCCATTACTGCGTACTGAATAAATGCTGAGCTGAGTAATTAGAAATTGAAATTTTCGAATTTATTTTGTAGCAAAGAGTTTCAGTGGAAGTATTCAGTAATTAAATGCTGCATATTTATTTATAGAAAAATAATAGTTTTCAATGAGAAACTTAGACAGTTGCATAAAGTTCACAAATAAAAGAAAAACTTGACTATTCAGAGCTGTTAAAGCATATGAACAACGTTCATTTTAAATACTTTTCTATTGTACAAACTTAAAGACTTAGTAAAAGGTGTACTCCTGCATAAAATGATGGAATTTTAAGCAGAACGAGTACACAAACTTGTTTTTAACAATACGACCTTAATTTTTGCTTTATTTTGGGCCGATGGTTTCTTAATATTTCCACCACCATGTAGTTTGAATCTTAATTTTGGGTTTTAAAGCCACCAATGGTTTCATTTGCGACTATATAAAAAATTTAACTGAATATTTTAATATAGAGAGCATTTTGAATATATTTGTTTTGAAAGTGGAGTGGTGCAAGCCCTTATTGATGGACTTAACTTAGAAAGTTTTGAAATAATTATTTTTCTTAATATTTCAGCATAATTGTTCTCGCAAAACGAAACAAAAAAATTCCTTCTTAGAATAAAAAAAAAACGAAAAACCAGAAAACCATTTTTAATATTCTTTTTTTCAAATATTCTAATATTCTGTATTATAGTTCGCTGTTAGAACAAATTTATTTTGACAAGTCAAATTCCTTTTATTTCAATAAACTTTCATCATATAATACCAAAAACATAAGAAATATAAGGTTGTTTGACAATGCCTATTCAAGGACAACCAAAATTAAATTAATCTTTAACTTGGGCTACAGTTAGGTATTAAGAATAAATATAAGTTAACGATTGCACCAAGTTTCTCTGAAAGCTTATGTTGTATGTAGGAGAGTAATTTCTCAGCTTTAAAATGTCAAACCGACCGGTTGCTAAGAATCAAGTTTTTTTATGATTCATGCACCGGCCGATGCACAACCCAAGCTTTCAGAAACATGTGATTTCATCCATTCCCCAGCCGAATGCCGAACTGTCTTATGATAGTTATGTAAAAAAATAAAAACTGATCATAAACCGAATTCTTAAAAAATTATTATCGATGTGTCAACATTATAGTTATAAAATAAAAGTTTTTAGAAAAGGTTTTTATCTGGTGTCTGGTTGATCGTTCCTTCAATGGTCGTAAAAATTAAACTTTTTATTTTATTAATCCAAAATGTTCGGTTTGAAGGTTGACAGTGTTTTCAATATTTTTTTTAAATTATAAGTTTTCTGGAATATCGTTGGCTACAATTTTATTTTCCAGTACCAAGCCGCTCAGAGTTCTTGTTAATCGACTAGTCGAACAACCGATTAGTCGATTAGTAAAAGTTCTTTAAAAAAAATAGTCGAGTTCACCTAATCGACTAACCGTTTCCTTTCGACTTTTTCAGCTAACCGCCCATAAACAACTAGTCGACTGCCCCTTAGTTTTCGATTGTTCTACAAATTGTCTTCCTTCTTTACAATTTTGCGTTTTACATATATGTGATTGAATGTTTGTGCATATGAACAAAACTCGTTTTCAATTATCATAAAGTTTCTATGAATTTATTGTGAGCCACTGTCACTCTTCTAATAGTTGTCAAAAGTGTACGGTTAATCGATAGTCGTAACCATAAATTTGCTTCGTTAATTGTAAAATTTCAACTAAAGTTTTCAACAACCTAGAATAATGGCACAAACTTTGTTGTATTTTTATCTTCATATATCATGCCAGTATATGCCAGCCAGTATATAAAATTATCAAATCGGATTAGTATACTTCGATTTGTATCCAGTTGCCTACACATGCGCAGTCAGGGCTATCGAAAACGGGACATATTTCTTACGAATAAGCACACGCCAAACAACTTTTTCAGATTTGTTTAAATATTTTGTTTGATGAATTTTTTTTCTTCTAAGAATTGGCACACGTTTACAATGTACAATATGTTTCTTAAATTCTGCTCCCAAAGCATAGTACTAAGTTCCCGTTTGATGCGAAATGTGGTTGCCGTGAAATGGGAAAAAAATTCCACAACAATACGACGATAAAGTTGTACTTAGTTCACGCCGCGAAAATACTCACATCTTGGCAACATTTTTATATCAAAAGGCATTTGGTGGGGCAATAAATGCTGTTTTAATTAATTCTTATATAAGAACTGAGCATACCCTCGTTATTACCACATGGTATACAAAATATGTATAACCTTAAAGACTTCTTCTGAAAACATGCCACGAGTCCGGAATGAATCACAAAAGAATAGGCGACTAATGCCACTTTGTATTGTACATTAGACAAATTTAAAATAAAATTAAAACATTAGTTTTAATCATACCTACACGGGATGAGTTGAGCCTAATTAATCCCAAATAATACCCGTTTGGGACTACCTGCGATCAATTGACGACTAATTGTACCCGATTAACACAAATACTCTCTTTAGAGGTTAGCCGCCGAATTTTTGCAGGAGCTATTAGAGAGATATTTAAGTGGCTCTAAGGATGAATGTCTCGCAAAAGTCCATGAGTCGAATTATTGAAAAAGACTTTCAAACGTTTTACCGGACACTTGTTGAAAAAAAATAGTGTGAAAAAATGCAAACTAATTTTATTAAACAACGCTAATAACTTGAACAGAAAAATTTGTTTCTCGATGAACAAATTTTTACGGTGTCGAAAATATTTAGCAAGCGAAATGATAGGGAGTTCACATGGTCACCGAAGAAAGCTTCTGAACTGACTACTCAGGTCGAAGAGGATCATCATCCAGCTCAAATTAAAGGTGGTGAGCAAGGGGTCGAAATAACGGCCAAAGTTTTCCAATAAATTGCTTTGGAAGCGACTTAGGTAAACATTTTTTGTGCCAAATTCAGTCATTGACTTTGCAACAAAACGACCCTCTGGATATTTCCAATAAACCCGATGCATAACAAATTGTGGACAAGTTTGGAGGACATAAGTATCGAGTTCTAAGGAAACCTAGAATGTTACCGTTTACAACGCTATTCTGGGCAATTATTAAATGGTTTATCTAAAACCGCTATACTGGGCCCATTTCTTTGTACCCGACTTGCAAAAGAACGCTTCAACTTGGATACAATTCCCTTTACTTGCAAAAGCAACCCTGTTCGCATCTTTCATAATAGATGCGATTTGTTTAGTGATATTTAGGAACAGAAAATAGTAGTGCTAGCAAAATTTAGGTTGATGTACTTATATATTTACAAATACCATCCAAATAAAAATGGATTAAGCGTTAAAAGGAAATTTCCCATGTATTTCCTTAGGGTTCATTCACAATAGCGCAGTTTTTTCACATCACAACACTATATCTCAGGGGGGATATCATTTCACCGACTTGGCTCAATTCGCATATTTTTCCGAGTTATTGTTGTTGTTTTACATGCAATTCGTTATCCTACCTTGTGTTCTTTTGCAACTCGGTTACAAAGAAACGGGACTACTATGATTTATGCGAATTTCTCACACTTTAGTGATTTGCAAGGCGAATCCATACAAGGTGGTGCTATAAGTACAACTACAAAATTTCCATGTATTTTGTTTTTGCTTTTGCGTAAGAGTTATCAAAATTTAAACACATTTTGTTTTTGCTTTTAAGGCTTTTGAAAGCTCATACGCAAAAGCAAAAATAAAATACATGTAGGTGAATAAAAAAAAATCAAATCAGGTGCTTTTATGCCATCACCTTTTATAAATTCGCCTTGGTGATTTGTTTACGAACTTATTTTTTAAATTAGGCCAAAAAATCATATATGCATTTTGTTAAATGTTAAAAAAATGTTGATTTAATTAAATTCATATTTCAATAACTTTTTCCATTCATTTAATATTCTTTCATATATGTACATATTTCAATTTATATTTTCATTGCTAAGAAAAACTTCCAAATATAGTGAGAGAGTTTCATGAACTTGAAAGTTTAATGTGAATGCATCGGAGTGGAAAACAATTGCAATTATTTTCATATCAAATTTGTATTTTTTTTTTTTTTTTTTGCTTTCTACCAAGAAATATTCAATTACAATGTAGTGCATTTGCATGTCGAAAGATATTTTTGAATTTCATTTAAGGCAGAGAGCTTCTTGGGTCCATTAGAAAAAAAAGAAAACCAGAGATAAATGTAAGCTTTGATGCACATTCAGACAAAAGTGTACCATACTCTCCATTTAAATGCATCTACACTTTCTGATTCTGAAATGCAATACTTCAACTACCAAATAAATGAAGAACGATGTTCTCAATAACAAAAATAAAACAGTATAACATCAAGTATGCATTTTCGTGAAAGCAACCAATAGAAAAGCGGCAAAAATAGCAACAAAATAAAAATGGGAAATTCCTAAACTTAAACACTTTTGGGAATACCAAGCAACCGCAAAATTGGAGCTAAAATAAAAACAAAAACAAAGTGCAAAAATTAAAGCAAGCAAGCAAACCATACTGAAAAACTATGGAGAAAATATGCAAAAATTACTATTTGCAGTGAAGTTGCTCGGCTGTGGCTAGAGAAGTATATGCAGTTCTTTTCTTGATGGACAGCACAACTGACAGCAGGCACAGTGATGTGAAGGAACAGCAGAAGCAGCAAGAACACCAGCATCGACTGCACTGTAGCTGGACAGCCCAATGTCCAATATATGTAAATAGGGACGAGCAGCAAGCAGGCCGAAAGGACATTGGCTAAATGGTGTTAAGGTGCTTCGAATGCAGCTAGAGAAAGCTTTGGCGAGCGGATAGATAGACAGACGTGCATAGACTGAAGGATATGCACTGGGGAAATGGAGATACTAAACAAGCTTGTTAAGTGCAAAACAAGCTGCGCGTAGTGGCAGAAAATAAAATTACAAGTAGAGGAAAACATATACAGAAAACAAGTTGCCAGAGTGTTTATACAACGATATGTAGATATGTGGATATTGAAATTAGAAATATACTCAAGAATGTATACATAACGCTTCGTTAGATAACACAATTTTTGAAAAATATCTAGAAACTCCACTACACAAATACTCATATCCACATTTGAGATCTATCTTCATATGCAGCAGTATCAGCATATACTTTACATATATGTAGAGTGTTGTGCATAGCATAAGCAACAAAATGCAATACACTACATTTGACACTTTTGTTTATTGATTTTATTTTTAATAATTTTGAATAAAAAAAAATGTTCATTCTGTAACATAAACCATATAAATAAAATTTGCAAACTTTTCGGAAAATTCACAAAAAACTCAAAACATGACAAAAAAAATTCAAACTTTTTAATCCGAATTTCTAAAAAAAATTCCAATAAGCAGTTGTGGTAAAGTACAAGTTTCAACTGACTAAAAATAACGTTGATTTTTGTTAATTTTTTTATGTAAAACATGATAGTGGGAATTTTTTACATCGCACCACGAAAGTCGAGTCGATATCGTGTCACAAAGTCAATGTTGAGAAAAATATAGATACGTTCTGATTTCGGGAGCTAATTTCTACTACTATTTTTACTAACAACTACTACTATTTTTACTAATTTCTACTACTCTTTTTACTAACAACTACTACTATTTTTACTAATTTCTACTAATGGTTTTACTAATGCTACTACTAACTAATACTGCTAGTTTTATTTATTTCTAATGCTATTTTATTAATGATACTACAAATTACTGCTACTACTTTTATTTATTTCTACTACTATTTGAACTAATGCTAATAGTGTTTTGACTAATGCTGCTACTACCTACTACTACTGCATTTAATTCTTAGCACTACTATTTTAAATGCTACTACTAATTGCTATTACTATGTTTACTAATTGTATGAATTGTATTTCTTAATGATACTACTCTTTTCTACTTCTATTTTTTATAATTTCTACTACTATTTTCCTTAATGCTAATTATTATTAGTAGTAGTAGGTAGTGATTTTTTATATCGCATGGGAATCGCTTCTCGAAGTCAGGACATGAAGCTTTAATGCCACTACTTATTACTACCACTTTTTTAATAGTGTAGCTACTATTTCTACTACTATTTAACAATTTCTACCACTTTCTTAATAATTCCATTTTAAATTACTACTACTATTTTTACTATCTTTTGCCACTATTTTTTTTAATGCTACTACTAATTTTACAAATTTCTTGTACTATTTTTACTACTGTTACTACTAATTACTACTACTATTTTTACTTGCTACTACTGCTATTCTAAATGCCATTATTAATTACTGTTACTATGTTTACTAATTTTATATTCTATATTTTTTAATGATTCTTATAATTTCTACTACTATTTTTACTAATGTCTACTACTATTTTTTTTAATGCTTAGTAGTGGCTACTACTATTCGTTTTACTGATTTCTACTACTATTTTTTACTGATAATTTTTTAATACTCCTAATAATTACTACTACTAATTTTACAAATTTCTTCTATATTTACAACTGATACTACCACTTTTACTACTAAGTACTAGTAACCACACTATTACTATAACTACTTTCTATGAACGGCTTCTCTCTCCTATCTCTCCATGAAGTCGCATAGTCAAACAAAAGAAAATTTGGTCATGCGTTATATGGAGAAAAATGTCCAACACCGTCAGCAAAAAAGAAAAAACTATCAAAAATCAACGCGAATTTTTAATCACTTTAAAGTGGATCTTTGTTATACTAAAATAGTATTAAGTACTTTTAAAGTTTTGTAAGATTCGGTTTACAACGTTGAACAGTTCGTTAAACTCTTTTTAACTTTATCGAATTTTCGTACATTTTCTAAAAGGATTGCAACTTTTTTTCATATGGTTGATGTTATCATGGATCAGCTATACCTTTATAAAAAAATTATTGAACATAGATTAGTAGTAAACGTAAGTGATCAATTGCACTATATTGAATCTCGATTGCATCTGATATGTACAACACTGTACATGTATGTATGTATGTAGTTTGCGCTTTTGCACAAGAAAATGCCACAAATATCAAAATCAACCTAACAACCGCATTGGCTTTTGGCTTTGCTGTTCTATTCTACAACAAACGTTTGTTTGTCTGCAAATCCTTTTGGTAGTCGAAACTCAAACTCTTTACTTCTCTTTCCCTTAAAGTTCTTTTTTTGTTTTTGTTGTAATCGCTACAGCTTCAGTAGTGTTTCAAGTGCACTCTCAAGGAAGCAGTGAAGTGCATTACGGTCAGTGCACAAGTGGCTAAATGGGTATGCGTTGGAAAGTTGTTGAAGTTTTGTAGTAGGATATCATGGAAATTGTATTGGATAAACACAAACATACATATGTACATCTAATCAACAATTAAACTTGCAGTTATTCATACCTAGGTATATTTACATATATACAAATGTTTGAATGTATTTACAGTTGCAGTATTTCCTTTCACTATTTCCTATCTAACCAGTATTGGTTGCATATTAGATAAAATCAATAGACATTTTGTGGAAATAGAAAAACATTCACCTAAAGAGTGTCGGCATGTCAATAGCAGACAAATTAGGCAACGATTGGTGAACTAAGCAACCTTACAATTTCTGTTCTCCCATACCAGCAATTGAATTTATTGAATAAAATTTTAAATGAATTAATTAATGAATAATTTTATACATTTACTAACCAATATCCGTCTTGCTTCTCGGTGCGGTCGCGTTTATGCAAAGGAGGAGCAGTGTTGAAAATCAGATAACGAAATTTGTTGATATCGCCATTAAGATTTAAATTTGTTGTTTTATTTTCCCACAATATATGTATATGTCTCTGCTGAGGATGAAATAAATATACTAACTTAAATTCTTTTTAAAGCCACTGCCATACTTCTCAAGCATTACAAATTTTTTAGTGAACTTATAACCAACTGACTTCCATTCGAGTAAAAATCCATTTCGCATAAAAAATCCATGCAAGAAAAATATTTATACTCCTGTCGAAACTGTAAATCTATCATCTGCTATTATTATTATAATTATTATTATTATTATTTCTATTATTATTATTATTATTATTATTATTATTATTATTATTATTATTAAATACGAGTATACTCGCGCAGGGCCTAAAGAGATCTTTTGTTCTGGTCCTTTAAAGTAAGATCACTCATAACCTCAGGTTTCCAGTCGGGCAATGTGAAGAGTGTCATATAAATAGTAAATATTATCACTCAATCTCTGGGGTACTTCAGAAGTTGAGCCCTTTTTAGGGTGACATGCTTAGGATTTGAATAGAGATGATAGTAGCTCGGCAGGGTGAGTGAGGCTATGATTTATTACACTTGAGCAATCTACCAATAAATGCTCTGAAAATTCGTCAAACCCCGTCTTCTTCATCTATCCGCATCTTATAAAGATATTATCTTAACTTCCAGTGTCCTGAGAGGTAACCAGTAAGAGGTTTAAAACTCTTCCGGCTGAGATTCTATAGTCGTTGAGAGATTTTCCGAGAGGGAGATATTAACCTCGTGGATTGGCTTTTACCCTTAGATGTTCCACAGAAAAGCTGTGCCCCATATAGACGTCGGTCGCTGAGCCCTAAGTGAGCCTAACGTTTCGACAACGTTAGCCCTTTCGTTGCCTTCAATCCCCTCATGCCTCCGAACTCACCACAACTTTACTTTGTTATGGATAGCCAGTGGATTAAGGCGAGTTTTGCAGTCATCCACAAGCCCTGATGTCGTTAATTGTATTCCAATGCCTTTAGAGAAGCCTGTCCGACATAAGACAAATTCTGGCCCTATTTGGCCCGCCGTACTGCGAAGATACTCGCGGGCACAGGGTTCAATTGTGAAACTTCCGCTTAGAAAATGGTGCGGTAAGTGCCCATTGAGAGATTTTCCTGAACATTTGGTCCGAATATTCCAGCCCTCCCATCCTCCAGCTTGAATCCATCAGAGTACCACAGGAATTATTACCTTGTAGTACTTATTGAGGGACAGATAGTCTGATTTTCGAGTATTTGATAATGGAATCACTAAGAGACGGGATAAGTATTATCATGTGACCCCAAATATCGCCACTCTTCAGCATTGTGTGTAGGACAAGCGCAGATCTCGCAAACAAGTCTCCTTCTCAATCGAAATTGAGAGAAGGAAATACCTGTAATAAAGTCAGGAGCACCCTTATCGCCCCTGAGATGACGACCCAAACTCTACGGTAGAGATTACCCAAAGTAATACTGGTGCAAATTTGCTTAGTCTTGGGCTACCAAACCGGAGCTGAATAAGTTAGAATCCGCTAAATAACTTTATTGAATCCAGGTAATGTTCCCCATTTTTTACCAAAAAGCCCTTTACAGACTTAAAAAGTCCTTGTGGCCTAATTATAATAATGTGATAACTTTATCCAAAGTTACCCCTAGATATTTAATCTCCTCAATTTCGGCCCCCACTAATGTGGATATGTTAATTTTATTTGTAAAATAATTTGAAATACTTTTCATTGATTTAGAAAAAGGTACAATTTTTCGGAATACAAGATTTTACAATACAGTTATTTTCCATGTAAATACATATGTATGTGTGTACCGAACATTCCACATTATAAATGAAATTGTTAAAAACCTAATTACGTTTTGATTATTTTCGGGGTAAAATTTAGGCAACAGTTTTTTTAAACAGTTCCTTTAGCTATGATTTAAAATCCTGTCAAAGCCTTGCTGGTCGGAGATCAACCGTGACAATTAAGTAGGCAGATAGAACGTTTTGAAAAGAAAATGTATAGACTTCAAAGTTATTTTCAAACAACCCAGACCTTGTAATCCTTTTCAGCAACGTCCTAGGCCACTGGTCGGCAAGCTTTCAGGATGCAAAGCCATAGCAAATCTCTTTAGTATAATCCAAAGGAAAGGTATCAAATCAAAAGATGATATTTAATGCCAAGTGCTAATTAAAAATTTTGTTTGTTGGATCAAATCATAATATCTTTAGTTAATATTCTCGATCATTTACTTTTTTTTGCTTGAGCTTAGTAATAAATTATATAAATTGTTGTTTTAGTTTTTCAAACACAGCTAACGAAATTTTAGAAAAATTCATTCAACTGTTTTAAGGTTTGAAGGATTCGCGTTATCTAAGAGGAAAACAGTATAGTATATGTATATACTATGTCTTAAATCCATGTACTTGCTGTGCTCAACCATTATCAATGGTAATTCTTAGCCACTTCAAGCTCGCACTCAAAAACTCATTGAACTATAAATCGTAAGTATAATTTTTTTAAAAACTTCGTATTAGAAAGTGTAAAATTTTGATAAAAACTAGTTGAATTCTTATAAATTGTGTGTAGAGTGGGAAACTCTTATTGACATAATTTTTTATTATAGTAAGAACTTCGTTTTTATAATAAATTTACGACCAATATTTGTCATGCAGTTTTGACTCATAGTATAAATATTTCTGCGCAGTCATGCGTACACCCGCATGCACACATACATACATATATATTCGAAATCATTTAAATGACGAAATAGCGATGAATATAAATTTATTTGTTATTCAAAATTATTTGAATAGCGAATGAAAATATATTCGCGCCGGCCACCGGAGTCGTGTGTGTGACGAATGCGCGGTTCACTCGGAGTGCTCCTGGGTTAGAATGTCGCCCGGGGGATATAATACGAGTACCAAAACTTGTAGAAAAGCTTCCTTTTCTGCTTTATTAACAAATTGACCATATAGAATATAAAAGAATATAACGATTTCTTTTTTAGCTTTACTCTAATCAGTTGTGATAAGAGAAATTAAAAATGCCAACTAATGATATGTAAAAAAGTTAAGTAATAAATTTAAATATGTGAATAACACAATTTAATAATTATGAGGCACTAAACAGTTTTTTTTAACTTATAAGTGGTCAGTAGAGTTTCAATCATTGAGTATTTTCCTATATCGAACCTTTTTGCATATAGACTAAATATGTTTGTTCTAGACAGCAGCGACATGATATTTTATTAAATTGTTTTGAATCTTTTGTACCTCATTTAATTTTTGATCTGAACACATATTCCAAATTGATTTTAAATAGCGTAGTTTACATAAATTCGTAATTTGTGTCGTAATTGCATTTTGGTCGGTTGTTTCGGTTACGATATAGGAAAAAGTTAAAAGGTAGCATTTTAATTTTTATTTTATAGATCTGTTCATTCCTATTCAAATTCTCGTTCATACTGATATATATATTAATTTATCTACTCTGGAAACATTAGAGTCATCAGGAGTCTTCCTTAAATTGTTGACATAAAAGAAAAATAGTTTTTTTAATAAATTAATGCAGAACGTTTCTAACAAACCACTAAGATATAGCAATGCTGCACTTCGAGCAGTTGATGTTTATGATAAACTAACATTTACTCTTCACTTAAAAATAAAAAATTTTTGAATCAGATTTTTTTATGTTTTGTTTTTTTTTGAATAACAATTCACTCAAAAATATCCGTCTATAGTTTATAATACCCATGCATCAATGTACCTCCAGTTTTGTTTAATGTTTTTGGGCTACTTCATTCCCAAAGCTTTCATACTCGTATAGATTTATTTGTATTCTTATAAAATTTAATCAATAATGTAATATGAAACTAAGCTTTTGAGTCTAAGATTAATAAGAATAAAAAGCAGGTTTGTAGGCAGGGCAACATTAGCAATAATAATATTAGGACTAAAATCTTGTCAGAGCCATAGTGAACTTTAAAACTGACGAAGCAGCGATGAAATGCTTAGAGAGCGTAGGATTATTAGCTTAGCTATTTCCCCGTTGAAAGAAAAATGACTTACCTTAACGAGAGTAATAGAACCTTGGGCATTTAAATAACTTAACTGCAGAAAATCTAATTTAAAAGAAATATAAGAAATTTACAATTTAAAAAGTCACATTGGAACGTTCGCTCGTTACAACTCGCTTCGCTCCTCCTTTCAGTATTTTCGTTTAATTTCCAAATGAGTCAGTCTGCGTTTATGTACTCCAAATATGGAACCGCAACGTGTCAGACAAGCCAAATCAAGCGCAATTTTGCAGCCCACTAACACAACAAAAAAAAACTAGAAACAAAAAACAAAAATACTGAGACCGAAAACATCTGCCCAGTGCCAAAGAGCTGAGCAATTTATTTCATTTGAATTTCGGTTGAAAATTGCAACATTGAAACTGAGAATATATTTTTTATGATTTCGTTTTTTTTTTTTTTGTCAAGTAGTCTCGTGTGCGTTTGTAGTAGTGAAGCTATTCGAATATAGCAACTACGCTTCAACTGCAGTTATTTCAGTGTAAAGAAATTACCTCTGGGTCTGACCGGGTGTATACGCATATTCGACAAAGTAGACATACACACATACATGCACACACACATACAAACATACATACATATGTAGCTTATGTACATGTGTTTAAAAGTGTGATTTGCTCATTTTTATTTGTTGCAATATTGCAACTTTGTATACAAAATTTTAACTTCATGTAGTACTTGCGCCAAGTAGTATGTTTCAAATGCTTCTTTTTTTTACTGTTACTCGTGTGTGTCCACTTAGGGTTTTATTTTTCTTGTTTTTTATTTTTTGTTTACCAGTGCGCTGCATTTATTTTTATTTTCTTTATGCAGCACCTGATATCCACTTGCGGCCAAGGTGAGCGAACATACAGGATGAATAAACATGAAAGAGGGCGTAGTTAAGTGGATGCTCAACGTTTTTGCACCGCAAAGCTGGTTAAAAGGATTTCGGCCATTTTGCATTTGGCTGTGTGCGCTGGTTTTTTTTTTAGTTTTTTCTTCGTAGCTAGTAAAGTTTTTTGTAGTTACTTATTTTTGGGAGTTTTTTTCATTGGTGAAAAAGGAAAATTAAAATGTGGCCAAAATATCCATCAAGTGTTCGCTGTTCATGCCGTTGAAGGGGAAAATAAGTGGGGATCAGCACGAGTGCGCTGGTCAGTGAAAGAAATATCGCATTTTAAAAAGCACAGCTAGTACATATTTATTTGTATGTTTTTATGAACTTATATACAAATTTATATTTTTTTCAAATGACAATTTACATATGTACAATTACTATAGCAATCGACCAAATAAATAGTTAAAAGTTCCAAGTCGCGAATTTATTAAAAATATAATTAAATTAAAGCGATTCGTTAAACTATACAGAAATTCAATTTAATAAATTATTATTTCCAGTTTGAATAAATAATTAATTAAAAGTCGCCGCCCCCCTTGAGCATTGGTACAGCGGCAAAAAGCTTGACTCGTTGCTTGCTGATTTGTGTTGGACATTGATAGATGAGTCTTATTAAATTTAATTTAAATATTGTGTACAAATTTATGATACTTATTGATAACACTTATAAGATACAAAAAAAATAAAACAGCACACATAGTTAGTGTAGCTTTTTTAAAAAATACAAATTTTGTTAAGTTTTTTTTTCTAATGGTTAGTTTGCTCAGAACGTTGTCTTTGCTTAAGTTTCTTACTATTACAAGATGTCACTTAATGTATAAGTATCAAAGGGTAAATTAAAATATTGACGAAACGTGAGGGGAAAAACATTAAAAAAAATGGATTAAATTTCAGTTTTTTCGACATATTGGCTACAAGGACACAAAAAACATTGATTTTGGGGTTTACAGTCATCTAAGAACTTAAAGACGGACTTCTTCTGAGAAGCTTTGCCAAAGAAAGTTTACCAAAAAGGTCAACATTAAAAAAGTTAGAGACCGAAGAAAAATGTGCCTTTCTCTTACAATGGGCCACTTTGATGAAAAACTTCAACAAAAATTTTTGTATGAAACCATGATGGTAACTCAAAAAAGTAATGATGCAGTTCGATTCGTAGGACCCGAAATAGGGGGAAACCGTCGAGTTTGGTCTTGTCTTTTTTTTTTTTTTGAAAAAAGCTATCACAGTGTAATAATTCACAGATATTCGATGAGTGTGGCGAAAAAATGGGATTGGAATACATAGAAATTATGTCAGTATGAAATTTGGAACACGAAATGGTGGTTTTCAAAAATATGCTTGCTCAAAATTCACCTTTTTGAATATTTTGCATTTGACAATTCTGTTTTCCAAAATATTGAATTACAAAACTCAGTATTAAACTATAACATGTATTTATTTTAGATTTTCATATTGTAAAATGTTAGCATTAATTAAATGACGGATTAACGAGAAAAGCGAAATTTGAATAGCGGGGTTTACATAGTCATTGTGTTATAAAATCATAGCATGGCGTAAAAACAAAGAAAAAATAGGCAAACAAAAGTGACATGTTTTTTGAACGTTTACGCTAATACTCGTCGTCCCGTCACACATGTCTGCATACAAGAGTGATGGTGTAAATCCCACTGTTGGGAGTTCTTATCATAGTCGTGAAATTATAAATTCACCATTTTCAACTATTTAGAACGTTTCCTAAAAATTTCATTTACTCTCTGTGTTGTGCTCTGTTTTTGCCGAAGCAATAGAAAAAATTGTTAGCGATGCTAATTTTAAGCTGAAAGAAATGACCTTGCACCTAGACAGATTATACGAGAATGCATTGTGCTAAGCCTGAGCCACATGCGCGTTTGCATTGCATTCCGAGCTTGCTCTAAATATACAATAATGCGGGTAAGGCATACAATTTTTAATACGAAAGAACCAACTATGTTATATAAGACTGATATGCCACTGAATTAATAAGTTCTTGAAGTCGAGCGTTTTGTTTTGTTACAAAAGTGGAAAGATGACGATTTTTTTAAAATAATTTTTTGCACAAAACAAATCCATAACGAATGCTTAAATTTGTTCTGTTAATCAGAATTTTTAGTCACTTGAAATTTACTTTCTTTTTTACCAGAATTGAATAGGCTAGCAAACGGCATAACCAAAAAATGTCTTAAAATTGTCATTAAAAAGATTAAAGATTTGTGGAATTGTTATAAATTTCGTGCTTAATGTGAATCATTCAATTGTATGCTGTTAAATATAACATGAACTTTATTTTTTTTTTTTTTTTTGAAAAAGATCAACGAAAAAATTCACCATGAAAAATATTTGTAGTGTAATAAAAATCTCCAGGCATACTTTTGTGAGCGACTGTACATATTTCTTAAATGTACAGTTAAACCGAAGATGCAAATATTGTAAAGTTTGTAAGATTTTCTCTACCAAAAAAGCGAAATTCGAAAAGAGGAATTGCAGAAAAAAATGAAGTGATTACAATATTTTTTTTTAATAAACTGAAACCTCTCGTATAAGTTTTGATACCTGTACGATTTTGAAAGTATTTTCAGTGATTATACTCTCAAAGTTACAGAGCTGATTTATTTAAAAATCTTCGAAATCATCGTTCTTCACAAGGCGGATCCATGTTAAGTGATGTTATAAGTACAACTATAAAATTCCCGTATATTTTGTTTTTGCTTTTGCATATGAGTCGTCAAAATTTACATATATTTTGTTTTTGCATTTACGGCTTTTGAAAGCTCATACGCAAAAGCAAAAACAAAATATATGTAGTTATGTAGTTATGTAGTTAGTAATTATGCCATCACCTTCTATAAATTCGCCTTGAAAAAATCAAATCGGCTGCTATAGTAACTTCACCTGACATGAATTCGGTTTGATTCATTACAACATATTTTGTAACTCGTACCGATGCACGTAACTATGATTTGACTTATTTCAAATCTTAACTACACCATTTTCAAGTGTTCTATAGAAAGGGTCAAATTAAAATACGAAAACGTTAATTAAAAATAAGAATAGTCAATTGGAATTTTGAAAGTGACATTTAGAAATAAGAATTGCCATTTTAAATTGTGAATGCGTTAAAAGAATATGATAATAGTCAACTGTAAATAAGAAAGCGTCAAATGAAAATGTGAAAGGAGAAGGGGCAGTATGCCAACAGGCAATCATCGTTCCATGCGAATGTAATCATCCTTCAAGATAAAGGTCGGCATATACAAAATGTTATTGCAATTATGATTTGAAAAATATGTATTAGAAATGAGGTTCTAATTCCCATTTGACTAATTCTCACTTTTCATTTGGAAATCGTTATTCTTATATTCAATTAATTAATCATTAATAGTCAACTGACTATTCTCATTTTCAACTGGCACTTACTCATTTTCAAATAGAAATTGTGTTGATATACATATGTACATAAATTTATTTCAGAAAATGTGCACTAAACATGTATTTGACTGATATCTTAAATTCACTCTGTTCAAATATTCACCATCAAAATTATTGTTGCTTAAGGGAAAATGGACAATCGTTTATCACCCTATGAACCGTGCCGACTTTCTCTTTAATGGGTTTTCTATAGTCACCCACTACAAAGGCTACTTTTTGTTACGCTCCCATTTTTTTCAGTGAGTACTTTTGAATGAGAGAAATATGACCACACTCAGGCGGTAGAAGCTACACCTACATGTATACCGATATACATACATACATACATATATTAAATGGAAAATTTGTTTGGGGATGAAACCTTTTAGCAGCAGCATTGTAATTTAATAATTTTTAGGACGACGCATTTTTAAGTGCACATCAATGGAAAAGCAGTGGGAGTAATATTAAAAAACAACAAAAAAAAGTGTATTTTGAGGTTGTTTGGCTGAGTTTGGGGCTAAAAGTGTTCCAAAGTGTTTAATTGAAGAGTAAAGTAAAGTGATGTAAGGTAAAATTGTTAGTGACACTGAATTGAAAATCGGAGCGAAAATAATGATGCTGTTTTGGGTATTTAGTTACCGTTAGGGACGAAACGATACAATTAAGGACAAGTTGATACTCGATACTTTTCGTTCGATAGCAAGTGATTTTGGTAACGATACTTTTCAATAAAGTACTGGGTAACTATAGAAAGCCGATACTAAGGCAAAGAAATAAAAAAATAACAAAATTTCCATTTTATTGCTTTAATTTTTGATAACTTTTCAGTAATAATAATAATATAATATTCCATATTGACGACGATCTTTCATATTTTCTGCCATAAAAACTATAACCGTAAAATTAAAAAAGAGTATCCAGGACCATGATTTAAAAAATTGTAAAAAATTTATCAGAAATTCAAACCTGAAATCCACAACGTTTAAAAAATAGTTCCAATTAATGTGCTTGAAATTTTGATGAAAGTTAATTTAATTTAGTCACAGGTTTGTAATTGGGATTTATAGTTTGATAACAAATGAACGAAAAAATTGTAATGAAAAACATTGCGAATGATGGCCAGGATTTCAAAGAAATTTCGAAAACTTTCCTAGACTTCAACTCTCAAAGATTTTTCCAAATTCTAATTGAAGAACTTGAAAATTTGTTATATTTAGTTTAAATTTTAAAATTGTGATTTATATCGGGTGTTTTTTTAGGGGTATAGAACTTCGAATTGAAATAAAACACAAGAAAATCGTTTTAAGGTCCATCAATTTGGCTTTATTGGAAGGATAATTTTATGCCATTAATGTTTAAATATGATTTCGGGCATGTGGCCGCCGCGGCTGGCTCAAATAAAGCCAATTCTACAGGTCCAATTTTCAACCACTTTTTCGAGCATATGGGGCCGTATGTCGGCAATAACGCCACGAATGTTGGCTTCCAATTCCCCTAACGTTTCTGGTTTGTTGGCGTAGACGAGCGACTTCACATATCCCCAAAGAAAATAATCCAATGGTGTCAAATCACACGATCTTGGTGGCCAATTTACAGGTCCATTCCGCGAAATTATGCGCTAATCGAATGTTTCCTTCAATAAAGCGATTGTGACGTGCGCTGTGTGGCATGTAGCGCCGTCTTGTTGGAACCACAACTCATCCACATTCATGCCATCCAATTCGGGAACAAAATAGTCGGTTATCATGGCTCTATACCGGTCTCCATTAACGGTAACTGCCTCTCCAGCATTATTGCGGAAGAAGTATGGCCCAATGACTCCACCAGCCCATAGAGCACACCAAACAGTCAGTTTTTGTGGATGTAATGGCGTTTCAAGGGTCCCATGTGGCTTCTCTTCACTCCAAATGCGGCAATTTTGCTTGTTGACGTAGCCATTCAACCAAAAATGAGCCTCATCACTGAACAAAATTTTGCGATGAAAATCAGCATCGAGATCAATCTCATTTTCGGCCCATACACCAAAATCACGACGCATTGCATGGTCTCGCGGCTTTAATTCTTGCACAAGCTGGATCTTGTAAGGTCGCAAGCCAAGATCTTTGCGCAAAATCTTCCATAAAGTTGATGGGCAAAGCTCCAATTGCTGTGCACAGTGGCGAATCGATTCATTCGGGTCCTCTTCAACACTTTGCTCTACAGCGGCAATTGTTTCTTCGGTGCGCACTGTTCGACGTCTCTGCGGATGCGTATTATCACATAGAGTAAACGTAGTGCGAAAACGATCCATGGTTAACCGAATTAATTGCTCTGATGGACGATTATGTCGACCATAAAATTGACGGAGCTCGCGGTAAACTTCGCGAACTGAACCATTATTTTCGAAATAAATTTGCACGATTTGCAAGCGTTGTTCTTTTGTCAACCTGTTCATGATGAAATGGCAAACCAAACTGAACATAAATGACATTAGAGTTGCCAGATTTGACCACAAAATGCCAGTTTTATCTCTATTCGAAAAACAAACCTGTAAAAAAAACACCCGATACTTTTATAGAAAAATTAAGGTAAACAATTGCCACTAAAATCAGTAGAATGTATTTTGACGCACATTTGGTAAATTTAGTACAAATTTCGAAATTGTGATTTATAGTTTTATAAAAAATTTGCGAAAAAAAGTTATAATGAAAAACATTGCGAATATTAGAACATGATTCCAAAAAAAATTTCAAAAATCATCTGGAACCTTTGAACTGCTTGACCCAAAAATTTACAAAAATTCTAATTAAAAAGCTTGAAATTTTGATGAAAATCTGTAAAGTTAATTAAAAGTTGAAATTGTGATTTATAGTTTTACAAAAAACTTAAGGAAAAAACGATCATGAAAAACATTAGTTCTGAAAAAAATGGTTTTGAAATTTTTTCTCTAACCACTTAAAATCTCAGGAAAAGAATGAATAAGGTATTGCGAATATTAAACCATGATTCCAAAAAAAATGACAAAAGTCATACGGAACTTAACTACATGCCCCAAAGTTTTTGAAAAACTTTAATTCAAAAGCTTTAATTTTTATGAAAATTTGTTAGACTTAGGTCGAATTATGAAATTGTGATTTATAGTTTTACAAAAAAAATAACGAAAAAAATTATCATGAAAATCATTGGGCTTGAAAAAAAATTGTTTTGAACATTTTTTCTTTGGCCGCTTAATAGTTGTGATATGGTTTCCCACATGACTACTGTTAAAAAAAAAAAACAGTTGACCAATTGTTTCGCAAGATTTAAAGCGCGTTTTCATCCAGACTTTATTAATGGCAAAATATTAATTTAAAATTTAAAGTAATTTTTTTGATATTTTTACCCTACTCAAAATATGTGACCTTAAATCGTCCATTTGGCAAAAAGTCGCTCCCACTTGCATCTACTATTTATTACCTTTCTATTTATTTCAACTCATCCAAATTGTACCTTAGTTGATGCAAATGCATTTACCCCAACTACAGCCATGCGAATTGTTTGCTTTTAAAATCAACAATTAAAAGCAATCGTTGTCCAATTCCTAGCTCAGCTGGCACGTCGCATTAGCACCCCACCACTCTCTTTCGAATTCTAGCAAGTAATTAAACGCATTTGTCATATTCTTGTTTGCTTTTAAACTTGCTTTGCTCGTTGCCGTTTTGTTTTTTCCGCAATTATTTATTGCTGACTTTTGACCAAAGACCAAAGACACCTTTATTCACAAAATCGTTTAGATGAGAGAGAGAGAGAGAGAGAGAGAGAGAGAGAGAGAGAGAGAGACCGAGCGATGCTTATGGAATGCCAGACGCAGACAAACCAATAGGGCAATCGGCAGACAAAAAGTGAAGTACAAAAATTTTGCTACCGTATGCCAAATGCAGACGTTCGAGGTGGACGAATTGGATAAGTACATATTAATAAATATTTACATAAATATTTCAGAGTGAGATATGTAGTAGAGGGTTGTAACGGTATTTCGGTAAATGATTAAATGGACATTTTTGATTTTAAAGGAATGACATTTAAAGTGTTTTGCTTAAATTTATCAGTCAAATGAAATTATATTCGGGGGCGTAATATGGTAATCATTCCAAGTTGATCTTTTCCATCACGAACCGTTCTTTTACCGACGCCCCTAAAGTTAAAAGCGAACAATGAAACAAAAAAACCATGCCATTATTTATCACTAACGTTATAACTTTTGCCTTTTTACACAAATACAATCCAACTATTTCAGGTGATCCTTACGTAAAATTTTTTTTTATTACACCACATTTAAGAGAATGCCTACTAAAATATTCACATTAAAAAGCTAAATTATTTTAATTAATTAGACTATTTGCGACTTATTGTGGAAATAATTAAACCATACCAATTGGTTTGTGAAATAAATTACCACCTTAATCAAAATAGGATTTCCATTTTTCCACCACACCTAAATATTTGTGACACTTTTAAAATTAGCATAAAAAGATGATGTTGCTGATGATACGTAACGAATAAGATAGAAGTAAAACAAGATTACAAAAATTTTAAATAAACATTGTAATACTTCAAGTAGTGCCCCGCTGTACGTTCATGCTCTGAGATGATACCATTAGGAGCAGTTGTTCGGTGCGAGTTTAAACTCGATTTAAATCTAAACTTAGCTTTAACTACAGAGCTGTTTTACAGTGAGAGCTTAATACCGACTCTACTATCATTAATATCGGACCTAAAGTACGGATTTTGAAAATAAATCGATTCTAGCGCTATCTAGCGAACCCAGTTTTCATAGAAAGAGCTCTCTCGTTGCACCAAACCATGCTTTTCTAATTTCATCAAAATCGGATTAAAAGCAGAGATTTGCTACACAACTTATCTCTAGCGCCACCTAGCGCATCTATTTTTCATAAAACTAGTTCTGGTAATACCCATCAAACATTTTTAGTTTCATCAAAATCGGATCCTAAATACACATTTCGTAAACAACTCGCCCCTAGCGTCACCTAACGTGTTTCTTTTTGAAGTAAGGCGTAATTTTTAAGAGGCTACTGAAATTTTAAATAAAAGCAAACACGTTAAATTCAGAAATATGCTATAAACTTTTATTTGAATCGATAGGGCGGTCGGTATAATTTAATGTTTGAGTATTATTTATGCAAATATTGGTCGCGGCTACGCTTCAAATGCCCCATGCGCTTAGTCCAATTTTGCTGTACTCTTTCCAACATTTCGGCCGGTATCTCACGAATAAATGATTTAATTTTGGCTTTCAGTGCATCAATCGAAGCAGGATTGTCGCTATATGTAGATATGAGCCTCAACGCAGCCCTACTAAATATAGTATAAAGGCCTTAAATCGAACGATCTAGATGACCAATTGACAGACCCCAAAGGTTCAATAGGTAATTGTTTCGTGTATTGTGTGGCACCGTCTGGTTTAAACCACATGTCATGCAAATCAAGTTCTTCCATTTTGGGTAAAGAAAAGTTTGTTATCATCGCACGGTGGCGCTCACCATTCACAGTAACGTAGTAATTCCCATCATCTTTAAAGAAATATGGCCCAATGATGCCGCCAGCCCATAATCACACCAAACAGTGACTTTTGCTGGATACATTGGTAGCTATTGCAATGTTTCTGGCTGTTCTTCACTACAAAATGGCAGTTTGGCTTGTTCACGTATCCATTTAATCAGAGATGAGGTTTGTCGCTGAATTGGATCTTCGGCTAACTTTTCAAGAACCAATTCACCAAAAATTAGGCGTTGCGTTAGTTCGTTTGGCTTCAATCTTTTTGCACCAGCTGTATTTTGAAAGGCCTCACAGATACCCAATTGCGGCAAACAGCGCCACTAACACTGACCGATACAGCTGCGATATTTTCCTCAGTTCGCACACCACGTAAGCGTGTTGGTGGTTTAATGTGCAACAATGTAGTAAATTTGGTGCGAAATTTTGTCACAATAGCCCGACTGAGGTGGGTACAATTAAAGTGAATATAATGTGGAAAGCGAACTTTCTTAACAGAATACACATTTTGATAATAAAGTTCAAAAATTTGCAAGAGTTGTTCGTTTGTAAGAGGATTGATGGCTCAATTATAGACCAAACTGCAGATGTTTGACATTGACACAAGACATGAAACGTTTGTCAGCTGTCAAAACTAGTGTTGTCAAAGAGAAAATAGCTAAAAAATTATCCTTTATATCGGAAAAATTTCCCATTATCCCTTGTCAAGTTTGATTTGGTGACAAACCGGTTTCGTTCAGAACGAAAAATTACACTGAGTATGGCACAACAATCAACTTTCTATTCTGTCGGAAACTCAGAAGATCAAAGGGAAATAGTATTTATTTTTAATAAAAGTATTTTACTTTCTGAATATTTTGACTCATGTGCCACCTAAAATATAGTATATGCCCGTGCCATAGGTTTTAGAAATATGTTATAGGGAATATATTTACTAACGTTTTTTTTGTTATTTTTCTTGAGGGCTGGATGCGTAGCTGAACAAAAAATCAATTTTTATTGACAACGTATAATTTCTAAACAAATAACAAAGAACAATCAGATGATCGCTGGAACAACTACCGTCCGCTCTTAAACAATACAGACCAAATCGCATGTTTCATGAAAGATGCAAATTATAACCTATCTGCCGTGTTTTTTAAAACACTCAGTCACAAGAAAGTAGAAGTATAACTTTTTGCTGTTTAAGGAAAAATTTAGTAAAGTTATGACATTAACTACATAATAAACAAAATAATAATTTGAAATATCACCTTTAATACGACACGTTTAACTAACAGTGCAATCAAGTGTGCATTTATCAAAAACATGAATTTGATGTCATAGCTAATCAAATTTCGAAATATTTACTTCCAGAAGCTTCCTTTAACATAGGAGTTGTTTTTTTTTTGTTTTGGCAAGCACCTAAACTGTTAGTCAAGGATGCAAGTGAAATTTTCAACTGACAATTTCGTGCATTTTTCATAGCAGCGGCAAAAGAAACGCCAGATGAAAAGTAAAAACGATAGCAAGGATATATTGAAAGCAGAGGACCAAAGAGCAACAAGACTCATTGTCAGCAATTTTTGTGTTGTCGAACATAAGCCAACCCACCTACGAGCGAGAAACTATCGCTGTTCTTTCCACCATCAAACACCACACCCATGCGTCGAAACCAACGGTACTCCCCCTATAATTCGTCCATTACCCGGGGACGACGATGGTAAACGTAAATAAATTTGGAATTTCACAGAACTTAGTTTTGCACATTTTCCTTGTTTTTCTATTTTCTGCATTCTATTTGTCATTCTAGCTTCAAATTTCCGGACGCGCTGTTTTGTTAGTGTTCGCCTCCAAAGCAAACAATTTGGCAGCAGCAACAATGGTGGACGGTAGCGTTGGCAGCAAACGGTGAGTGCGATGAGCGCGGCCAACACTTTGCAATGTGAGAAATTGGTGACAAGTAGAAAACACTTCAGCAAATGTATGGGCTGATTTCTTTTTCAAATGCAACACCGCTGCCAACGTTGCTCTTGTCTGACAATCAACTTCGCTTTGGCTTTGGCTCTTCGGTTCCAGTTGCTCTGATCGCTGCCAACTGAATTTTTGCTTTTGCCATTGCATTTGTCGACTGACTGCCAAGCTATGTAAGTGCACAAAACAAAAAAAAAAAAAAGGAAGGAGGAAAGTATAGTACAAAATTGCATAAAAATGGCGAGAAAAATTAGAAGTTAGTTGGTGTATTCGAATCAAGGTGTGAAATGTTGGCTGGTCCTAAGATGAATGTCGCTGCAGGCTGCAATGCCGAGGTGTGGAGCTATTGGCTGGCTAAAAAAGGTGCAAAATTTGTGATGTGCAATCAAATGAAAGGAAACCAATAATCGAAAAATGCCAATGCAGTGTAAGGAAAATTATTGGCTTAGAGCAACCAAGCAACAACAACACTTACAACAACAAATCTAGTATATTGGCAAATAAATAAAATGCATTTAAGTTAGAAGAAAAAAAATAAATAAATAAAAAATGTGAAAAGTTACTTGGCAAAAGCCAAAAACTATAACGAGCGAAAATCCTTCAGAGTTTATGTTGAGCTGCGTTCTCTACTGAGTGTGAAATAGGAATAATTTAGTGGTTCATTTGATCGAGGCGCTTGTGTAGCGTCGGTCGTTGATTGGTGGTGTGACGCTAAATTTTGTTAGTCGGAGACGCCAAGCTTTTTGGCAATAAATTGCATAACTCCAGAGGCTGGCTGGCTGAAATTTAATTTTCACTTGGTTATTTTTAAATTCTGAAATATTAAATTTGAAATTGTTAAGCGGGAAGAGAGGCAGAGTAGTTCAGCTTATTTCGTATTTACAAAGCGTCTTTTATTAACTAGGTACGTATAAGTCGATGCAATGATCTGTATTCGATTATCGAATGAACTGTTTTGAAAACGCGCTTGCATAAAATTTGCAAACTTAGCTGCAGATCAGAAACAGCTGCTCAGATAATTTAAATAAATATTGAAAAAGCGTAAATAATATCATGTTTTAATTTAAACAATCTATACGCTGGATTTCTAAGGTATTAAGTATTATGGGTACTGCGTTATAGAACCAAATTTAAAATTTGCTTTAAAGATAAAGAGCTGAAAGCCGGGAGGCCCCAAACAAATGATGGAGAATATGAAAATATTGAAGCACACTTCCTTCGCTCTTCGTTTATGCCGTTTTTCTAAACCTAGACATTGACAGAACAGAAAACCGAAATAATACTGCTGGTTTACAACCAAAATGAAGATCGAATACCTCTATCCTATTCTTTTGTACTGAGTGCGACATCCTCCGCCATATAAACATTGGATAGCTTCGCCGTTTGCCAACTGATTTTCTTTTGAAACTTCAAATTAGTACATACAATTTTAATCGTATATTGCTTCACACCGAGAGAACGCGCCGAAACAATCGGCCGAATGTTGGAAATTATGACGGGCTTCTGGATGCAAATTTTAATGACCGGTGGGGCGCATTTCACTACCTCTGGTTTTGTTAATAAGCAAAATTACCCCAATTGAGAGACAGGAAATCCGTACAAGATTCATGAAAAATCATTACATGTTTAAAACACGACTTCTTTTTTTTTGGCCGTCGTGTGCACAAAAACCATCGTCGGGCCATTTTTCTTCGTAGAAGGTGATGGTAAACGATGAAGGTGTATCTAGAAATATGTGAAAAAGGTATGACTGACTTCCGGTTTCAACAAGACGGGGCGCCATGCCACTCAAAAATCCCTAGACATGCCATATCGAAAAGAGGCGATATGCACTGGCCACTGTAGATTATCCGATTTAACCTCCCCGGAGTTCTTTTCGTGGGGTTATTTAAAGAGTAAAATTTACGTCAATAAAGGTGGTAGTTTAATTGATGTTGTTTTTAAAAAATAGTTTACATAAAATATAAAGGATTGAACTAAAAATATCAAAAAAAAACACTATGCACCTAATGCAACTTATTGTTTCTTTCAAAAGTTATTCCACATTCTCATACCGGAGGAACTGATGGCGCACGCTGCATGTCTTTTGTACATGGACAAGTTTTCCAGATAATTCCAATTTGCCGGTATTTAGCTAAAAAAAAATGTAGTTTCCTCTTAATAATACTTATATGTAACTGTAGATCTTGCGAATCAATTGGGCAGTCTTAATACCCAACACAACAAATGAGGTGTAATAAAGTCATATCACATTGACAAGTTTAGTCGTGCTAAATTTTTATTCGTTAATCTTTTGAGGATCGAAGAGCAGTCAATGCTAAATAGTATCAAAAAAATTTCTTTCACGAAGCCATCGGCGAAATTAGAAATAATGGGAGGAAACTTCGCAATGCCAGCACTCACCCAGTAATTGAAACAGCGTATATTTGGTTGTACGATCACCACCAATTGGTACGAATTCGCTTTGCAATAAAATTTCGTTTTTTGTTTTCTATTTTTTTTATTTTAACTTGCTATATCTCGTATTAAGATGCCCAACTGGTTCGTAAGATCTATGGGATTAAGTGGACCCTATTGTTTTAGCTAAGTAACGGCGAAACGCCAATATCTCAAAAACGTGTCCATATAAATAAAATAAACTCAATTATCGAGTGTGAATTGAACAGCGACAGCCGGTGCGCAAACAAAGTTATTTATTTATAATCCATTGGTTAATCGTGCGTAATTAGTATACATAGTAATAGTAAGTAATAGATAAATATAAAATGATTTTGATATTAAGCTAAATTGAATTTCCCCCAAAATACTGGTTTCTTCAAATAGCACCATCTTTTAAAATTCTTTTTTTTTTGCTAACTGTCATATTTTATTTCATTTGAAAACTATCCCTGTTTACAAAAAAAAAAAAAAAAAAAAAAACAATTTAGCATAGAAGTTCAGTTGTTTGGTATGAAATTTTTGAGAAGGGATTTAACTTAGTACTCAAGTGATAAACGAACATTTTTAATAAAAATGGGGAGATTATTTTTATGAATTTAAAAACAGAAAACTTATTGCCGCAATCAATAATGACGACAATTTTGCAGAAGGCCTTTGAATATAAAAATTACTAATTAGTTATGTATGTAGTTAGGACAGATTTTTAAGTATTTAGTCAAAAATGTAGTTTAGTGATTGTAGTGAAAAAAGCTTGAGTAGGTAATGGAGTCCGATGGATTCATTCTGTATCACCTGTAGTAAATTCAGAATTCCACTGTAAGGAGTTAACCCTAAACTCTTTATAGAAGTAATGCTAGGATCAGCTGGGGCCTATTGGAAAACGTCAAGCCGTACTGCAGAGACATAATCGGCATTCTCTTTCGGCAGGCGGCAGCTCACTTTACTTAATCGACTTGTATTTTCTGACTACAGTTGGCTATTTGTTGCATAGCTTTCCCATTTAACGATTAATTTCAGCGCCACTTCTTTGCGAACAAAAAAAGTTATTTAAAAATAAGTTTCATACAAATAAATGCCCATAAATATGTTTACAACTATGCAATATTTCATGAAAGTATTTCATAATATTTGCATCTACATATCTACAGAGATTTCACGCTTAGAAATTTAAAATTAAAGTTGACATTTTGACATGCTGTTTTGTTTAGGACAGCAAATTCTATTTTCAATTTTACCGTTTCTCACAACCGCATTTGTATTTCACTTTGTTCTCCATTGAAATGACATGCTGCGCCTTTGATACGCTTTATTTTTTACGAAAGGTTATGTGCAGGTGAATGTATGTGTGGTGGGTTCAACTCCGTTTGCATTCCATTTAGCTTTGTTGGGGTTATTAATAATTAAGTTTCATTAGGGTAAATGACAACTCAAAACGGACTAACACAAAATACATAGAGTGCAGATTTTGTGCCTGTCCCCGGAATTGGTGCTAAAAAGATGCAGAGCGGGAGAGTTGGTACTCTAACTTTAACGAACTTTCAATATCATCTAAATACTTTTTTAAACTAAAAAGAATTTTCAGACCGATTGTTTAACAAATAATTTTTTTTATGAAAAAGAGTACAATAATTAAAATTTGCAATCTTCAAAGTGATACATTTTAATTATTTAATTAGTTATGATTTTTAATTGGATATGAACTTTAAAGAAAGTATCTTATTCAAACAGTTTTTGTTTGATAATAATATCGTCGTATTATTTACTTTTAAAATAAGCGGCAACTCTATTCAAAAATATTTGTACATAAAGGTAGCGCGAAAAAGTTATAGTCAATTAAAACAAGTAAAGAAGAGTCTAAGTTCGGGAGTAACCGAACTTTAAATACCCGGCGCAAGTTTTTTTTTCATATGAACCGTGCTTGTTGTATGCAAAAAAAAGCGGTGAACATAATAGTCCTTATTTTGGAAAACTAAATTACTTTTTTTTATTATTTAAATGGAAAGTAAAAGGAATTGGCATGCTTTTAATATATGTGCATATGTATATGTTTGAATATCGTGTATTTCAAATTTTATGTAAATGACAGTTATATGAGAGGTTGCTTGGTTTTCGTCTGACTTCTATAATTTTCGAAACTGAAATTTGATTGAATTTGACAAAGAAGTTTCAGAAATACACCTATTTACTCTATAGAGGACAATACCATGCCCATGGCCAACACTTATAATTCTATGTATTTCATAATCAATCTTGTCTATCAAATTTAAGCAAATTGCCTTGTATAGTTAATAAATATCGGAGTTTTTTTGCCGTTATATGAGAGGTGGGTCATGGTTTTTGTACGATTTTTACAATTTCTGAAATTTTGCTTATTGACTTGAAATGCAATGTATGCACCAAATTTGGTGGATTTTGGTGGCATCGTTTTTGAGATATACCTCGTTGCTCGAAAGTGGGCGG
The DNA here is from genome assembly GCA_951828415.1 of Anomoia purmunda. Taxonomy (NCBI): domain Eukaryota; kingdom Metazoa; phylum Arthropoda; class Insecta; order Diptera; family Tephritidae; genus Anomoia; species Anomoia purmunda. The sequence continues at coordinate 4,468,892 of OX639997.1, forward strand.
TGCCACGCCTATGACCAATTTTTTTTTTATTCCGTGTAGTTGCTTGTGCAACCTCATTCTACACACTCAATTTAAGCGAACTCTTTATAATAGTTTTTTAAATATTGCGTTTTTTTGATTTTTGAAAACTACCGTTATATGAGATGTGGGCGTAGTTTTAATCCGATTCGTACAATTTTTGGAATCTTGGTTACATACATCAAATGCGATTTGTTTACGAAATTCGGTAGTCTTTGCTCTAAAATTTGCGATGCCACGCCCATTTCAATTTTTTTTTTTATTTGGTATATTTGTTAGTGCAGCACGCCCATTTAAAAAAAAAAATGCCTTTCTCAAACCCAATCCTATGTGTCAAATTTGAGCAAATTAGCAGTGAACAATTTTCACAAAGTACATTGGGGCCAGGGCAACGTGTATACCAAGTTTCGTTAAGATAGCTCAATATTTACTCGATTTATCCGACTGACGGACGGACGGACAGACAGACATGGCATACTCAAATTCATTATTAATTCTAAGAATTTTGGTATATATATACATATATGCCTATATCTATCTCGGTTATTTTATGCTGTTATAAACAACCGTTAAGTGAACAAAGTTATAATACCCCGGACGCCAGTGCGCTCGGGTATAAAAATAACTTAAAGCACATATTGCTATATGACGACTGGATGGATCTGTATAAGGTGAAGTACATACATAGTCTCTACTTTAAATGTTAATTTCAATTAAAAGAATGAATGAAATTAAATATTACAATATCGGTATCAAATGAAATGAAAAAGGGTTAATAAAGCTCATTTCCTAATATGAGCGTTTAACTAAGTTTTAAGAAAGTTTTAATTTCAAAAGTATATTTAAAGAAAACTATATTACGAAAATACCTTTGGAGGGGATTGCCACTTACACAAAATAGTAAACTAAATTAAATTCTAAAGTTAAAGGAGGTATCGCGGCATGGGATTTAAGGGAAGTAGGCATAAAAACCAGAATCATGAAAATGGGTTTAAAGAGTGTTGCCCCATGTTTAAAACTATTAATTTAATTGAATTACTGAGCTTACTGTAATATATTACATAACTTTGCTGTGAAACGAATCCGTTGCTAAAAAGCGTGAATTAAATTTAATTGGTAAGGTAAATGAATTTCTAATATGTTCACTCAATAAATATTTTTGGAGAGGGTTTCCACTTGTTATTCAAATTCAACTCAATTTATTAGACAAATGAAACATGGTTTGAACTGAAAGAGGTTTAGGGGAACTTAGTCTCGGAAATGTTGAGGGGTGGCCAGCTGTTCGAAAATTGTATACAAATTTTTTTTAACATATGTAAAATCAGGTAATAAAATTAATTTGTTATGAAAAATAGTTTTAGTATATGCATTTAACAATACACAATAGACTGCGGAGTTGCCATTGACAAAAAAGTTCCAGAAACCAACCATAATCGGCAATTATGAGGTAGGGCTAGGTTTTTTTTGTCTAGATAATAAACAAATGAAAACTAAAAATGGATTAAAAGGTATTATCTTGGGTGAGATATTTTTTTTTTTTTACTTTTCTGTCACACTTGAATTAATAATGTTAAACCGAATGCCATGCGAACGAAGCCGCGGGTAAAATCTAGTATTATTAAACATTTTCGTGTTAATCAAAACAAAACTTAACGAAAGTGAATTAAAAAATAAAGCGTTGTTTTTTAAATAATAAATTGGTGTCTTTTAAATGAATTACTTTCAAAGGTCCCGATTTTTATCTTTTATACTAATTCAATACCACACTGTTTTGAACTATTACTAACCTAGAAGTATTTATTGTTATTATTTTTGAACTGCCTCTGAACTATCCAAGGCCAATCCAGTTTAGAAAGCGTTATAGAGTTCTACAGCGGGGGCAAAAATCACTTCATAAAACATCGCCATGTTAAGAGAGACAATGGCCCGAGATACTAGTGCCGCCTCTTAACGAGCTAGTTCTGTGGCAGTTTTTGTATTAGCGCGATTTACTGCCGGGCACATTGAACTGCCAACATACGTGTGTTTGTTCAATAGTAGTGTGAGTTCAAATGGAAATTAATAATTTTCTAAGCATCACTCTTTGTTTGCGGCAATGGCGTTCAAACTCCTTTGAGCGGGTGTTTGGCACAAAGGGTTACTACTAGTTTGATTTTCAATACATTAATGCAACTTCACCTTGATCCCACGACTTGCCGAAGACAATTAATAATAACTTAAGTATTGTTCGACTGTCAGTTTTTGTGGTTGATGCGAACACTCCGCCAAAACACCACCCGAGCATTTATCTCCAATTCCGTAAGTGAAATATTTACGGCGCAAGGACATTATGGTTGTGGGTCACATTTGCCTCAACTGCCTTTTGTTCTTAACGATTCATCTTCTTATCTCATTTATTTTCATTTGCCACCTTGAAAGTTAATAATCTTCGGAATTCTTAGCGCCGCATCGTTTATCACTTTGGGTAGAGGACGTTTGGTTATCAATTTGCATTATACTTTATATGATCCTTCGTACCTATGTATGTATGTGTGTGAATGTACGAGTATATCGAGGTATTAATTTAAAATAATTTCGCTGAACCATCATTAATAAAATTGTGGTTGTAGGCAAAGTTCCCTCGGCGCACGATAAAATCCATTGAAACCGCTGACGTTTTATTAATGAAAATGTTAAGTGCAAAAACCAATAGAAAAAAATTTACTTTAAGATATTAAGCTCAAAATTATTATTTATGTAACTAGATGCTGGGATTATCTTTAGAAAACACTTCCAAGACAAAAAAAAAAGTATGCCACCCCCATCTCACCATTTTAACTGAATACATCTGCGGTTATATGGAAGAGTAGCTTAACCGTTGTGTCAACAGCTGTTGGGTTTTATCCACATCGACAGTAGATGTACCCGGGTACTTCATACGTTTTGTATGGCAGATAGTTGCTTTTGATATACAAATATTAACTACTACCTGGTTTCTTGTGACTTTCTGGTTATTTTTTTTTTAATTTCTTGGAAATATTGTCTAGTTAACAAAACTTTTATCATAATTTGGGAAAAAAAAATTTTTGGTACCTAAATAATCCATTTTTACCAAAAATGGGAATTGCCAAAATCCATAAAAATTTAACAATTTCCAAATTCTTTTTTAATCCTTGTAATCTGATCCCTTTTTACCAAGAAAAATAATTAACATTGAATTTTCATTCGCAGAATTCCGTTATATTTGAATTTAAAATCAACCCCTCTTGCTCATAGTGCTATTTTTAGTACCTGCGCAGAATAATTATAACTCATAAAATATTTGTTCAATGTAAACATTTTTTTTTTGAACGTGTAGGAAAACACGTCTACTAACAGGAACAAAAGGGTATTTGGGAATATCTTGCCTACCTACCCTTGTACAACCAGTTTTGCAGGCAGAAACATGATTTTTTGCGCAGGTTTCGTTTTGAGTAGTTTTGTATGCATCGGGCATGTGCTGCAAATCGTTTTCGCATGAAAGTGACACACAAACACGTATGTGTCGTATTGTTTCGCTGGCAATTTCATGCGAAAACGATTTGCAGCACATGCCCGCATAAGTCAGTTTATGTGCGATTTTTGAAGTGTAAAGACCTAAAAATTTATTTTGTGCGGCAAATATATCAAAAGTGAAAATAAAATGGCAGATGGTGAGTGGCTAGCTCCGCGTCAATAGAATGCACTACCGTATGAGGAGCAGTGTGACTATATACGCAGAGTTCTTGAGGATTCTGACTACGAACAGAGTGACCACGAACAAGCGGTAGATCAAGAAGACTTAGAAAGAAATAATTATGACATTGGTGGTGAATCATCTGACATTGAACCAGTCCAGGAAACTGAGTATCACCCAGAGGACGAGGAGGATTCAGACGAGGAGTATGAAGAACCGCCACTTGAAACTGGTGATTATTATACGGCAAGAGATGGCAATGTATGGTCGTCAATACCACCAATACCTGGACGAATACGTGCGCACCACATTCTAAGAAGTCGCAATCCTGGACCAGTGCCATCGACAAAAGGCTTGACAATGGCAGAAACCTTCAATCTTATGATGTCAAATGAAATATGTGATGTAATTATTCGAGAATCAAATAGAAAGGCAAGGCAAACTTTTGATGTGTACAATGAGCAGCATCCAGATGCGGAACCACGAATATGGGTGCCTATAACTGAAGTAGAACTTCGTGCATATTTGGGTGTGCTTTTGATGGCTGGCGTATGTCATTCCGGTTATGTTCATACCACTGACCTGTGGAAAACAACTTCGCATCCATTATTTCGCGCATCAATGAGCTTACGCAGATTTTGGGCAATCAGCCGCTTCATACGCTTTGATAATGGAAACACTCGGAATGCACGCAAACAATATGATAAGGCAGCTGCAATTACAGACGTATTCCTGATGCTAAATGCCACTCTGCGCCAGTATTATATATGTGGCACACACGTTACCGTAGATGAGCAATTATTCCCGTATCGTGGTGGAACTGGCTTCACACAGTACATTCCATCGAAACCATCCAAATATGGAATAAAAGTGCAGGTAAATCAGTGTTCATACATTCATTTTATTATATCAACTTGTTGCAAATAAACTAAATGACTAATTCAAATTTCATTTTTCAATTTTTATTTTTTCAATACAGGGTCAAATTTATACTGGAATGGCAGCGTCCGGCGAACGTGAAAGAAACGTTGGTGAGCGTGTTGTGAAGGACTTAGTTGTCAACAATTTTGGTGGAAGTGGGCGAACAGTGGTATGCGACAATTTCTTTACAACATATAACTTAGCAAAAACTTTGATGGGGGACAACAGTTTGGCTTTGTTGGGCACTTGCAACAAAAGGCGTATGTTCGTGCCAGCATCATTTGCCAATCCTAAAGGACGTGAAGCAGAGTCTACGCTATTTGGATTCTGTAACAACATGACGATGTGCTCATACGTCCCAAAAAAAAATAAGGCTGTTGTGATGCTGTCTACTTGCCACGACACTACAGAAACTGCAGGTCCAAAACGGAAACCATTGCTCATACTTGATTATAACAAACATAAAGGCGGCGTGGATAATATGGATAAGTGCTTGACTGAATATTCAACCAAACGGCGCACAAATAGATGGCCTTTAGCATTTTTTTATAATATGCTTGACGTAGCTGCGTATGCTGCGTATGTTATATATATGGAAAACAACACCCATCTAAAACCATCTACCAACCGCCGTAGGATATTTCTGCAGCAGCTCAGCGATCAGTTATGCAGACCACAAATCGATATAAGAGCGGACAATAGCCATATTACGCGTATATTTTCTACTAGACACGCTATGGAAGCCATATATGGTATGCCCTTGAAGATGAATGTTGGTGCACAAGAGGAAGTGGACCGTGACAGTTCTGGCCGCATAAAAAGAAAAGGAAACTGCTATATTTGCATTACAAAACGCCAAACGAGAAAAGTATGTGCAATTTGTAATAAGCCTGTGTGCGCAGAACACTCGAAGGATCATCCACAATGCCTCAGATGCTGCTAAAATTCATAAAATATATTTTTTACTTTCATATAATGATTTTCTATAAATAAATAAACAAATTTCCATAAAATAAACTAAATATTTCCATTTATTTCTATATATTTGTATGAATTTTCATACAAGTACCCGGGTACATCAGCTGTCGACGCCATTCCACTAACTTGAATTTGGGCTGTATCGACTGAACTCCTGCTCCAATCTTGATGAAACTTTTCCACATGATGCAAAAGTGTATGGTTGAGGATATCATGAAATTTCAGGTCAATCGGACTAACCGTTTGGAAGATACAGCAAAATTAAAGATGCAAATGTACCCGTGGGCTCTATGATCGACACAACGGTTAAGTCGACTTAAACGCGTAACCTGTTATTGTATTGAAGTTGTTGTACAAATTAGAGAGCTTAACTATGTAAAGTGTTTTTTGGAAAATTATATTTTCCTGTGAAGTTATATGGGTTTACTTTTTAGCTTAAGTATTAAAAAAAAAATGTTGCATTCGAAAAAATAAACTTATGTGGATATACATATTTTCATTTATATATGTATATGCTGATAGTAATAATTTAACTAAATTACTTATTTTGATTTTAGGATTCGACATTCCGATGTTTAAAAGAAATATCTGTTAAAAAAAAACAACTTGTGTTTACTTGACGCTGCCTGAATCCCAGTCTTTATTTCAATATAATCGCTGAATTAACTTAAGGTTCAGTATATTGAAAAGTTCAGTTTGTAAAGGCGCTTAGGTAAAAAAACACTTTATATGAAGCAAATTCCAACCTTGTTCTAATCCATTGTCCAGGTATTTAACTAACATTAAACAAAATCCTTTCAGCTATAAAATTTTACTAGAACAAGCTAACATAAAAATTAAATTAAATTAAAAAAAAAACTTAAATCCCCAAATTTTTATATTTAACATAAGCTACTTTTCCTTATAGCATACATATATGCTTTTTCCGGCGAATGTTTCGCAAAATATTTTAGAGCCTAAAGGTTTTCGTTGAACTTCAGAACTCGTCTGTACTAATTTCAATAGGGAAGATATAGAAATATTATCCACACTCGGTTCAAGACAAACAAAAAATGTTGATAGGAAAAAATATTTTCTAATAAATAGCTATAGCTTCCACTAGAAAGTGTTCGGGAAATAAAATCTACATACTTACATAGCTTAATAACTAAAAAGATTTAAAAAAAAATATTGATATACATGTGCTGTGTCCTTTACTTGGTAGAGCAAATAAGAACACTGTGTTTATATGTTTGGGTTGCCGTTAGTTAACAGTTAGTTCATTTAACATTAGTTTATTTAATAATAGTTGAATTTGAACTAGTTAAAACACTTTACAAAAAGCGCGTTAGCCTCCGGCGTGTATAAAGTTTCGTAACTAACTCGTCAGTTTTCTCTTAAGTTCGTGCGTTGTCCAGTTGATTGCGTCTCGTTCAGCGTTGGTTACGTTTCGTCCAGTGTCAGGGTTTGCTTGCAGGGTTGCATTCCATTATTAACTCGATCCCACACATATTTAGAAAACAAAAATTCACTGATTCCTTAACTTAGTTTCGAAATGGCTAGCCAATAACTAGTAATCTGTGCTAACATATAGACTCCCGTCATTACAACACAGCAAACAGTAAAATAGTGACCAGTAGTGCGATTCCCTAAATTATTTTAACGATATTCGCATGGTTAACTCATCTTAACCAAAAGTTTAACGATGTTGGTATTCAGTAGCTATTTTTGGCGTAGAATACGTCTTACCTTACGGTATGGGCACCAATGTCAGGTTTTTATTGTTGTAATCTCTATTTCTTTAATTATAAGGAAACGGCTCGATTAATTTTTTTTTTTTTTTTTTGTAGTCAAATGAAGATGTTAGCTTTCGTTTGACATACATTTCATGTTGGTTGATATCTTCCTAATATTTAAATTTCTCAAATGAAAATTGTATAAACACATGCACACAAATATGTGTGTGGTGTTTGGTTGAGTGTTTGCTGTTGGGCGATTTAAATGTATTCGTGCAGCCCTTTATTTGTATTGCATAATTTTAGGCGGGCAAGTTAGAGTAGAGTAAAAGAAGAGAAAATGCTGCCAAGCACTGCAAAAAAAATAATAAAATGGATTCGCGTATGTTATTTATCATTTATCTTTACTATTGATAACAGCCATTGACTTCGTTTTTGCGAGAAATTTAATTGATAATTTAAAAACATTTTTATCCTATTTTTCCTATCATAAGCTTATGTATATCATCCAAAGTAACTATCAAATAAAGAAATTCATTTGCTTGTATTATTTATCATTTATTGTTACATATGTTTTCTGTCTTATCGGATGGCGTATTCTACGTTAAACTTAATGGCCGTGTCTCTGACACAGCCTGCTTCTTTTTTTTAATGATTTTCGCATTCGCCGAATCAGCTGTTATTGTTAGCTAGTCGATTACCGAAAACTAAACGACAACAAATTTGATGTTGTTAGCTCAATCGAGAAAAGAAAAATTCGTGATTTCAACTTAAATAAAAGAAAAAATTTACAATTTGGTAATTTGTTTTCTTTAATTTAAAAAAGGAACATTAGATAATATCCCTTGAATATTTGGCTGTAATTTATCACCGGGTGACGAAGAAGTAAGCGCTCCAACAGCGGATTGCAGTTTGCTTCTGGATGTGGACAACCAATTTCATTTGTATGCAACAGAAAGTGAGGTTTAATATGACCCAAGCTGCTACGGAATTGTTTGCTTCAGCGTCGTCCACCCTTTGTGGGAGGCACTTTTGGGACCGTGGATGGGAGTGTTTATGTCAATCACCATATCTCCCATTCAATTAAAGTGCAAATAGTAAAAGCAAACTTTTATCAAGGATCCAAGTATAAAAATAGAAGTATAGTTTAGTTTTAATAATGAGGAGGCATGGTGGAACAATGAATCATAGATTGCATCCGTTACCCGATGAATGCCGTCTTACGGATGACTGACTGGCTCATGGATATTCCCCATTGCTCACTTACGGGTCGTTGATAGCAACCAGTTACGAAGAATCTTAAAGCGGCTTGAACATATCAATATAAAAGATAAATGATTTTAATTTAAAAAAAAATGTTAATATACTATGTAAATACTAAATACGTTGGAGCACAATGCGAATTTTGAAAACGAAACCCATGGCATATTTGCAGGTGATTCCGGATATTCTTTGGAGTCGAGTTGATGACTACTCTACCAAATCACTCAGAGGAGAGTCTGGAATTCTACTACAATGGAACATTGCAATATATAAAAAGAATTATAAATGTTTGTAGTTTGAAATTAACTAGTATCTTATTTCACTTTAATGAAATATAATAATAACGCTCAAATTTATATTCGGCAGCAGGCATTCGTTTCTTTTTTCTCTATTCCTCTTTGTGCTTTTCGCTAATTTTGACATTTAGTTTGACAGAGGTGCCACTCTTTACCACTTTAAATAAATACAACGATACAGCTGTTAAGTGTCGTTAAGAATTAGTTTGTGAACCGCACAATCGTTAGCGCAAACGACAAATATTGTAGATAAAAATTGCGATTGTCGCACCGTTTAAAGTTAGTGAATCGCACTGCAGGATTTTAAAAAATATATAGTTGATGGATTTTGGTATTTTTTACAGCGAGTAGAATAAATATTTTTTTTGGAGTCAGCTGTGTTTCGATTACCGATATAGGTTATAAAATGATACATTTTACAAAATGTAAGAGAGGAAGATGTTCTGATCGTTACTTCTCTCATACAAGTAATACGAATTAGTTAAATACAAAAATTATTTAAAATGAGCCAGACCAAGGTCGGTTGCCTTATAATAGAAAAAAAGCTTGCAATTACCACCATTAGTCTGAAAGCTTATTTTGAGACGATTTTAGGGCCATACAAATTGGCTTGCCCTAAAACTAGCAACACTACGTTTCTTCATAACTGTTTTGTTTACTACTCGATTCTAAAGCGTGATATTTCGTTGAAAAGCAAATTTTGGAAGCAAAGTACACAAATTTATAGGCTATTTTTATTTTGGAGTAAATTACTTAATTTTTGCCCCCCAAATAGCACTTTACTCTTCATAAAATTAAACGCTTTAGTAAGCGATGTATTTTGTTGTTGTTGGAAGTGTAACAATATATTCATAAACAAAAAAGTTGCAGCGGATTGAATCGAATTTTTATGATCCTAAAAAAAAATCTTCTGAAATTAAGCCATCAAAAAAAAGGGGCAATAGGCAATTTTTTCCATAGAATGCTCGGAAGAAAGTTCTCCGCCAAATCGTGTGGTATTTTCTGACGAACTAGTTTACATTAGTTAGTTTATATTATAGGGATTAGATTTTTTTTATGGCAAAAACGGGTTTCGTATTAAAAATACAATTAGTGTTTTTTTTTAAAGAACACCTATGAATATACTCGGAATCTGTGACACCCATTTCATAAAGTTGATGGACAGAAATCCAATACCGAGAAAATGGGTTTCTACGTCAAAGCCGATTGTACTCTTTTTGACAGTCAAGAGAATCGAATCGTACAATTAAGGTCCGACGTCTGGAAATATAAAGAGAAGTATGCAACAAAATATTGAGGCCGACGCAACGAAAACTAGTTCTAGAGATATCAGACAGAAATTTAGTTGGCAGTTGTAAATATTTTTTTTTAAAGTATGAAACATTTGTCGGAATCGATGAGATCGGATAACAACAATATAGAGCTCCATTATAGCTGATTGCTCAGATAAGAGGGTTTGCTTTAATTAATATATTTATATTTTATTTTATTTTATACTAGCTCTTCCAAGCGTATGCTGTTGCACTTTATTTTAATTGTTGTTTGTTAAACTCATTTTCGGCATTATCCTTCTAACCGGAGAACTGACATTTAAATGCATTTCAATTGAAAGTTTCGAAAAACCAAAAATCTGCAACAAAAAATAATGTCGTAGAAAAAATACGAATTTATTTAAAGGAAAATTTTGAAATATTTTTAAATAAAAATGTTTTTTGTTCATTTACTATTTGAATATTTTAAGCCCGAGGTTATTATCTAGCTACATGCTAAAACCTCATGTAAATCCATTCAGTAGTTTTGTAGATTAGTGAGTTCAAATCGGCAAAGAGATAAATAAAAATTCTGAAATCGATGCATAACCTTCGGATATTATTTTAAAGAATTTTTCAATGCACAGGCCTGAATTCTTTGAAAAGTATGGATGAGAAAAATTAAAGTTAATATTTTCATATTCATAATAGGTACTTTCTTTTGTTTCTTTCTAATCTTCTGTTGTTCCAATAGGATGAAAGTTTGATGTATATTGGAACGATTTTCTGTCATAAATCTTTAGAAAAAGCTAAACTCATTTCCAGATCCTTAGAGTTTTAAAGGAGAAGCTTTTGTGATGTCTTTACATGTTAGGAAAATCTAGTGCTTATTAGCCGACTTTTAAGGGCCAAAAGCAAAATATAAGTCGCCACCGATTTATAATATAAAGCCATTAATATTGTATTAAATAGACGAAAATGAAAAAATGACCGCAACCGAAAGCTGTGAAACGGTACTTAGAGTTTCTATTTCAAGTATTCTATTTTATTTCCATTTTCATAGAAATTTTCCACAGTTATCTTTCAGTTGCTTGGCAACCAAGTTTAAGTTATCCATCCCTTACACTTTCATACTTTTAAATTTAATTTCTAAACCCACTTACAAATCTCTCCAATCAAAAATGAACTGTAATCAAACATTTCGGCGTAAGCCCTATTATTTGGCATATTGCCGGCGTAGGGAATTTCAGCCCCTTACATACATACAGACATAAATATTGCAATATTGCTCTTAATAATGAATGTATCCACTTTATTCTTTGTTAATATTCAATTCAATAATCTGCTAAACATTAACCATTTTTTTCCATTGTAAATGTATTTTAACAGTTGAGTGCACATCTTCAACCGGGCAGACCACAGAAGCGGACGCTTTACAAAAGGAGATTCGCTTGAACTACTTAAATATCCGCCCGCACACTCTAAGCCGTTTGCAAAGTGCCAACCGCAGTTGACAAAACAAGTACAGGGGCAGCATTGTCAGGAGAACTGTCACAGTCAAGTGTCATGACAACACGCCCGACCCTCATAACCTTAAGACGCATTAATTTTCATTTTTGCAAATATAATTTTGATTGAAACCCTGCCCGTGACCTATAACTCTACGGCTCACTGCATGCGATGGGCGAACGTAGTGAAAGAAGCAAGAAATGTTTTGTTTTTTTTTTTTATGTAGCTGGGCCTCACAAAAAACGAGAGCATGCATTAAGCTGAAAGCAAGGCATATGAAGTGACCGTAAATAAAGTAAACAAAAGTTATGCGCATCTCTATGCTGAAAGTTTTCTCGAGCAAATGATAAGTGTGCTGTGTAATTGATTTGCTAGGGTGGGAAAAGAAATGGAAGAGCTTACCCTAAATGAATTTGATCTTCCACTTTTTTATTATCACATTAATGCGCAACAATGCTAATTTTTGAAAGAAAGAGATTTATAAATATTTTCTACTGGCTGCGTGAAGGAACAGTGTCTTAATTTTGGCAAATTAGCACCCGCTTGTATTTGCTCAGTCGTTTACTTTTATTGGGACACCATTCTAAGTAAACATGTCTTTAGAAAATTTAACACTCAAAATTTTTGAAATAGTTGGCATACAAGGTTTATAGAATATAAAGCTACGACATCCGGTGACGTCATAGAATCAACATCGTCACACTCACAGTGGGCGGAATGCCAGCATTTTAATAATAAAATTAGTTACAGGGTGGCGCAAAAGTCGTCGTGCTAGTGGTGGCAAATGTCAGTACATTTATGAAATGTTTAAGGCAAAAATAAAAGGAATTGGTTTTGAAGTAACCATGGAAAGCGTTTGTTATCGCATTTTGGTGATATTCCCCGGCCTACAAGAATTCCAGATTTGAATTTTTAAATAAGTCAGAGTAAACAAAATTGAAGTCCAAAGAACATGGTCTGACAACTTTTGCGCCACCTTGTATATTAACGGTTTTCTTTATTTTTGCGTTTTCATTTTAAATCGTTTCCATTACCTCTTTATTAAGATCAGAAATTTCGAATCATTTCCTAGTATCTTTTTGCTTTGTTCAGTTGAGTTTCTTTCTTTGACTTGGAAATTGAGCTTCTCAAACTCTGTAGCAATTTCGCCTCTATTGCAAAAGATAGTGAAGGAAACCTTCAATAATATTGAAAGCATATTTTAGCATAAGTAGATAACATAAACGCCCGCTTTCACTCTTTTTTTCAAATAAATTTTGTCCATTTTGAAAAGATATTTTCTTCAGAATCAGTACTGTTTAAAGAGAGACATAACTATTATAAGAGAAATGAGTAAAAGTTAAACAATAATTATTATAGTGAGATACAAATTTTTCGAGTAATCTATAATTATTTTTTAAATACTTATATTGTAAAAGTCTTTTCATAATAGTTATCAGCGAAATACTCTTTTTTATGCTTTTTTAAGCCTTTATTTTGAGATTTATATAATAAGAGTTTTCTCATAATAATTATGAGTAAAATAAAATTTGTTTAAGTCTTGAAGGACGGGACTTTTCTACGATGATTTCGGAGCTTCTCCGAAATAATTTCGGTATCGGCTCGGGACCACTTTTGGACCAGTTCAGTATTTTTTTTGGCACCCGCAATAGTTTCGTCTTTCAAAACTTAAGAAAAAGTTGTCTCAGTCATAATTATTATCCTAAGACTTTTATGAAATAAATCTCAAAATAAAAGTTTTTGAAAGACGTAAAAAAATGAATCTCGCTGATAATTATTATGGAAATACGTTTATAATACAAATCTCAAAATAATAGTTATTGTGCATTTAAGAAATTGTTCTCACTCATAATTATTATGAAAAGCTATTTATAATATAGGTTGCAAAGTAATAAATGTCGAGAACTTAAAAAAATGGCTCAAAGTATTACCGAAAAACTTGCATTATTGTTATCAAAATTAAGTTGACTTTTTTAAAACTCAACGTTCAAATAATTACTGTTGTGTATCTCTGTTTTTAAATGTTTGAAACAAATTCATGAACTAATGTTAACCTCCGCTCCGTGAAAAGTGGTCCAAAAGAAGAAGCTACGATTCAGAGGGCAACATGAATTTTGGTGAACAAATTATTAATAACAAAACGACAACTCCATAAACACTTTCATTTCCAATTTGCTTTTAAGTTTTGAAATGTGCCACATTTGACATTCTCGAATACCCGCATTGCCCTTTATTGTAAAAGGACATTAGCAGGCGAGCCATAGTTATGTTTGTTTGTCTACCCCAACTCGGCCCAAATGATGATAAATGCTTTTGCACTGTGACCCAAATAAAGTTGTCAATTTATCATTTCAGCGCAAGTGAGGCTAAAAAGTATTTATATGTATGTGTAATAAATGTATATATCTATTTACTTGGGCAGGCTGCATATTTTGGTCTTAGCCACTGTTGCTTCTTCCTGTTGCTTTGCACTCAGGGCATCTTCTTCACCGAAAGTAGTTTGTCGTTCTTTATTAAAGTATCCGTAAAAAATTGATTGTCTTTATTTGGCTCTGCTATTTCCTTCAGTCAGTTTGTTGCTTATTAAAGCCCTGCAAATGCTACTTTGTTTTCCAATTTTTATCAGCAAAGTTATGACTTACAAAACTTGTACTTTTATTTACGAGTATCTGTACTTTGATATTTTTCTATTACCTTCAAAGCACTCTTTACCACAAAACTAAAGTGCACTTGACTTCTAAGCCACTTTACGTTATATCCACTGCTTTCTTCATTTTCAATAACGTAGTTTTTTGCTGGTGTAACCCACTTAAAAATTTTTCATTTGAACGGCAACGGGATCATAAACGCCCCACTTATCTTTCCATCATTCACCGCCCACTCTTAGTCCGCCGCTTTTGCTCAAATCTCGCGTAACAAATGGAAAATTGAAAATTTCTGATTATGAAGCATCTTATTATAATTTTGACAGCAGCGTTAAGCACCAAAGAAACGAACGAACGGATTTCTGATTTGGCATGCCTGCACGTCCTTTTTTGTTGCTGTAATTTTTTTAGTTACCACACATACACACGCACGCTCGTATATACTGAGTCATATAAATCCAGAAGAGGGTGTATGTTTTTCTTGCCGCAACTTGTGATTTGTTTTTTTTTTTTTGGAATAAATGTTGGGTTTCACACTTGGATATCAGAAATGTCTGCTATGAAGCTTCTCAAAATGTGTGAGGAGGATTGCTTCGTAGCTGCCGTTAGCCACAGTATGTTAGAAATGGAAAAAATGATTAAATAATAAATTATATTATAAGATCTTAGAGTCAACTTCTCATAGGGAATATTGGAAAAACCACAATAGCCCAAGCTCAGCGGATATAGAACACGAACTTCACCAGTTCGCTGTAAAAAGTAGGATCATGCTAAAATTTTTTATTTGTTAATTTGCGGGTAACGGGATAACTTTACAAATCTCCGAGACTCGAGCAGTTTATTCTCATTTTTGCCATTTGTTGTTTTTAAATTGACTTTCATTTTCGGGTAAGTGATGTTTTATAAAACCGTTGAATTTCAGGCCTATCCCATTACAACGACTAGGACTAATCTCACTAATCTTATGAGAATTCCCTAACTATTGCGCCTAAAATTATGTCGCAAAAATTTCATAAAAGTTATCTAATAATGCCAACTTTCATTGCTCTGGTCATGAAGCAATGTTTTGTATTCTGCGTCATAGTTTTAGGCGCAGTAGCTATGACAATAGTCATGCGATTAGTTTTTTCATTGGCATCGGACTTGGTTTGCTGGTATACCGAAAGAGAGCGTAAAAGTCAGTCATGGCTGAGTTGATACATGAAACTGGTTGCCTCGGATATCTGAAGATTTAAATCATTCTAATACAACGGGTGTTTCAAACGACCTACATCTAATTCAATTAATCTTTACACATTTCATATCTGATCTGATTGTTATTAGAAATATATTTTCCTTGTTTTGGTGGTGTTTTCTAATACTTGAATGATTTGAATAGGTTTATTACAAATTGTAATCGTCCTCTGCCCTGCTAAAGAAGTAATTTTGAGGGTCTTAGAAGCCCCGAAACTCTACTTTAATTTATGTCTAATTTTTAATTTATGAGTAAATTACGATGAAATTAAGGAATTACGCCTTATAAAATCAGTCAATAAATTAACATGAAATTATATGTTTTACAATAAGTCAAGAACTAAATCAAGAAGAAATCAGTATCGGCTCTAAATTTGATCGATAATATTCGTGAAATGTGTTCTCCAATAACCAAACTGGACGATGTATTTTTGAATTTAAGCTTGTCAATTAACTGTTCTTTGAATTTTACTGCCTTTAAAAATTTATATGTATTAAAAACGTACACAATCTCTCAAATGGAGAGTTCTCAAGATATGCACACACTTGATTTATGCGAAGTAATTTGAACGAAAACAAGTAATTTATGTTATATTGTGAACATAGTTTAAGCTCAGGATTATTAGTAATAGTTAGGACACTGCTTTTTTGAAGAAAAATATATATAGGCATAATTTTAAAATAAGGCGATTTACTTCACAATATATTCATACTTGGGTAATACATTTTGGATACTGTTTTGAACATATTAGAACAATATTTTCGCTTGAAACTTTAAGTGGGCGCCCCTGAAAAGCTCGTGCTTTGCGTGATTTTGTTTTGATTCATTTATTGTGTAAAGGTAAAAACAAAGAATTTGTTTTGCTTACATTTTAAATTTACCTTGTTTTTTTTTTGTTTTTGAAAGCGAATGTGTGGAATAATATAAAAACGAAAATCAACTGACGCTCAACGGGCACGCGAAAGGATGACAGCTGGGGAGTTTGTAGCGTAGCTTTTGCGTCAGTGTTGCCTATGTCAAAAACTTCGTAAGCAAAATTTATTGAATGTTATTTTTACGACATCATCAGAAATTATTCTCTAGATAGTGGTTGCAATTTCAATGTTAAACAGAATTCAGTTAGTGTTAATTATGACAGTGGTCTAATTCACGGTAAGCCACAAATTTTCGGAGTCTGGTCACTCCTTTTTTTCAAATGACCGTGGTTTTGGTTTGATAGAATTTGATAGAAAAAAGCAAGCTACTCATACAACCCTGAGAATTATTTTGAATTTATTGAAAAATGTAGAAGAAGAAATAGATTTTCGATAAAACGAATGTCGCAGCTGGATTTTATTTCCAGGAGATCACTAGAAGTATACCAGAATACCAGAATAGTAAAAAATACTGCGGGCAAATCCGTCTCTTGGCTGCAAATCCAATGGATGAGATTCTTGAAAAATTAACCTTATAAAATGTGTTATACAGGGTGGGCCAAAAGAAACCAAGGGGTGTAAAAGTTTAATAACTTTTTCGTTTATTAATTTTTTTTTATTTTTTCTTTCAGATTATATCCCGCAGATCATCGGCAACGTCTAAATTTTGCAGTTAAATTTCAAGAGTTGGCCAGAAATGAAATCAACTTTATTAAAAATTTGATTATGAGTGATGAAGCTCATTTTCATTTAAATGGCTTTGTTAATAAGCAGAACTGTAGGTTCTGGGGTTCTCAAAATCCAAGAGCCATTCATCAACGCCAATTGCACCCCATCAGGTGTACAGTAGGGTGTGGGATCACATCTGAAAATGTCATTGGGCCTTACTTCTTCGAGAATGAAGATGGAAGTGCTGTAACCGTAAATGGAGAGCGGTATCGGTTTATGATAGAAAATTTTTTACGTCCTGCTCTTGAAAACAGACCTGGTATGTGGTTTCAGCAGGACGAAGCCACTGCCCATACTGCCCGAGACACAATGGCACTTTTAAGTCAAATTTTTGGAGGGCGAATAATTTCCAGAAATTCGGAAATTTTTTGGCCAGCGCGATCGCCAGATTTGACAGCACCCGACTATTTTCTTTGGGGTTATTTGAAGGAGCGAGTGTATGTGAACAAGCCAGAGACAATCCTTGAACTCGAGGCAAACATTGTTGCAGAAATTCGAACGCTGCAGCCACAAGTTTTGAAAGATGTTATGGAAAATGCTCTAAAAAGAGCCCATCAGTGCGAAGCTGAAAACGGTGGTCATTTAAGATACATAATTTTTCATACTTAGTGAAAAAAAATTTCCCTTTTGTATATTATATAATCTGAAAGAAAAAATAAAAAATAATAATAAACGAAAAAGTTATTAAACTCTTACACCCCTTGGTTTCTTTTGGCCCACCCTGTAAAAGTTCTTCAGATTATTCTGAACTTGAAGTTTTGGATCTTTTACCTAAAAGAGGAAGACCAAAAATATTAAAAACGGAAATATTACATTAATTCCAATATACTCGACCATTACTTAGAGCAGTAACGGAAGAAAAACACGAATGGTAATTTCGTTTCTACCTAAAAATGTATACAACCCTGTAAAAATTCATGCTTTTGCCTTTTTCTTTTCCTTTAAACAAAATGTCATATTATTCGGGCATGTTCTGCAATTCACTTTCACTCGGAAATTTCCACTTCACATGGCAGTTTCAGATGCGCATAAAACGCGAATTCACTCGGAAGTGAATTGCAGAACATGCCCGATTAACAAATAAACTACTAATAATAAGTATCTATCCTTGTCTAGCACATGCATTTCCCTATATATTCGTTCTAAGCTATCAGCTGATTTTCAGGGCAACCATCTCAAGTGACATAGCTTCGCAGGGCAGAAAATGCGCATTTTTTTGTCTTATTTGTGTGTGGCATTTTAAGAAAGGAACTCATAATTTATTCACTTGCTTGCATTTATTTTAGAATTGAACACGAAAAAAGAGGAGGGCAGAGAAAATGCAGTTTTTTTTTTGGTAGAAACGAAATCAACATAAGATACATATTATGTGTTTTTTATCAGACATTCCTCTTGTTTTTCACAAGCATTTTATGAATCTTAAAACCTCGATATCATAAAAAATTTATTGCTTTTTGAAAATAATTAATAAATGTTCATGAATTATTTGATTGAAATTATTGTTTCAAATAAAACCCATAGCTCTTTATTGATTTATGTAAGTCATTTATAGGAAAATTTGAAAATGGTCTAAGTCAATTCAAATTTTAAAAACACAATTTTCGTATGAAATACAGACAAACTTCCGTATTTATAATAAATTCCCATTATTCAAAACTAATTTATAATATAAAATTTATATTTTTTAATTCGTTCAAATTCAATTCATTAAATATCTCGACACAAGAAGTATATGACTCAGGCCACTTTCATAATTATAGCTCATACATATTTTAACTAAAAATTAGTAGTTGCAACCCACTGTTAATCCATATTTCTTGTAATGATTTGCCTTGCTTGCCTTGGCAATGCGTTCAGCAATCATTTGTCTTATTCACACACATTATGTACATACCTACATTCTGCTGTTTTTCCCATCTTCAATCAGATAGGGGATAAGCGTCTTCTTATACACTTATTAAACAATAATAATTGCAAACAATGTTATTTTATTTACACAAGAAATATTAACTTGATACTCTTCAATCTCTCAGCTCCCTTCGAAAATGTACTTAACGTCTAGAATATTAAGATATTCAACGCACTAATACTCATGTACATTATTTCACAAGCATATAGAATTAAGTACCACAAAATAGTCAGCTGCTTTGGCTTCGACTCGAACCCATAATTTTGACATTAATCAAGGATTGGTTTAGAGCACATTCACATCCACAACCACATATTCAGATATTCAGTTATACAAAAATAATAGAGCAGTTGTCGGTGGTTATATTTAAATTGTTTTTGATGAATGTGCATACTTGATTTGATTTTCATTTCTCGTTTTATATTATTTTCTTTTCGGTTAATGTCGACCCTCATTTCCATAGATAAAGCCACGAAAGTTGAGCGATTGAAGCGATACCGCTACTAAATCCCCCACACACTCGTCACTGAGCACATTTTGACAGACGGCTGTGGTTTAGATGATGTGCGCTGGCAAACTTTCATTAGTGGTTTGTATAGAGTATCCTTTTCGGGTTGGAATGTTGGGACAACCTTAGCCGCAGTCGCAGTGCCTGTCGGCTGTCTGCCGTCGACTGTGAAAACAACAATACACTCGTCTAGAATGACAGCAGCAGCGACGACGACGTTAAGCAGCCTAAGTTCGCATCAAAATTGTTTTGATTTCTTATTACTGGCAAGATGAATTGCTGTGCACAGATTTAATGTCACATGCGAGTGACAAGTGTGAACATTATCGCGAATTAAGCTAATTTCTTGAGTGTTTTTTTGGAGTGTGGCACTTATTTGTAAGTTTGTTGATTTCGATATATCCTTGTATGAATGAAGACTCAAACAATAGCAAACTTGTAATTTGGCTAAACAAGTGTCTATGAAAATATTTGGGTTTGATTAAGTGTCGGCCTTTGTGGGCTTATTTTTGTTTAATTTCTTAAATGCACTGGTGTGGCTTGAGGATTATATCTCATGTGGATTTCATCTATGTATGTACGTATGTGCGTGAAGGCTTTCTTAAACTACCCTGTTGGAAAAAGCAGACAGCCTAAAAAATTTACCTATTTAAAATGAAAGCTTTGAGGCTTTTAAAACTTTGAAATAAATGTATTTTAAATTAATAATGTTGCTCTAACTTGCCCCAAGTATTATAATTTTCATTATCTTCTGTGGTAAAATATATTTTCAATAAATTATATGTATATGTTTATGAAAATGTAATTAGTTTTGTTAATTAATATTTTGTGAATAAATAGTAGCTAAATATGTATATTAGGTTTAAACATGCAGAGTTAAAGCTGGTCGAAACCAAACCGCTTTTTTTGCATTTTGACTTTAAAAGTATTTTTTTTTTAGAATTCTCGCCATTTTTCCCAAAGTATTTTATTACGTTATTTTTTTATTTACTTAAAGTTTATTATTAAGAAATTTAAAAAAAAAATTCTAAAAAAAGATTTAAAATCAAAATTAAAAAAATCATTTTGAATTTTTTTTTTAAATTTTTTTAATTTTTTCCTGTAAAGCAGTGTATTTGAACAAGAAATCGACACTCACAATACTTTTGAGAATTGATGCTCGAAATACTGGTATAATTATTTTTAATTTGTATTCCCAATTGAAATTAAAATGGACGGCGTTAGATTTTGCGTTAATCGGCATACAAATTGTAACAAATGATGTCTCTTCGGTAAAATTGAGTTAAATAATTTATTAAATAAAACGTGAGTTTTCCAATCGGAATGGAAAATTAATGTGTAAAAAAAGACAAATAATTTTGAATTTTGCACTACGCAAAGCGAAGATAGAATAATCATTAATTTCCAAACAGATTACGCAAATCAGAGTTGCACAGGTTCGTGCACTGTGGTGTGGATTCAATCTTGATTTTTTCGGTGTCGAGATGTTCAAGCTACATTTTTGTATGTCGAAATCTTGCCAAATTAAGAGGATTGGCGGAATAATTACGGTAATTGCAATAATTAAAAAAATAAGTTTTGGTGTGGCCATGGTATAAGCATTCGTAATTAATAAATTTGACAATTTTGAAAGAAATCAAAGAAAAAGGTAAACGAATTTCAAAAAAAAAATTTATATAATAATTATTTAAGATCAAATTTCAAAATTAAGGTATTGAAAAAATGCATATAATGCATAAACTCAGCGACCGTAACGGTGAAAATATAAAACACTTATAGGCGTTTTGTTGTTGCCGGACGACGCTGAAATTTCAAAAAAAAGGAAATGCGCGTATAAAGAAGCAAATCGTTTCAGATTAAAACTTTTAGCAATGAAATTCAAAATGTAAATAAGGTTTAACAATTCGGTGGCTTCTTGATAGGAAAAAAACTGAATTATGTATTCTACTAATATTTCTAAAACGCCTTGGATAATATTAGGCGCAAAAGGAAGGTAGTTCCATTTTACGATTAAAAAATAAATAACTGACGTTTTGCGAGCTGTAAACTTTCGGTCATAGCCGATATTTGTAGAAAAGGTTAGTTTCCAATCGGATATTGGGGATTATTTAAAAAATTGTGGTTTAATGTACGCTCATTAGTGAATTAATTTAAATATTATTCCTAAAACCTTTAAAAAGTATAGCTAAACCAGTTCAAAATGAAAGGAAGAAAAGTTTAATAAGTAAAATATTTTCGATTCCGTTTCACTAGTTTAAAAATTTTGTTAGTTAAAATTTTATTTAATTAAATTTCACATGTGTTTTTTATTCTTATACAAGATAGCCCCGGCAGACTTTGTCTTGTCTAATATTACTTTTTAAATCGCCTTTTCATATATAGCAGGTGACATTCCACTCACAGCTATAAATATGTACCTTGTTCGAAAAGTTCTACACTCATATTTTAATATTTTATATTCTTGTATAAAATTTGACTTTTCAAAATATAAATAAATGCTTTCTCTTAGCAAAACGAATGGTTTGATACCCATATTTTACTATTTCATATAACTTGCATATAATTTAATTAAATTCAGGCTTTCAATCAGGCGGCAACCGTTTAACACCCAATTTTAATATTTCATATAACCTACGTATAGTTTAAGCAAATTCGACTTTTGAAACAGGTGACAACCCTTTCCAAACCATAGGTATGAACCTCCTCCGCGCCGAAACGAACCGTTTGACACCGGAGTTTTAATATTGTTTAAAACTTGTTTGTAATTAAATTAAATTTGCGTTTTTAAACAGGTGGCAATTCTTCAAAATATACGTATGTACATATGAAAATAAGTTGTGCATTCTTTAATTAAATTGAACTTTTCAAACAAGTGGCAACCCCCTCTCAAGGATGAAGTTCACCTTACGATCCGTTCTAATAGCTACCAAATATACTATCGAAATTTCATGAAAATCGGTCGAGCCATTTCGGAGGAGTTAAACCACAATCACCGCTACACGACATTTTTATATATGTACATATAAGATAAAAAAATATATTTTTTTTCGTTATTCATTTACAATTCGTTATTCATTTACAATAAGACTTAAAATACTAAAATGCAACCCACGAAGCAACAATGCTTATCTGCAGGTTTATAATTATTTGACATTAACATTTATTCTTATATATCTATATGTGAAGATTAGTACAATTAATACTAACATATTATTTATTTTAATGCGTAATTCGTTCTGTTATGTTGTAGTTTTGCATTTTTTTTTCTGTAAATTCCAATTTTTTTCATTAAAATACCTACTTAACCGAAAAATGGTCTACGCAAAAAACACGTTATAGAATTTTTTCATCTAAATGTAATTGTTAACAACTGAAATTTTGGGATGTATAGCCACCCTCTAGTAATTTGAACTATTTCCAGCTGATGTGCTCCAACCAGATTGGTTTAAGGCTATCTTTTTTTTTATAAATACTGTAGCGACAGAAGTTATTCAATCCATCGAACTCAGTGTCATGCAGCGCAATTATGCGTCTTGGAAAAAATTTCCTTTCCTGTTTTTTAAGATATAACAGATATCTATATTTGTTCAATATTATTCAAGGTAACATAAGTAGCAATTTCTGTACCTCGATAAGCTCTTGTGGTGACAAAAAAAAATCATCGTTTTTCTCTTGAAAACACTATGGGAATTTTTTGCTCTGCCCTTCGGTCATTCGCAAAGCGTGCTAGAAATATTTTGCTACTTTAGGCAAGTCACACTCCTCAACACGGAATACAAGTAGCCAGTACTCCCGCATACGCGAAAAATTCAAAATAACTTACCACTGTACCTACACAGAGCGAAACTCTAAAATACCCTATAAACCAGAACAAAACTAAGCGGATGTTTTTATGATTTCTCTACAATAAGAAGCCCTGAAGTCAATAAGATAATATGTAAAACTCAGATGAAAACTATTCAATGCAATTAAGAAGATGATCCATAGAATTAAGATGAACGCCTTTTCAATAAAATCTAGTTTGCATTAGATTCTGCTCTTGATTTTCATAAACCGATGGTCTTATCATTTCAAAATTCTTGACACCAATTTTTTTTTAAATTATGAAAATAAATATCAAACGGTTTTTTATTTAATTATACAACTTTTACTTATAATTATAATAAATTTTAATATTTATGTGTTATTACTTTATATATTTGCTAGTTCTAGAAGAAAAATTAAATAAATATAACAATTGGTGTTGCCAAATTATTCATTTCTTGAAATTTAATACATGTTCAGAACTTTATTGTACAACTTGACCTGCATAAGATAGATATTGAGAGAAAAAGAGAGCATTACTATCGAGTAAATATATTTATTTTTAAAACATTATTCTATACAAATTTCTAGAACATTACACAAAGTTACACACCAATTTTAATTTATAAAATACAAGAACCCCAAGAAGAATATGCATAATATTAAATTAAAAACAATATAAAGTAGGTTAGTCATAAAGTATATATTTTCAATTAAAAAGAGCTCCTCTGCAAATAAATGGGTTTCCTCATTAATAAATCCCAATAAATTTGGGAAGAAATTCAAAAAGAATAAAATAAATTAGAAGGTTTTCTAGCGAAAATTTCTTCAAACGTTCTCTTTAACCACTAAGTTTTTCTTAGACGATCCTTAATTATAAGTCAATTTTTTAGCTCTGTATATTCATATTCGCTTTGTATTTGGGCACTGATAAAGCCAGCAAACCGTTGTTATAGTCTGCTTGATTTTATACATATCATGTGTAATACGGAAACCGACAACTGATATTTAAAATTAAAAACATCACTCAATTTTTCATGCTCCCTTGCAAATTACTTTCATTTTCCTTTGCAGTTGCTTCTTAAATTTTGTGGCATGTTCCACTAAACGTCTTTGTTTCAGTTGCACATGTCATCTTCCACTTAAAATAACGATTTACATTTGAAAGAGGTGAAACCCCACCGCAATTCTTTCCATTCACTTGATCAGTATAAAGGAAAACCTCAAAATGCATTTTTGTACTGGCTTTCACAAAGCGCGAATTCGGTGCTTTTAAGCGGGACTTAATGCCCTGCTTTTACTCACCACAAAAGGCACACACACACACACACACACTCGCTGTTACGAATTTATTTAGTTTATTTTTATGCCTTTTAATTCTTTAAAACATTCACTTAACTGAACAGAACTTTTACTCTAGCCAATTCATTGCATGTGCAGGGATGGGCGGGGGCGTATGAGTAACATACTACAAAAACCAGGAGAAAAATCACACATGAAGTCAGAAGAATGCACTGGCACACAGTGAGTTGAGCCGCAACTACCATGACACTTAAGTAAATGCCAATCGGTTGGGAAAGGGAGAGCGCACGCGCGAGCATGTGTGTGTGTTGTGTATGTGTTGTTGATGGTTTGTGCTGCCGCTTTGTGTGCACTTACCTGGTGACAGCTCCTCGGTAATGCCCTGAATGGACACGGTAAACAGTGTCAATATGATGGTAGCGACTAGCAGCCATTGTGGTTGGCGCTGCTGATGTTGTTGTTGTGGTGATTTTGGCTGCAGGCGATGCTGTTGCTCCAGTTGCTCGGCTACTGTGGCAACTTTTGCCTCTGCATCTGCTGCTGCTGCTGGTGTTCCTGCTTTTGTTGGTTCACCTGCTGCTGTCATGGCGGCGGAGGATGCTGAAAGGTTGCCGGTTGTTGGTAGGTGTGGCCACGGGCAATGCGAAACAAATGTTGCAACACTTTACACTTTGCTTTTGCAACTACTTGACTGTTAGTTTTACGGGTGCTTTATTTTGCTTTTATTTTTATATTTTTAGTTTTATTTCTTTTATTTTTAAACTATACCGTTTCTTCTTCTTCTCTATGGGAAGCGGTGTATGTCGTTGCTTAAGTTCTTTACATTTAACTTTTCTATTATTTAGTATGTTTTTCATGTGTTTTTATTTTCGTCGCAACTATGCGCTTTTGCTTTGTCACTTTTGTTTTTGTTTGCACTTCAGCTTTGCGCCCACTCACTCAACCATGCACTTGTCTCTTGCTCTGCTTTATTTTTCAGCAATTTCCATTGCTTTTAAAACAGTTTGTGCAAATAGGAAAAAATCAAGTTTCTCATTCAACTACGAGTACAACAATTATTTGTTGCACTGAATTGCCGCTAAACTGCATTGGACAAGTTTTCAACTTTCAATTTCTTTGTTTCTCTCTGCACTGTTTTTTTACATTTTTTTTTTTTCGATTTACCTTTTCACTTCTTCGGATTCTCTTCTACATTTTGTTTTAAATGGGCAATTCTAACAGTTGGCAGTTGACACTTGACCTGCACTTTTACACGCTCTCTCTGTTTGACACTTTGTTGTCGATTAAAATGGCAAATGCACTTGGCGCTTCCTTTTTGATTGCCCACTGTTGTCACTTATTCGTTAGATGCGAGCCTGAAAAGATTAAAAAAAAAATATTATAGAATATATAAGTTTAAATTCAATTGCAACATATTTTAATAAAAGTGGCGGCTGCCGTGACTCGAAATATTTATGCATGAGGGGGTCACTATGGATCTTTGTACCCCCAAGTACAATAATTTGAAGGGCTACAGCTTTCATGCCTGAGGAAATTTGATTCCTTATAAATAGACAAATATTTCATACTTACACTTTGACCAGCCATCAACACTTCTTCTGCTTTTTTTTCGTAATTTCCGTAAATTTTCCTTAAAGTTAGCCACGCGTAGTAAGATATTTGTAACTATATGAAAAACTAGCTGCAGAAGGGATGGTGGCCGGTCAAAGTGTATGTACGAAATGTTTATTTCTTTATAAGAAACGCAATTTCTTTAGGCATCAAAGTGACTCTGTGACTCCTAAAATTTTTGTTTTTGTTGTCTGAAGACCCATTATGACCACCTTGACCTTTAAGTGCAAATAAAAAACAAAATTCGGATGTGCTGGACTGCTGATCTGGACGGTGCCTGCTTTCAGAAAAATACTATTGTTACTTTGTTGAAAAAAAAATAAACTTGATTTATCTATAACTATTATTCAAAGATATAATATAAATAAAAGTCTTTTCATAATTATTATCAGCGAGATACAAATTTTGATGACTTCAAAGGCTTCTATTTTGAGACTTATATTAAGCAAGTGTTCTCATAATAATTATCAGCGAGATACGTTTAATATTTCTTTAAGTACTTTATTTTGACACTTACATTAAAAAAAGTCTTCCCATAACAATTATGAGTGAGATATAATTCTTTAAAGACTTAAATAATTTTATATAGTTAAAAAAACACTAATGGCCTGATGAAACGTCAGGTTTACTGCGCCTAAAGGGGTTATCATCTCTCTAATGATGACAGTAGTCATGTAGTTGTTATGCCCCACTGAGTACGATATTCTTCGACATAGTTTTAGACGTGATACCTGTCAGATTGATAATTTTGTCATAACACCAGCATAGGGCGGCATGATTAATTTATTCTCCTTTATTCTTCTGTGAATTTGTAAAAGTTATACTTTTTTGTTGAATTATTTTGATCTAAAATACTATAATTGGCAGAGTATATATGCGTGGCACTTTTTTTTCAAATAAATTATAGAATACTCCAAAATTTTAAAATTTCGCAACAGTTACGGGATCATAAAATAAGATCCCAGATATTCCAGTATAGCCAAAATAATGAAAACGCACAAGCTTTTTTAAATAAATTGCACATAAAATATATCATTATTGCTACTAGAGCTTGGAAAGGGAACTGTAAAGCATTTATAGCAATCTTACGTAATTCTGCATCTTTAAAATTCAACTCGGGCTAAGTTTTTAATAGTATGTCCTCAGAATTGATATCCAAATACAAAGAGTGGAAAGACTACTTAAAATGTGCTATAAGAAAGAACAAAATTTAGCGGATTTCTCTATATTTTTTTAGAATAAGAAATCCTTCTTATTACGACTGTGTACGCCCATTCAATAAAATCAAGAAGATAATCTATAAAAACTGAGATGAAAACTTATCAATGTAATTTAAAGGGTGACCCGTTGAATTAAGATGAAAACCTGTTCAATAAAATTAAGAAGGATATCGTGGTTTACATTCGAATCGCTTCTCTTAATTTTTGATAAGCCGAAGATCTTATCAATTAAAAATAATAGGCACCAAATTGTTTGTTAGTTGATTATAGATAATTTTAATAATTTTAAATATTTCTGAATTATTATAAAAGGCTTCACATATTTGTTTATAAGATAGAATAACAATTAAACTAAGTATTTATAATAACTAAGATTGCCAAAATAATATTAAAGTTAAAACAATAAAAATTAGATTACTCACAAAGTGCATGTATTCGTTAAACGTTACGTTAAACGTTGAATAAAAAAGGACTCTTTTAAAAATAAAATGTTTTCCTTACTAATAAATTCACTGAGCTTCTAGTCAAAATGAGGCGATCTCTTTTTGTGATTTTTAACATAAAAACGAGGAGATTTCTTCTTAATTTTCAATAAATTTGAGAAGAAATCAAACCAATATTGAAAAGATTTTCTAGGGAAAATTTCTTCAATTTCGTCCGTATTGACCACTAAGTTTTTTTTTAGACGTCGATCTCTATAATTATAGGTGAACTTTTTAGCTCTGTGTAATGGTCATTGCCAATGTATGCGATTTTTTAAAGAACTGTAATCAAAAAACGCATATCTCTGGATTACTCCAATAGTCGCTTTTTAACACAATTTCTCTGTTTTATACTCACATCAACATATTGAATATGCAAGACAACCAAACTGGATATTATCATATTTTTCGCAATTGTTTTTTTTTTCAAGCACAACTCAACGTACTTGACAAGCGCCGATAAACCTGCAAAGTTTGCTGAGCAGATAAAACGCCAAAAATAACAACTTTGGTTTGACATTTGTGTGTAAAGAAAATATTTGCATGTGCTAAACACATACACTTAAATGGATATGTATGTGTGTATTTTGCATATGTATAGATCAACACACATAAGAATATTTGAATTTGAATTTTTCCGTTTATCTGCCGTTACATGCCGTTGAGTTCATTGTGCAAAAGGAGACATATGTAGCTTTTATTTAGCTGACAGCTGACAGCGTTTCATTTACACAATAACAATAGGAAACAGACAGCTGTTTACGTAACATTTGCAATGCTACGCTTTTTAAAATTTATTTATGCATAAGGTGAGTGTTTTTCCGCTTAACGTTTGCATTGCAGAGAATTGACTTAAATAGTAGAATGCGATGGGGAATAAATACATACAAAAGATATAGTTAAATACTTAGTCGTCAAATAATATTTATATTCATATTACAATAAAATATGGGGGACCTACTGGTACTGGAGTAAAAAATTTATATAAATATAAACCATAAATTACAAGGGTCAATTCCATTTCAAATCAATCGGTCCGCGTAGGTCATCATTTTGTATTTTGATAAAACTTAAATATGTTGCTTTTCGATTGATTTAATCAGAGATGTATTTTTTCTTTTGCCTGAAAAATTTTTTTTCTTCCATTTTTCGAAGTTATCGTTTGGCCTATCAAAATCGATTTTTCTTGTGGCTCGCGGCAACTTTTTTTGAACTCGCATAACTTTGGTAAAAATTGATGGATTTTAACAAGTTTTTTGTTTTTAACCAGTTTATTTTCAAAAAGTATACTTTTTTCGCCAACACTTTTTTGTCAAATAATTGAATTGTATTCTGGCAGAATTTTTTTTTTTTTGAGTTATGAGCCCAAAATGAAAATGGTGTTTTTCTCCATTTTGACGGCGTTCTTTTGAACATAGTCATCTCATATAGCGGTGCTTATGTTAATTTTATTCTACTATTTTTAATATTAAAAAATATTTCTGTGAAAAATCAAAATTCTCGCCCATTTCCTAGTGTTGTGAAGGCGACTGCCTGAGTCATTCACTCTATTTTCTCTACATGACAACGAGGAACAATTTTTTCTCGTTTTACAGGGAAAAAATTTGTTTTCTCAAGGTCTGACAATGGTGTGCTGAATACGAAAAACAATGGGAGCATTCCAATTAAACTTCTACAATGCAAGAAAGATTCCTTTGTTCTAATTAACATTTGAATTCGCAGAAAACACAATCCATGTATCATACGTCGACAAAAGAGACAAATGGAGTTCCATGAAGTAGAATGCAAAGCTCGAATGCGGTTTAATCGAATGGGAAGAGATAGAGTATTCAGTGTTATAACAAAAGCAAAGGGCGACTATTTTCATTTTAGTGGCGTGGATACAGTTGACAAAATATTGCCTTACTGCAGCTGGGAAAGAGAAAAAATCATGATCGACACTTCAGTTTTGAACGCGTTCACTATTTTCAAAGATATGGACCCTAATTTGCAAACAATGAAAAACCAAAAAAATGACAGGTGCTTTGGCAAGAGCTTCGAATATCTTCAGCAAAACGACTTGAGCTTTCGGTACCTTTACTTTTCAGCATTAGCGGAGGTTGACAAAATAACTCAATGCAATCTTTTAGCAGTTCGTTAGCACAGGCAACACCAACACACCCTTGCGAACCCCCAGAACCATGCAAGAGGTCACCACCATCGTTCGAAACTACTCGAAAAAACAAGTAAAATAGCTCTATGACTATTTAAGAAAAGGCTAGATGCCATGTCTGTTACAGTGGGAAATCAAAGTATAAAAACTGTAATGGGCCCGCTTTATTGTAACCGACTTGACAAAGAACACTCCAATTCGGATAAAATTTCCTTTAGTTCCAGAAGCAACCCTGTACGCATCTGTTAAGAAAGATTGGATTTGATTAGTTATATTTAAAAATGAAAAATAGTTGTGCAAGCAAATTTTAGCTTGACGTATTTACCTATTTAAAAGTACTATTCAAATAAAAACGAATTAGCTCTTAGGCTAAAATTTCCCATGTATTTTCTTCCGGCTCATTCACAATAGCACAGTCTTTACACTTTCCAACACTACATTTCAGGTTGGTTATCATCTTACCGAGTTGACTCAACTCGCATATTTTTCGGAGTTAGTGTTGTTGCTTTACATGCCATTCGTTATACGACCTAGTGTTCTTTTGCAACTAGGTTACAAAGAAACAGGCCCAATAATTTTATTGGCACAAAATACATACAGATTCCATATGTGTGAAAAGTCACAAAGGAGGGTAAAAACGTGAGTTTTTTTTCAAGAGGGGATGAAGGTTACAAAAAAATTTTATATAATTTTGGACGACACTTGCTGCGGTCAGAATTTGTTACAGAATGAAGCACTCTACACACTCCGTTGCGGCGGCCGCCATCAAAGTAAAAGTATTAAAATGCCCTTTCTTGGGCGACGCTTAAGATATTCATAAAATTTTTTAAATCAAAATATTCGTACTTCAATCCGCAGTAACTCAAAAACATACTCATCTTTTTCAAAACTGGTAAATTCTGTTTGTTAAAATTTAAGAAAAACTTAAACCAAATATCCCGCGTTGTCTTAAAGCCGACTTCATTAGACGTCCCAAAAGCGTAAGATGTCAAGCAACCCCCATTCGGGGATACAGCTTCCCACTCCAGCTCCACAACGTATTTTAATTTATTGGACGCGCATTTCGGTGGCGATATCACCAGAGGCATGTCAACCGCATCCATCAAATGGTTGGTAAATTGACAGCTTTTCGACATGACCACAGCTGGAGAGCGCGGCAGTACAGCAACTGACTGAGCGGCGGATAATGAGCTGTGTTAGAATGGACAAAGCTATTTTGACATAACAGCTGGTGCATTGAAACAGGTATTGTTGTTGTTGGTGGTTTCAGTGGTGGGCGGTGTTGCTCAAATGGAAATATGACAAAATTTCATTGGCACATGGATGGGGCTAAGATATTCTTCCATTAATAAACAATTCATATTGAAAAATTGAAGGTGATATTTTTTTTTTGATGTAATTATGTATTCTATAATTTAGTGGAAAAAGAGTAGGGTATATATTAAAGACCTTCTAAAGTAATTGATGACTATAAATGTGCGGAAAAATTGGTGGCAGATAATTATAGACAACGACATTTTGTGGTTACCGTTCAAGTTAAGAAATGTAAGTAGACGAGTCATTATCCAAAAACGGTACTGCATCTACAAAAGTTAATTTTCTTTTGAAAAATGAAATGCCTTAAGGGTTGGTAAAAAAAAATAGGTTCGTTAACAAAATCACTAAGAGCACGCACACACCTTTTCTTCATTTTTGTTCCTGAAAATTTACATTTTCGAATGCTCTAGTATCGAAAATGAAATTTCTCTTTACCAACTTCACTGGATCTCTTGAGTTGAAGTGCAAGGAAGAAAATAAAGGAAAATAAAGTACAACGGTCTCTTACACTTAAAGCGTCCTCAAATTTTATTGCTTGTAATTTGTTAGGAATTACTTGAGGCTATATATAAAAGTTCAAACGTACTATGACATACTCGTATGCAAATAATTGTAATAATCAAAAAAAAATTTCTACCTATTACCAGAAAATATTTTTTTTTTTTGTTATTCCACGGGTCATTAGTGCCAATAAAAATAAGGACACTGCTATTAAAATGTTCATATATTTCAAAAAAATTTAACTTAGCAATGGATAATTATTTGCACTTTGTGTCAGGGGCGTTATAAAGTGACGGCTTGAAAGTTCTGACTTCAAACTTTACGTAATTTTTCATTAACCAGCAATTAAATAAGTTCCACCAATTAAAGTCAGATATCAGTTGAAATTGTATAATTTACGCTGAAACTTGGCATTTTTCAAGAGTGACGAGTAGGGCCACGGTACTTTGAGTTGACTGATTCCCTTCCAAATTTCAGTGAAACTATAAATATTTCCATTCATAATGGCTTGATAGAATGTTAAGGAATGTTAAAGTCCATTTATGTTCAGATATAATTAGTATACTTGAAAAAGTAAAACCTAAACTTCGTTTAGCTTGTGAAGGTGGGCTTAATTCATGAACGAAATAAACACTATCGTGTGATTTGATTTATTCAAATGATGACATGTTTTAAAACTCACCCCTCAGCAAACCACTCTGCACCGCAGATGAATATCAA
This sequence comes from Anomoia purmunda, assembly GCA_951828415.1. NCBI lineage: Eukaryota > Metazoa > Arthropoda > Insecta > Diptera > Tephritidae > Anomoia > Anomoia purmunda. The sequence continues at coordinate 4,501,584 of OX639997.1, forward strand.
CAGGCAATTAACCTCGGTGTTTGCATTAGTGCAGGACATTTACACAGTAGATCCAAGACCGTTCCCTCCTCTTCGTAATTCTTCCAACTCCTGCAGGTGCCCGGTTAGAGCCCCAACCACGTTAGAAATGTTTTCCCTCTTTAGAGAGTATATGCTACGGTCCAATTTAGGCCACGTCTGCCTTAAGGCTCGACAGGTCGTATTTTGTCTCCATCTATTGTCAGCTTGTTTATATATACACTAGCAACCCGCACCTTGTTTCACACAGGTTGATAATGTTTAAAACAACTTTATAATTGAAATAAAAGTAATTTTTTGTAATATTTCGGAATAATGACCCTAGTAAATAAAGAAAATTTCATAAATAAATAAAGTCCAATTAGAAGATATATTTATGTACATACATATTAATTATTCATATTCAGTTAGTTTTTATTTTCAGTTTTATAACACTTCATTGTATACAATGTTCGCAGCTTTCCCATCAGGAGCCAAAACAATAAATTGTCTTTGTTTGTTACACGGGATAGAGCAACATATAACTGGCCATGCGTAAAACATTGAGATCTAAGGTCCAAACCGGCCACCTTAAGTGTTTGACCTTAATCCTTATTTATTGTTACTGAAAAACATAATTTGACTGGAAACTGGAGCCGTTTAAATTGAAATGGAAGATCTGTTGGTATTATCGGGATTCTTGGAATCAAGACGTTTTCTCCAGCACCACAGCCAGTCAAAATTGAACACTCAATCAAATGCGTTCTAATTGTTTTGATCAGCAGCCTAGTTCCATTACATAAAGTTGGTGGATTTAAATTGCGTAGTAATATTACCGGAGCTCCTACTTTAACAATTAGTTTATGTGGTGGCGTTCCGGGGGGATTTAGAGAATTTAAAAATTCTATTGGGTAATGAACTGCCTCGCTAATATCTATTATTGTGTCTATTGAGTGGAAAACTTGTGCTTCCGTAGTAAAATTTGAAAGTATTAAGGCATTTACTGCATCCACCTGATCATTGGTAGCTGACAATATTGCCCGCTCCTCAAACCAGTCCAATGAATTGGTTATAAGACCACCAACTCCGGGATATACTTTCTCAATTAGATCTTCAATAGTTTGGGTTAAATTACAAATATTTGTCAGATCGATTTGCCCACATGTCGTAGGGAACTGTCCGTTACCAATTTTTAGCAAGTTATTAGCAAAAAGTGCATTTCCTTGTCCGGAAGTAGAAACTCTCATATTTTCTTTGAGCTGTACTTTATTTATATACGGCCAAAAATAAGACATTTTGAAAGATGCGTTATGGGATGTTTACCTATTCGTGTGGTTTTTAATATAAAAATAAGCTAAAAGGGTAAAAGGGCTTTCAGTAAGCTTACAGAACAAAACGTGGGAATTTTAAAAATGGATACCTTTTCGTTGCTAAGTTGAATACTTGAGGAAGCTGCCAAATGAAATAGTTTCAAGGAAAATAACTTTTTTCACACTTCAAGTATTGAATGAATAGCCTCTTTCAAGCCGATGTCAACCCTTTCTGGAGATATGGATGAAAATGTGGATTAAGGAACACCAAAATAAAGCGGTTTTGGGGATAATGACCGTAATTTTGAAAAGCGATATGTAGGTAAGGGCGGCGATATGGAGATTTTATTAAGAGTGAAATTTGTAAAAAATTGGAGAGTCGTCACACCATACCTTGCAATTCGCACTTCATATCTTACATCTTTCATTTTGTATTCCCCCATACCGTGAGCAAAGATGTTTACATATCAAAAAGCCAATTTTACATGGGAAACTAAAAAAAAAATAGCGACCCCTATGAGTTCAGCTATTGGACCCATCTTTGAAATAAAATAAATACTTGGCAAGATTTACCTCCGAGTAGATTTAGGCCGAGCTTCTCTTGCGTCGTGCTCCTTTTTAATTTTTCCTACAAACTGGCGGGTCCCCTACATGTTTTATGCCAACTCCGAACGGCATCTGCTAGGCATATGAATTTTCATGCCAGAAACATACTCGGAGTGTTTGTTAGACCACTGCCGACGGGCGACCCCGCTTTGAAAACTTTTTTCTAATTGAAAAAACTGTTTCTAAATTTTTTATGATGCTTTGCACGGGGCTTGAACCCAGGACCTTTGGTGTGGTAGGCGGAGCGCGCTACCACCATACCACGGCGGGCGCCATATTTGGTGAGGATTTTTTTCCATAAAAGGTAAGTGTTAAAAAAAGAAACAAACATTTTTTTTGAAGCACTCTAATGTACATATATATTTTTTGCTCTGGAAAGTTGGTCAAATGTCATAGCTGAGAAGAAAATGGTTGAAAAGAAAAACACCTGCCCGGTTTGCTAGTAATTTATAATCTATTTCAATTGCATATTTAAGAACTTACTAAAATTTCGTATAAAAAAACCAAATATTTTTATCTAATTTTGAGAACTTTTATAAATTTTATAGAAATCTTTAAGCTTTGAGTAACAACTACATATGTTTCATAGAAATCACTTATTTTTCTAATGGTCATTTTCACAGTGGCGAGTTAACTTACATTCCACAGTTAACTCTCGATTTTCGATTTTCATGTCGACTTATCTCAAGTTTAACTGCCCAATATTGGTGAGTTAACCTTTTGTTAGAAATAAAATGTTGTCTATCGTACATTGGGTAGTGAATATTTAGTTAAATTACTAAAATTGAATCGAAAATTCATAGTTAACTGTGAAATGTAAGTTAACTCACAACTGTGAAAATGGCCCTAAGGAAAATTTGGTTGTAAAATGACACTAAATAATATAAAAAATTGCACTGAAATGTTCTTACCACTCAAAAGTCAAATTATTTATTAAATCTGCACTTTTGATTAATATAAATCACTTCAAAATAAAACTTTATGAACTGCGATCGTTTTAATGAACTCCCGCAACTAACATACAAATTTTAATAGCATAATTCGTGAAAAGCAACGGTTCTTTTTGAAGAAAGATGTTCAGGGTTGCCGAACAAAAAAAATTAAAATGGATCGGTACTCAGTCTTTGGAAATCATCATACAAATTTGGATAAAACAAAATGTTGTAGAGTTCAATCTCCCTACTACACAAATAAGTACATATGTATATGCATAGTATATACATAAAACTTACGAAAACATAGTACTTTTGTTTAAACTTTAGGAGTATATAGTATTACATATGTATGTTTAAAAATATGCATGCATTCTTTTCCTTTTTTGTTGCATTAATCTGGCACCATGCATCAATATGTACATATGTATGTATGTGAAGCCGAAATAAAAGCGAAATTATGTAACATACATACATACATACATACATACGTCCGAAGTGAAGTAACGCTACCGAGCTCTTTCGCGAATTCATCAAATGAATGGCTCACCACAGCTGTCGCTTAAGGCACGCTGACTTATTCGGTTGGCAGCGAACAAACACACAAACAGATTTTTTTGGAAAAAGTGCTGCTTTTGATTAAACAATTTTGGTTAAATTAGAAAGAAATCAACTATTTTTTTTTTGATGCAGAACGAAAGTAAATATTTCAAAGTTTAACTTCAAGGAAGATTCATTCTAATCGGTTGATTAGGTTATGATGTATGGCTGTGTAAACCAAAAATTTATGCTTTTTTACCACATTTTGTCCGATTGCCACGCCCCCTTTATATATTCCTTCACATTATATAAGAAAAAGTCCATCTCACACAGCTAAGCTTTAAAATGCAAAAAACCGCTTTCAAATCGGAGCATTCTGTGCGAAGCCAATTCCGTACATAGCTTTTTAGCGACTTTATTTTATAAGTAGTATAGATTATCTGAGTAGCAGTTTGCAAGTGACAAACGGCATACCAATTCGTTATTTATGCTGAAGAATCATGCAGTCTCACTGTATGTGCCTGTGTCCAGGGACTCAAATCAGGTACAGTCTATTCTGCTTGGCTATCTTCTGTAGAGATAGACGGCAGTCCAGCGCGATGTTTGAGTTAAACGTGAAGGAACCCACAGCATTGATTGCAGCCAGGCTATCACTAAAAATGATAATATCTCTTCCTGGAATTCCGGTCCCAGGCTTCTCCACCACTTCCATAATAGCTGACAATTCAGCCTCGAAAACGTTGCAGTGATCTGGTAACCTAAAGGAAATTTGTAGCAGAGGGTTTCGGAAGAAAACGCATTCCCCCTCCTTGAGTTTCAAGCCATCTGTACAGATGAAAGTGGTATCAGGTGGAGCACAAAACTCCAGCTTCCACTTTTGCTGTTCGGAATTGAGCAAAATTTGTTTAAAATACAAGAGTCTCCCTGGGTTTCGGGATGCCACTCTTAGTTGCAAAGCAGTCATCGCTGTCATATGTTGTCCTGCCAAATTTAAAGCAAGGAGATCTAAAATAAGAGATCTAAAACGGCGTGGTTCTAAACTCCTCGCTTATGCAGATCACCCTAGATCTTTGCATCTAGGTAAGTACCCTGAGGTTAGCATCTTTTTCTAATGCAGGCCACCATACCATCAGCCCATATAGGAGAATAGGTCAAAGACGATTAGGGGTTTGAGTTCCCATTTCTTGTCTATGGCTGTATTGCAGATATAGAGGGCTTCGGACGCCTTTTCATAACGTTGAACTATATTATTTTTCCAGTTCAACTTCATATGTAGAATAACGCCTTCAAATTTGGAACTTATAACAAGACTTAACCGGACGCCGTATAGTTTCGTTGGAGTTACCGAAGGCATTTTATATCACCTCGTAAAGCGGACGAGTTCCACCTTACTTGATCTGGCCCCAAGCCCGTAGCGAGTGGACCACTTGTATCGGGTGTTTTTTTTACAGGTTTGTTTTTCGAATAGAGATAAAACTGGCATTTTGTGGTCAAATCTGGCAACTCTAATGTCATTTATGTTCAGTTTGGTTTGCCATTTCATCATGAACAGGTTGACAAAAGAACAACGCTTGCAAATCGTGCAAATTTATTTCGAAAATAATGGTTCAGTTCGCGAAGTTTACCGCGAGCTCCGTCAATTTTATGGTCGACATAATCGTCCATCAGAGCAATTAATTCGGTTAACCATGGATCGTTTTCGCACTACGTTTACTCTATGTGATAATACGCATCCGCAGAGACGTCGAACAGTGCGCACCGAAGAAACAATTGCCGCTGTAGAGCAAAGTGTTGAAGAGGACCCGAATGAATCGATTCGCCACCGTGCACAGCAATTGGAGCTTTGTCCATCAACTTTATGGAAGATTTTGCGCAAAGATCTTGGCTTGCGACCTTACAAGATCCAGCTTGTGCAAGAATTAAAGCCGCGAGACCATGCAATGCGTCGTGATTTTGGTGTATGGGCCGAAAATGAGATTGATCTCGATGCTGATTTTCATCGCAAAATTTTGTTCAGTGATGAGGCTCATTTTTGGTTGAATGGCTACGTCAACAAGCAAAATTGCCGCATTTGGGGTGAAGAGAATCCACATGAGACCCTTGAAACGCCATTACATCCACAAAAACTGACTGTTTGGTGTGCTCTATGGGCTGGTGGAGTCATTGGGCCATACTTCTTGCGCAATAATGCTGGAGAGGCAGTTACCGTTAATGGAGACCGGTATAGAGCCATGATAACCGACTATTTTGTTCCCGAATTGGATGGCATGAATGTGGATGAGTTGTGGTTCCAACAAGACGGCGCTACATGCCACACAGCGCACGTCACAATCGATTTATTGAAGGAAACATTCGATGAGCGCATAATTTCGCGGAATGGACCTGTAAATTGGCCAACAAGATCGTGTGATTTGACACCATTGGATTATTTTCTTTGGGGATATGTGAAGTCGCTCGTCTACGCCAACAAACCAGAAACGTTAGGGGAATTGGAAGCCAACATTCGTGCGGCCCCATATGCTCGAAAAAGTGGTTGAAAATTGGACCTGTAGAATTGGCTTTATTCGAGCCAGCCGCGGCGGCCACATGCCCAAAATCATATTTAAACATTAATGGCATAAAATTATCCTTCCAATAAAGCCAAATTGATGGACCTTAAAACGATTTTCTTGTGTTTTATTTCAATTCGAAGTTCTATACCCCTAAAAAAAACACCCGATATATGTACATTCCGAAGCGTTCGTTGCATCAGCTTGCACAGTGTTCGCGAAAATTTGCGCCTTAGCGCGATTGCGACGTTTTCAGCATATACGATAACTTTAGCTCCTTCCCAATCTGTTACTGTTAGGTTCACCTAAAGAAGGGATAGAGCTCCTCCTTGGCGTGTCCCACTCGATAAACTCCACCAGTGAGTGCTTCACCCCTAGAGCTCTTACAGTGTCAGTTATAACCACTAGAAGTAACGGTAGAATTCTACCAAATCCAAAGACATCCTCATTACTTTCAAAACTAAGAGACCAATATCGTTCTCCTATTGACCCACAACCAACTAAACGTTCTTAAGTTGAAGTGCCAGATTATAAAAAAGGGTGTGGAGAGAACATAAACAGGGACATAAGAACAGAGCTCATGTGTCGCTTTTGTAAAAACTCAGCATAAATTGCATAAACGAAAAGCAAAATTTGGTAGCGTTATATATGAAATCTCAAAATAGGTAGCAATCTACCCACAAGGTCGGAATACACATATTGATTTTAACTTCAACGAACGATTAATGCAACCGAATATTGAGAAAACTATTCTGCAGACAATTTCCGATTAAATTCTTCTTAAAGACTTAATCAGCCATTATCCTAACGACCCATGTTCAGTTAGCTTAAATTATTTTGAAAGTGGAACTAATAATTCCTTTATTGGCGCGAAATGAGAGCCGCACTGTTTTGCCTTCTATTTCCGGTTAACGAGAAACTCATTTGGATGAATCTCATTATACATAATTTCCATTCCAACAATATATGTTTCGAACAAAATATGCCAATATATCGGGTGTTTTTTTAACAGGTTTGTTTTTCGAATAGAGATAAAACTGGCATTTTGTGGTCAAATCTGGCAACTCTAATGTCATTTATGTTCAGTTTGGTTTGCCATTTCATCATGAACAGGTTGACAAAAGAACAACGCTTGCAAATCGTGCAAATTTATTTCGAAAATAATGGTTCAGTTCGCGAAGTTTACCGCGAGCTCCGTCAATTTTATGGTCGACATAATCGTCCATCAGAGCAATTAATTCGGTTAACCATGGATCGTTTTCGCACTACGTTTACTCTATGTGATAATACGCATCCGCAGAGACGTCGAACAGTGCGCACCGAAGAAACAATTGCCGCTGTAGAGCAAAGTGTTGAAGAGGACCCGAATGAATCGATTCGCCACCGTGCACAGCAATTGGAGCTTTGTCCATCAACTTTATGGAAGATTTTGCGCAAAGATCTTGGCTTGCGACCTTACAAGATCCAGCTTGTGCAAGAATTAAAGCCGCGAGACCATGCAATGCGTCGTGATTTTGGTGTATGGGCCGAAAATGAGATTGATCTCGATGCTGATTTTCATCGCAAAATTTTGTTCAGTGATGAGGCTCATTTTTGGTTGAATGGCTACGTCAACAAGCAAAATTGCCGCATTGGGAGTGAAGAGAATCCACATGAGACCCTTGAAACGCCATTACATCCACAAAAACTGACTGTTTGGTGTGCTCTATGGGCTGGTGGAGTCATTGGGCCATACTTCTTCCGCAATAATGCTGGAGAGGCAGTTACCGTTAATGGAGACCGGTATAGAGCCATGATAACCGACTATTTTGTTCCCGAATTGGATGGCATGAATGTGGATGAGTTGTGGTTCCAACAAGACGGCGCTACATGCCACACAGCGCACGTCACAATCGATTTATTGAAGGAAACATTCGATGAGCGCATAATTTCGCGGAATGGACCTGTAAATTGGCCACCAAGATCGTGTGATTTGACACCATTGGATTATTTTCTTTGGGGATATGTGAAGTCGCTCGTCTACGCCAACAAACCAGAAACGTTAGGGGAATTGGTAGCCAACATTCGTGGCGTTATTGCCGACATACGGCCCCATATGCTCGAAAAAGTGGTTGAAAATTGGACCTGTAGAATTGGCTTTATTCTAGCCAGCCGCGGCGGCCACATGCCCGAAATCATATTTAAACATTAATGGCATAAAATTATCCTTCCAATAAAGCCAAATTGATGGACCTTAAAACGATTTTTTTTGTGTTTTATTTCAATTCGAAGTTCTATACCCCTAAAAAAAACACCCGATAAATATACTCAAAAGGAAATATAACATATTCACCATCATGCACTTACTCGTAGACTATTTTATATGAATAATAATCATAAAATATTCGGCAGACTTTACTCATGTTAAATAAACAGCTTTAAAATATTTTACCAACGATCACTTGGCTGGAGTGTGACGATACGATTTTAATATCGTTCAAGTTGCTCGCACATGTGCCACTGACATGATTTGCGAAAGAAATATTAAAAATCAACATAAAAAAAAAGAGAAAGAAAAATATAAAACAAAAAAATAATAATTTCAAAGGCACAATTCCCCTATTTTAAAAGTTTGCAGACTTTGATGAAAGGGATACACACATACAAATACACAAACACACACACATATTTATATAAATAACAAATTGTCATATGTTTAATATACATATTATACATATGTTATGAACTGTCACATTCCCCACCGCCAATAGCTTTGCTTCGCTTTTGCAGCTGTTGCCAGTAAAGAATTTAATGAGAAAAAGCTTTCAATTTTGCTTTGAAGTTCAACAGTTGGTCGGGGGGTAGGCGTTCAAGTCGACGGAGGGTGGTCGATGCGAAAGGTTCGTTGTACTGTTCAAATATGAATTTATTTCATAAACACATGTTAACTAACGGTTGCGGCGGGGAATGCAAGCATATTTTTTTTAATATAAACTCACATACACTTAGGAGGGGGTGGGGGGGGGGGGGGTAGGTATATGAACGTGCGTAAATTCCCATATACATAAATATGTAGGCAACTTGCTCTTTTTCGCAACTAAACCCTTTCTCTTATTTTCGTTGTCATTAAAAGTCGTTGCAAATGTTAGACTCTGCGTATAAATTGTTGTATATTTTGAATCGACTAACAGCTGTAAAAATTTTGCTAATATAGCAAATAAAAATTCTCTGCATATCTAGCTAAACATATTGAGAAAATCGTGTCAAAAACAAATGAGGGTTTTTTTATTAATTCTTCTGACAGTGATTAAGTGATAAAATACTAGTTAGATGATGATTAATAATCAAACATTTATTATAAATTAAGAGGTGTTTTTATGCACCCGTTTGATTAGTAAATACAATCAGTTGCACCATTCTAATGGTTAATAATTGATTTCATCCAGAAAAGAATTTTATTAATTAATAATTTGGTTTTGTCTTCTTATTGCTCTAGACTGGCATAATTATTGAACTATATTTATTTATTTTCAATAACTTTTGAATTTTTGTTTAAACTACATGATTAACATTACTATTTGCATTATTGGGACATCTATTAATTATTTTTGGTTTCTTTTACCTTCATCGACCAGGTGCAGTCAATAGTTCCTGAAGATGACTTTAAACTAAAATCCATATATCAATTTCATCTTCTTTTAATTATAATAAATAATTAAATTATTTACAACTATTTTCAATCAGCTTAAAACTTCAAATATATTAGAACTTTAATCACTTTATGATTCATATCAACTTGTTTGGTCAAATAAAATGCATAGTTAACTTGCTTTATTTTATAATAAAAATAATTAGAAATCATAGCATTTTTAAAATAATCAGATAATTAAAGACATTCAAGTAATTAAAATAGTTCGGAACACTAAAATTTTTTATATATTTTGTTTATTTTAAAATAATGATTAAATTTCAAAAAAACCAAAATAATAATTCCTAATAGTATCTATACCCAGGGATAATGACTGAATATTATTTACATAGACTTTATTTGTAGAAAGAGTAAGCAGTCCTGCGGAAGGCGTATGCACAAAAAAGTTTTAAAAAGATGGTAATCATTTTTTTTTGCTTAACCCTGCTGTTAGGTTAAGACCATTTGGTCCAATTTTTTTTTTGTTTTCTTTGTAACTTTGGAACGGTGATATCTACTGTCTAAATCTTTCAGCTCAGGTGGTCTTTTTATAAAACAATATTATGTGCGAAAATTTAATTCTCTGACTTAAAACTGGACTAAGATAAATTGAAAATTACGAATCTTAGGTTAAGGGACCATTTGGTCCATAGTATATTTTCTTTGATTTTCTTTACATTAATTTTCCAAAAATAAGTATTTATTAGTTTGTTCGATATTTTTTGGCACTACGTGATGAGCAAAAAAATGTTTTTCGGTTGGTTTTGCAAATAAACGCACTGCAAATGGAGCATTTTACATCAGACTTAGACTTGCAGCAACTACAAATTCCTCGCTTTCGAGCTCCTGAACTAGAAGCATTTTTAGAGCAGGCCACTGGTGCTGGGTTTTACCAGAGTTGAGTAAATAATAAAATGAAAATAGTTAGCAAGTATTGAACCAAACTAAATATAAAGACTAAGATTAAATTGTTATTTTGTATGGAAACTGCAGTATGGACCAAATGGTCCTCTAACCTAAGATTCGTAAGTTTTTTTTAACATAACATCAGGGTTAAGATGCATATTTTTGGAGTGAAAAAGCCAATACCGAGGTTATTAGAGAAACTTGAAAATATTACTAAAAACTAGCTGACCCGGCGTGCTTCGCTACACCGTACATACATGTTCAGGAATTTAACTGTAAATATGAGTTTTGGATAATTCTGATCCAGTGACACCTATCGGCTAATTTGTTAAGTAAACTATTTATACTTATGCGGCTAGAACATGTTCTGAATTTGACGAAAATCGGACTGTAAATACGGTTTTCAGAAATATTCCGACACTAGCGCCACCTATCGCAATTTTCGTTTGCAGTGCATCCTGTAAACTTACGCTCAGTCGGTTCAGTAGTTTTCGAGTCTTTGCACTACATACCAAGATGCACATAAGGCATTTCGTTTTCTCTCACATATAACTTGTATATAATTGAATTTAATTTGAATTTAATTTGACTTTTTGGAACTGGTGGTAACCACCTTTATGCCTGTAAGAGAGCCATATGCAATAAATGGGGTCTTAATCCCCAGATCCCTAAGAATAACATCCCAGTGACATCCCGAAACCCAGGGGCACTCTTGTATTTTAAACAAGGCAAATTTCTGTGTGTTTTTCTCCATGAAAAAAAAACTCGCCGTTCGGAGTCGGCATAGAACTGTAGGTCCCTCAAATTGTGTTACAAAATCAAGACTCACACCCATGCTAGCTTTTCTATTTCATGTTCTATTGTTTTAAATATTGGCTTTTGAAGCTTTACCAGCGGCTTTTAGGAGATTTTATGCTTTCACTTTTTTTATAAAATGCAGTAAAATTCCTCATAACATATTCTACGGAATATGTCCGGTTATGTGGCGCCTTTTTATTTAATTCCACTCAAGTGATATATTTAACCATCTATCTCAAGCATTCAAATTATGTATACTCAATTTGGCTACTATTTTCATTGTTTTTTCCTTAAGAATTGGGACAGAAATGAGCATTTTTTACTTCTAGCGTTAGCGAACCAACCAAAGCATATTTGGTCTATATGATATTAACCTTCTTTAAAAAATTTCGTTTGATGTTCTTTTGAAATAATAAAATTATGAAATTTTTCGTTCTTTAGAGCGCTCGGTTATTAGGATAATATTTGTGTAGAAAAAATAATTAAAAATTTGTGAATTATTGAAGCTGCCCGATTAGGAGGAGTTACACGGCAGATATGTAAATACCTAGCATTGCCAACTATTTAAGCGAATCCCATAATATCAGTAGACGGGATATGCTGTTAACATTCACATGTATGTATTTCGCTAAGAAACCTTCAGCAATATAATTCTCCCAAAAAACTAAACTTTTCAAACCATGAATTTTATACGCTCTACAAATGGCTCCGCAAATAACTGACTCACCGTTCAGATGACCCAGAAAGGCTTGAAAAAAATAAAGCAAAGATAAGCCAAGCGGAGCAATCAAAACTCAGTTAAATATTTAAAGTGCACAAATTACCTAAGCTCCAATTTAGCAAACTACTTCACTTGGTTTCGAACTTGATAGTACGAAAGTGCTGTACATAAAGTATCAAGTAGGAAATAAGTTAAATTAAACACCTTTTGTAAATTTACAACCGGCATTAACAGCCATTCATTTCCTTACCATCGAACCGTCAAGCTGCTTGGTCGGAATGAAAACTTGTATTTTGAATTTATACTAAACCTAGTTACATAGTTAATGGAAGGCGAAAAAAGCAAGCGAATATGGAACGCCACTTGAAGGAGTTAGCAACGATTTATTTAGGTGCTCCCTCTTGGTAGTTCAACTGTTTAAGGCACTACCTCAAATACTTGCATACAAAATTACGAATATGTACCTACTTAAGTCTCTAAATGCTTAGCTGAATATGGGGGCATTATCAGCGGGTATTTACACACCAACACTAATGAAATGTTTAACAAGCACTTAAATGTTTGCAAATCCCAATGACCCATAATATTAGCATAAAATCACTTGCGAAATCCAGAGCACTGCGCTTCAAGGCATTCAAAACCCTGTCTATGTATCTGAGTGCAAGTGTGAGAGATGGGGGGGTGCAGGCAAGTACGAAGTTGTGCGGTGTTGCTGTGTTTTGCTTAAGGCTGCAGAGTGTGGCTGAAAGGCGGCAATACCAAACGACTTGCTCGATAAACGATATAACAAGCATCAAATTATTGTCAATTGGAGTGGGAAAGTGGCTAGAGGTAGGGCATTTTTTTTTCTCTTTAGAAGAATTGTCAGTTTGGTAAGGCGATTACTTATATAGTGGCAGTTTCTTAACTCCACCTTTATTTAGCGGCAGTGGTTGGCTGTGTTGACTGAATTCTAATTCTTATCATTTGGTGTAGGCGTATTGTAAAAAACTGTTGAGCTGTTGCTCAGTCACTCATCAAGGTAAGTTCAAACAAATTTTATGCTCAAGTTTCGGCTGACGATTAGTTTGTCTTTTTTTAGCAACCCTCAAGATATTTTAAATGCCAGTTCTGATCGAAATGAGGCTTTCACTTGCGAAAAAATGGACTGTGGCTGGTAAAAAGATATATTTTCCCCCACAATCGAACATAATAGTTGTTTGGATAATTGGTGGCACTATAAATGTCTTCACAAATCCGTTGGTCGTAAAAGCCTGCAGCAATCGATATGAATATATATATACTTATACTATATATATATATATGCACATGCATACCCAAATTTTCAGAATGAAAAGGTAACTAAGCCTTGTCTGTCTGTAAATATTAAGATATATCAACGAAACTTGGTACTCATATTGCCTTTGGCCCAAGGTAGTTTAGTATTGCAAATGGGCGAAATCGGATTTTAGCCATAATCATGTGACGCTGTTTGGCGAAAATAAAAAAAATCTATATTTCAGCCTAGAGAAAGCAATAATTGGGCTAAAAACTTATAAAAAATGAACTTTGAAGCAACTATGTATAGCTCCAAACCTATTTCTCCAAAATTATTTAAAATCTGTTACTAGAATTTCGAAAAGTATAAAATTCGCAGAAGGAAATCACGTCCACTATTTATATAACGGTAATTTACAAAAAATGGAAAAGTCGATATTTTATTCTGGATAGATATGAAAAGTTTAATTTGAGAGATAAATGTGCAAAAATTAAAATTATCAAAAATTAACGTGGTATATTAAAAGCATACTATTTGATTTGTAAGTACTTATTGTCTTAAATCCGGAGAGTGGTTCAAAATGGCTAAAAAGTTTAATATTTGCGCTATTACACATTTTTGAAAATATCGCGACTCGGGCGCCAATTAGCAACAACATTTGTAGTAAATGTTGAGACCTAATATCTGAGGAATAAATTACGGATATTACCCTATAGGCTTTGGTGGTTTATAGGGTACCCTATATATTGGGAAAATTTGCTAAAACCCAAATGTATTTTGAAAATTAGAAGCAACGCTGTCTTAATATAAGAAATTAATTTTTGCAAAAGGTTAAATGTCACCTATAGCATAGATTTATGTGACAAGGGTCATTAAATTATTTTATAAATAATTATAATTATAAAAATTAACATTTTTATGAAAATTGTTTTATTTCATTTTAAAAAAATTCCTTAATTAAATAAATTGTTTTTTGTTATTTCAAAATACATTTCTTTATTTAGTTTTAATTAAAATCATGGTATAAAAGTAGATTTTCTTTTATTTTCGTCACTTTCAGTGTGAATGTATATATATTAACAATGAAATAGACGCCAGTTTTAGGGAAAAGTAAGCATCAAAAAGGAGTTTCCCGGGGCCATAAAAGAGAAATATGTATCTATGTCTATAAAAATTATAGAAAGCTTCATTGACAGGTTTTGACAATGTTGTGCATATATAATTCAATAAAAAAAGCGATGCAAGTCAACGTTTCAATTTTTCTAGACTATTTCCAAAAACTCCAGAAATTTATAAAAATCCAATTCTTTTGTGTATGGTAGAAAATGCTGAACACAAAAAAAAAACTATTAAAAATCAACAAAATGTTTTAGTCCATTGAAACTTGTAAGGAGCATTACAGAAACAATGCGTAACTTTCTAAAAACTTGAAGAAAAGAGTTCAAAATTTGAATTACATATTTTTTAATTTGTTGAATTTGTATGAATTTTCTAGTACCATAACCTTCGAATTTTTACTCAATTTTTCCTTATGCACATTACCCTAAAAATCACCAATTTTAAATACGTATAAAAGAAGAACCCTTCCTAGAGCCTAAAGATCATTTCGGAATTTTGGCTATTGGGGGTATAAACCTTTATTCATTTTTAGTTTTAGCAAATACTAGGAAAACCCAGCAGTCGTTGTCCTGCCGATATTTATTTGTTGATTACCCTTTGCATATGTAACCAGTTTCTGACATAAAAATCAGGGTGGTATGTTCCCTGTCCTCACCGAGACGAGCAGTGGGACGGACACTCATGTTTTAATATTTGATATCCTTGTGTATAATTTTACTTGTAAAAAAGGTGGCAACCACCTTCAAAATATACCAATACTATAGTTAGTTACAAACCTTATTCCAAGCAAAACGAAGAGTTTGACATTCATATTTTCAGATTTTCTGAGTTTCATATATCTTGTGTATATTTTAATTAAATTTGACTTTTCAGATAGGTGGTATCACACTCTCAAACATAAAATGTACTTTACTTTTCATACCTAAAAGCACCGTAATATGAGATTTTTATATGTACGATATAGATGTACATAATTCATGATTTAATTTTTAAATTGTATTCAATATGTAAGCAAAAACTCGCATGAATATTATCCAATAAAGAATCTAAATCGTTTATTCGAAGAAAATATTGAAATTTTTCTTCTGCAAATTTTGCACGAAAAAACTGTTTACTGAGCAAACCTTGAATGAATTTTATTAGTTTATTTTCAAAGCCTGCAAAAAAATTAAATATGCCAGAAGGTTAAGGGGTTTTTTTTCAATTGTTTCCAAAATATTTCTTTGATTATGTAAGTAATTTCTGAGCAATTTTGAATTGAATGCAATAAAGAAGTAAATTTTTGCATTTTTGAAATTTTCGAAAATCATTTAAAAAAAATATATGAGTATATAAATATCTATACCTATTATATAAAATTATATTATATGAAGAATGTTTGCAACAATTTGGCTCTCAAATTACTGTACCGATGTTAGAAATTTTATTTAAATGAAACATTTGCGAAAAGTAAAGAGGGGCGTACTGCGTTTTTTTTTTTAATTTTTGAAGAATTCGTATATTAGGGTGCTTCGCTCTTATACAGAAAAATATTTTTCTATCGAAATTGTAGAACGCCTTCTATTTTATAATATCGACTAAAAAATGTCGCAATATTTTTGACCTTTTTTGGAAGATTGGTTTAAGAAAAACGCAAGAAGATGAAGCTGGACCGATTCAGACTATTATTATTTACACACCGTTTTTGTTCCTTTTCAAGCAAGTCCATTCTTGTCCGAAATTTAATTGCATACGTTATTAATTTTTTCTTATATTAGAATCCTTAAAAATTCATCAAAAATGTAAACAAAAATTACAGATATATCCCAAGCGCGACACAATATAAGCGGAGGACTTCCACTAAAATATTTTCGCTCAACTCATAGTTAATCATTAAATTTCGATTGTGTTGCAAACGCTAATAAAATCAA
The DNA here is from genome assembly GCA_951828415.1 of Anomoia purmunda. Classification (NCBI taxonomy): domain Eukaryota; kingdom Metazoa; phylum Arthropoda; class Insecta; order Diptera; family Tephritidae; genus Anomoia; species Anomoia purmunda. Next base: position 4,517,897 of record OX639997.1, read on the forward strand.
GGCTATGTTAAAAAAAAATTTCTTACAGTAAATGTCATCAAATAGTAAGAAAGTGTTAACTTGATTATCTGTGAAGTTAAAAATAAAAAATACCGCAAACGGAGAACGCAAACAAAACCAAGCAAACATTTCCCAGTCGTTTAGTTTCGCTCAGGCAAGTTTAAAGATAATACGAAAATCTCTCATTTGTCTGCTGAGAGCATCCCCTGAACACTTTGTTTGAGCTGGCAACAAAACCGAATTAGGGAACCGAGGAACAGCTGATACGCGAAAACTAAGCTATCAATGGTTATAATTGAAATCCAGCACTTTTTATCCCGAAAAAAATGTTGTGCCGTCATGACAAAAATTAACTCAAAGACAGTTTTTAAATATAAAGACCATGTATTGATATTTTATAAGTTTCCGAGTTGAATGAGAAAAATCACCAAAATTCCTCAACGAAAATTCCTCAACGAATGCCCACACATGCATTTTCATACTTGTGGAACCATTGAAAAATGTTATAAAAAACGCACATTTTGACAGCGCCATAACGAAGCAAACAGTTTCGTATCGTATTATATATGTATGGCAAGGTAACGCCACACAACCGATTCAAATTAGTCAGAAAGATTTTTTGAGCAGTAACTTTACTCTGATCGCAAATTAAACAACTAAATTTAGAACAATAGGGGAGCAAACGAAACACAAAGTTAGTGCTGACAGCACCTAACGAAACCATTCGTTTAAAATTGCCGGCGTGTGTGAATATTAAGTTGACGAATGATTTGTTGTTTTTGGGTATCGTGTTTTGTTTGGGTTTTGCTCAAGAGAACAAAAAATTCGTTTGGTTTGTACTCATTTACCATTCAAACGTTTCGTGTATTTTTAGTGCTCGAGAGCAGTATGACAAAAGACCACAAACTTTACGTAATTGATCGCGCTTTTAATAAATAAGCAGGAAATGAAAAAGTAAGATATCTAAGATAATTGCGATCAGGCAATGAATTTTGTGTTTTTGCGAAGTTTTTGAAATACCAAATAGCGTCTAATGAATTGCTTATAAAAAAATTATTTCAGATGGTTTTTTTTTTGCGTTTTTCCGTGCGAAGAAAATTCGTCATAAGATCTCATCAAAACCTGAAGTTCCATTCCCACCAGCTAGCAAGGACAGCAAATACACTTGGCAAGCCGTTAGGTCGTTGCCAGTACTTTCTACCTTCTTTGAAACAAATTTCAAAGACTTTTTTGAATTATTTGAGAAGTTTTTTAGCAATGACTTGCTTGAACATATGTACATACATACATACATATATGGAAATGTTCTAATTTGTACGCCATACCATCAGAAATGATACGAAGAACTTACCGAAGGCAAATAAGGTATTACGGAAATCAAGGGGGAAGGAATTTATTTCAAATGAGTGGATGCCGTGCTTCGACATACTTCGGTTCTGAACCAAAACCTGTCGTTTTGAACCCAATTGGGTAGAAAAATTCCAGTTCCACGTCCGTGCGTTGAAACTAAGTATATAAAATTTATGATGGGTGTTGATCGATTTGACTTGAAATGTAGTAAAAAGAATTCATAATATCTGGTTTTATTTTTTAAATAAACTTCCACCAAAATAATGAGATTTAATTTTTAAGGGTTGCGGAATGATTTCCTATATAAAGGGTCGCTACAAAAGTAGACCGATAGTGACAGTAAACCACGCAATATTTTCCCCCGCTCTTTTGACATTTCTCTTCAGTAAGGTTTGCCATTTCATCATGGAATGGTATACGATCCAACAACGAGTCGAAATTATTAAAATTTACTACCAAAATTCGGAGTCAATGCCCTCAACTACGTCCAATTTATGGTCGTCGTCATTTCTGGCTGAATGGATTCGTAAATACGCAAAATATGCGTTATTGGACAGGCAGCAGTCCACACGTACTCCATGAGTCAACAATGAATCCCGAAAAAACTACGGTTTGGTGCGGTTTATGGGTCGGCGGCGTCATTGGGTCGTACTTCTTCTGTGATGATCAAGACCGGCTCGTTACTGCGAATGGGAATCGCTACCGCTCAATGATAACCGAATATTTTTGGCCCGAATTGGATGACATGGGCGTGGACAATCAATTGACCGCCTCGGTCGTGCGATTTGACGCCGTTAGACTATGTATGTCCTGTGGGGCTACGTCAAGTCTATGGTCTATGCCAACAACCCAGCGACGATTGATGAACTTCGTACGAATATCGAACGTGAAATTGCAGCAGTATCGGTCGATTTATGCTTGAAAACCGTCGAAAATTGGGTTCAGCGTCTGGACTTCTGCAAGCGTGCCCGTAGTGCCCATGCAAAAGAAGTCGATTTCCATACATAATGGCATCGAATGCACTTTCACAGGAATAAAGAACTTAATTCATATCCCAAACCGTTTTTGTTTTATTTAAAAGAACTTTTGTGCGTTCCTATTGCAAGACCCGATACCTAACTGGTCTACCTTACCTGGCGTTGTCATGTGGCAACGGGACATATCAAAGACCAGGACGTCCAGGACATAAAATCTAATGGTACATTTTTTTAGTTTGATCTAAATGATACTGCAGAAAAAAAATCTTTTCGAAGTCCCACAAAAAATGTACATATGTAGGCTGATTCGAGTTAATATGGATTTTTAGTTTCAAATTGATGGGTAAGTATGTAAACGTTTTGGGATCAGATATGGATTTAAAATCGTTTAGTCTACTTAAAATTTGACAGTACTCCAATACTGCATGGGCCAATATACTGAAATTTAGAATACAAAGATTCCCTATAAGATGCCGTTACTGGTTTTGGCAACTCATTTTAATACAAATAACAACAAAGAATTACGTACGTATCATATTAGGCAAATCAACAGCGCTAGTGGCAGGTTTACATTTCTACAAACAGATTAACTCTGAACATTGCCTCGTTCCGAAATTTTCTGTTGGCAATGCCGCGGGTAATCAAACAAAGGTAAACAACACACCTTACTGCTAAATAGCAAAAGAACAGCATTACATAAAATGAAAATCAGAGTTGTTTCAAAACTTCTGGCTATGAAGCGAATGGCCAAGGAAAAGGTGACATACTGTTAGGCGTGAATAAATTGCTGTATATACAACAAAACCTAAACACACACACACACACATGCACAAATTAGTGTATGTGTATATGAGAAAATGCAATAAATACTGGCTACAAAAATATTTAACATTTCTTACGTACCCACCTCACAACGGAAATGAACCAAAAATTTGGCTAATTTTGATCTCAATTTAACTTTGTGGTTTAATCAAATCCGATTTACTTATATAAACACTTGAAACTTGTAAATATACACAAATTTCGAAAACGACCCCGTTCAGGCTAAACTTAGGCGTTTTGCTTGCAAATCGCAGTTCTCGCACACGCACAGATGACTTTAGCGCTGGCCCACAGTTGTTTTGTATAAATTCCGAAATTCTTTAATTAAATACTTTAAATATCACACATTTCCTCAATATTACTGCAATCTTGCAATAGTCAATAATAGTTGTATGCACCTTTGCCCGCAAATTGCTTTAGTTTTCATAGAATAATTCAACTTTGCAAAAAATACGGAAGAAATTTTTTCACTACCGCACAAGTTTTATTGCTGCACAATTTAACATTTGTTTCGATTTCATTTTCGAATCGCTGAAAGTGAGCGCATAGCTCAAAGTGAGAGCGAGCGAACGAGCGAACTGTCAAAATTTTCGCAAGGAAATTCATATTTGCAGGGGGTTGATGGTTGAAAGTTTCACAGCACAGGATGTAAACAAAACTCTAGCTACAGCTGCTCCTGCTCCTGTCTGCTCTTGCCTTCGCACTCAGCCGTTTTGTTGTGTTTCGCATATTTCGTTGTTGCACTGCTGTGATACCTCAAGCGCTCTTACGGCTGTCATTCGTGTCTGACGTTTGTGACGCATGCGCTGTGGTTGTTTTTTTTTTTATACTAATTCCATTTCGTGCTACTTTGCCATTTCATTCTCACCTATCTCACCTTTTACCTAAATTTATAATTGCAATGCTCTACAATGGGCAATGGCAAAAGCAATCAACAAACCTTATTATCTATGCACTCACCCCACTCGAACTCTCACTAGCTACCCTTGCTACCCCTGCTACACATTCCATCTCTACAATTCGGCCTCTTTTTATTGCCTCTTTATACTTCTGGCACATGGTTTATGTTTATTGTCATTTCATTGCGCTGGAATTTGATACAATGCATTTGATTTTAATTACAAATCTTCGATTTGATTTTTTGTTACATTGTGAGGTGTAAAATTCAATGAATTCCATTGTTGACTTTTGTCAAGTGCATTTTATGCAGCATGAAAATGGTAATGATTTACAGCTCGACCGGAGTGAGTGCAGATGTGGTGGAACAATGAATATGCATGCTCTGGCGGCGATAAAGTATTTTTATTACCAAACGATTTGTAACAATTCCGCTAAGTGCTTTTTCCAATCAGTGCAACTAACTTACAGCATGGAAAAAAATCGTATAGCGATTAGATGGGGTGAAAAAAGAATAGAATTAATTTTAAGACACTAGCATCTAAGTAAAAAGGAGTGAACATAAATATTTAAAAGCATAATACGTAGATACATATGGCCAAAGTGTATTTAACGAAAAATTTTCAAATTCATTAACCCAAAGCGAAGATATCAAAAAATGGGTAGGTTGTGCAGAAAACATACGTAACTTAAAACTAAAACTTAACAAATAAAAAAAATATTAAAAACTATCAGCAAGAATTACAGAACTTCTAAAATAGAATAGAACTTTAAAAATTTCGAAACAAATAACACGACTTGGCTATCCGTAGAACCAGATAGAGATGCCATATCAGTAGAGAATTTCGTAGGTCAGTATGGTAGGCAAGGACCGAAAATAAAGATTATTTTTCAGTTTTCAAGGAAAAAAATCAAAAGCTTCAAAATTATCGGAAAAGAGTTTTGAGTATATGCACGTATATATGATTTTGTTACGGTCTAAAAAAATTGAGTGATATCTGTAAAATATATAATTATTTCGGCCAAAAAAAAATTATCCCACATTGAGTTAAATTTTTTTGATCAAAACTAAAATTCGATTACGAGTGATATTTTTTCGCTATAAAAAAACTAAATTCACAGTTAGTTTTTACCTAAACTGAATTGTTTGGAAAACATTTTTATGTTAATGAATGGAAATAATTTGAGCAAAAACAAAAATTTCAATGAATATCTTCAGCTCAAAGGCAAATATGCACCAAATGCGCAAAACAAAAAATTGTGTCGACATAAGAAATCCTTCTGGTTGTTATTGTAAATAAATTCTCTAAATTTATGGTTTCCTTGTGATAAGTTGGAATATTTAAGGCCTTACTCAAATTTTCGTTTACGAAAATATAAAAAGGCCACTTTGCTCTATGCTAGTTGTATTTATCCCTGGTTATAACTTTTATTTAAAAAATTACATTTTTATTGTTATTTCTTGAATTTATTTTTTTTTTTGAAAATAATCTGTATTTCCTGAGTTTTATTTTGTGCTGAGAAAATAAACGGATTGTTTTGAGTTTTATTTTCCTCTCAGCAAATAATCGCTATTTCTTGAGTTTATATTGTAAAGAAAGGTTTGAAACGTTTTAATTCGAAATTTTAAAAACCTTTTGCGTACGCAGTTTGACAGCCCTACTTAATTTTACAAAAAAAAGTGCAAGCCTTAACTGGCTAACAATTCTGATTGATTTGGGATTTTTTTTGGCAGCTCAGCATTTGCTTCCATACAAAAGTGAATTTTGCAAATTGCGTGGAAATTTTTTGAAATTTGATGAATTTTTGTGAATTTCCTAAAAAGTAAGAAAAATTTATTTATGAAGAATTATTAAAATTTAACTTCGAAACATAAGTGTGTAACTATATTGAATTTTGTTGAATGAATTTTTGAATGCATGTTGCTTATGACACGCACGCACCAAGCTTTGTTCTATGGTAATCAAATAACAACTTTATTTAAAATATTTTTCAATATTTTTCATTTGATACAAAATTCATTTAATTTGGATAAGCGGTTTGTTTATTATTAGGGAATGTTTTAGTTACTGGAATAAAAAAATAAAAGTCCGAACTTTTCAATTGTTATTAGACTTTTTCCCAAGAGGTTGAAAAAATAAAAATAGTCCAAGATTCTGGGGTCAAATTAACATTGTTAGCTTTCTTCTATAAAAATAATTTGCCTCGAACTCTTATTACATTGAAAAAAAAAACGTTAACTATGACAGTAATGTGCGATTATTTTAAACCACTCGACATTTGCAAAAGGATATATAAGAGAATCTGAAAAAAAGATTTTATAAATAAAAGCAAATTCTTTTTACATGGGACAATCTACGTCAAATCAGTCAATAGATTAAATCGAGCACTTTTTTTTTATTTTAGTCAGAATGTTTTTATTATACAATATGAGTTCTGCTAAAGGAAAAACAATATAAACTACTACTAGTTTTTGAAAATTGAAAATTTCTTAATTACTCGAATTTTTTAGGCTTATTTATTGAATATCGTAAGAGGTGTTACCGTTGCGAGGGTATAGTTTTAGTTTTTCTTTGGGCTTATATGACGGTTTTAATTTGAAAAGAAACTTTTTTTATATAAAAAATTCATTTTTGAGCTATTTAAAAAATAAACACGAAAATCCAGAAAGTTACAAAACTTCTAATTTTCTAAAAAAAAAACAAACCGTTTTGGCAGAAGATCTAAAAGTAACAACGATAATAATAATAAACCAGTCAAAAATTAAGATAAGGATCCGGAGCAATTTTTGATGAGTTATAAGTACAGTCATCCCCGCTTAGTTGCATTTAGAAAATCGCACATTTTTAAGTTCGATTAAGCGGATCATCACTTACCCAAGGAAAATTACAGGTATTATTTTTTAATAACACATATTTTTTACCAATTATGCATATTATCAATTAAACGGGTATGAATTAAGCGGGGATTACTGTATATAAATATCTGAGTATTTACCCGACGAATGTTAACTAAGGGGTATGGGTTTAGTTATTTGAACAAAGGTTTAGGATTATAGTGACCAAATGAGTGAACAGATTTTTTATACACAAGTAGCCAAATAAGCCAGCAATTATTTAAAATTGAAAATTTATTAAAAATTATTTAAATTTTTGATCACTAATTAATTTAGAAAAGCGTTTTGAAAAGTGCACTTTATCGTAAATACGCCGAAGCGAGTTCTGCGCAAAAATGCTTTGATGGCGTAGGCGGAGTTGTACTGGGCATGGTCATTTTTTTTTAAGTACGGCCAAAGGCCGTATACATAGGAAGGAATACTGCGCCAAAAATAATGGAGTTGACGTAACCGGAGTTAAACCGATCAGAGTCATCTCTATAAGAAAAAATTCTGCACAAAAATACTGTGGTTGGCACGCACAGATTTTTCAATATCTCTATAAAAATCCTAATATTAACCCATTTGCACATTGGTGTCCAGGGATCTGTAGATGGGTCGCACGTCTGTGCTTTTTCTAATATTTTATTTGCCGCGCTACTTCCCAACTATCTTTGTACAAATAGCCAATCATCTTTCCTATGTTTATAAATCAAAACTTCATAACATTTACTGTTGGGTAATTACTTCTAACTTCACCCCTACTTTCAAAATCACCAAGTTAAAAAAAAAACAACAGAAGTTGAAAAAACTCAAACAAGACATTTAATTTTTCACATAGCTGTCTTTTTTAAAAAAAAAAAGCTGCCATTCGATTCTTCGTCTGTAAAAAAACACGTTAAATTTTAGAAAAAAAATAGTTATATATTTTTGTTAATCTTATACATATATATATACATATATACAATACATATACATATATATTTATAATAACTTTGGTATCCAATGGCTGGTAATTATTTGAAGAAAGCCAAGTTCCTAAACTTTTTCAAGCGCCTTACGACGAGCGAATTGAAGCAAAACACCAGTCTTAGCAAGGGAAACTTCGAACATAATAAAAGGTGAATGATTTTGTTTAAAAAAAAAAGAACATATTCTGATCACAACTATTTGCGTTTCTCACAGTATTCAAAAGGTGTCCAGCTTCTGGCGTGAAATCGGTTGGAATTACTATCGCAGACAGTTACAGGAAACAGTGGGAAGATTTGTTGCAGGTTTCGAGACCGGGTTTCAAGAATTAGGACGGAAGGTGCCAGCGTCTAGCAGACGCTCACTGCGTCAAGCAAAGGTTGATCTGATCTAAAAAGAATCTAGCGATAGAAATCTTTAAAAAAAATAAAAATATTTTTTCTTCATATCTAGCGAAATGTATTACAGTTGATGAACGATTCAAGAAAAAGGATTCAACTATTGGAACAGGAAATAACTCGCTTATACGATAGGCTACCCTATAAGGAGACAACAAGTGTGAAATTTCATTCGCGTCAAAGATTTGGCAATGAGTCTGTATCCATGATGGAAGAAGGTACAATTGGTGAAATAACAGGTGAAATAAAATGTAATTCAATTAGAGAAACCAACAACCATCTATCGTTGTACAATCGCTATACAACGCTAATACACGAGCCGCGTTATAAGGAAAGGCAAAATTCTTGTATCAACGATACTCAAACCCAAGCTGATCTTCCCAGCGCTCTGAACAGTGCAGCAATTGGGACATTGCGCCTGGCAAGCGATTCACCAAAGATTGATTCGGCGTTGTCATTACGAACACCCGAAGCAGATGCACCAAGAGCTTTGATTTTATTTGTCAAAGAAAATAACGGAATGTCTAATACTCTTCAAGAGCAGCCATTAGTGAATAAGTCAAGTGACTGAAATTTATCAAATCATCAGTGTCTAGATTTATTTAGCTATTTTACTCAATTCAGGAGTTTCTAAAATTTTCTTTTCTAATAAAATACCTTAAATATTAATATTAACTAAGTTTTATTTAAAATAGGAGAGAGAGTTGTCGCCAAGGTGGATCCATAGAAGACAAGGTGAATTCATTTCAGGGGATGTTATAGGTACAGAAACCAAAATTTACACAAATGACTGTATGATTTACAACAAACACATCATTTTGACATAACGTTCACCAAGCGAATTCAATCAGCTACTTGAACAACTTCACCTTAGATGCATTCGCCTTGATAGAAGGTGATAGCAAGATAACCAAGGTGTATATGTTGTGGTTTTGTTTTTTTTTTGTAATTTTGCACGTGAAACGTCAAAATCGGGATCCGCCCAGTACTACTCATGTATTTTGTTGATGTAATAAAAACAACCGAGTTTGACAAGAAGAACAAGCATTCATCTCATGGGACGCTGTCACCGTATATGAAATCGCCATTGTAGTGGTTATTGAACATCTAAATTCTCGCTTATTCAAATACTTAGCAAGCGTCATGCAAGGCAAATTCATAAATGGTGACTCAAGTAGAACAGCTGATTTCTTCTTCCTGATTCGCTTGGTACGTGAGAATGTCAGCAAGAGCGAATGACAAAATATTCTGTTTGCAAACCACCAATAACTAATGGCTGCCGTCTTTTCATTTTAATTTATTCCCATTATCATTTATTATCAAAGCAAATTAACATAAGGGGAATCAAGAACAAGAAATCAGCTGTTCTACTAGAGTCTCTTTTTATGGATTCGCCTTGGTATTCGCTCGTGTATACGAAGCCGAATTTACAGAGGTGGTGTCAAAGGAACAGCTGATTTGACTTTTTTAAATTAAATTCGCCTTGCCTTGTGTAGTGATTGTCAAAATGCATATTTGTATACAGTAAAATTCTCGATTTTGTAAATAACAAACTGTTTACACTGACGAAAAAAACCAGTCGAATGGTGACCTTTTTAGGCTTTATATATCTTTTATAAAAGCCCAACGAATTTCCTTTAAAATATTAAAATTTTTAGAAAGATGTTTTGACTTTTTTTGTTATAGCCCATTTAATTTTAGTATGATAAAAGTCAAGAGTGATTATTTATAATATTTTTTGTATTTTGGATTTGTAAAATTTTTGTACAAAAATTTAATAAGCTATGAAACTGCACACTCGAAAATTTTTAGAAACCCCTCTAACTTCTTTCAAATTTTAATGAAAATGTTTTGAGTTTTCATAAATATTTTATTAAGTTTGAAACACTAACTTACTGGATTTTTGTTACAGTATGAACTATATTTGTATATAAAATTAACAAAAAAATGTATAATGAAAACCTTTGGTAATATTGGAAAAACATCACCATTAGACCGGTTTTGTTCTTTGTTTATTTGTTGTTTTTTTTTTCACTACAAATTCGCCTTCGACTGACTTTGACAATTACCACCCAATAAACCAAAAACAAAATACATGTACGTTTTGTGCTGTTAGTATTGCCCAAGACGAATTCATACAAGGTGATAGCATCCCATGAACTGAATGCTTGTTCTTCTTTCCAAACTCGCTGGGTTGTTTTGTTTACACAAACAAAATACATGAGCAAACTGGGCGAATTCGGGGTTTGACATTTCACTCGCAAAGTTACACAAACAAAATACACAGCGGATTCGGTTTATTTATCTGGCTATCACCTTCTATAGATCCATCTTGGTGTTGCCCCTAAAAAAAGTGATTCAAAGAAGATGAGGTAGGATAACTAAATGTCAAAACCTGAACTCGTTTTTTTTTGTGAAAACAAAATAGCCCAGCGGCGCCTAGCTATCACCTTATATTAGTATTCATTCGATAAAGGCGAATTCATATAAGGTGAAGTTGATCAAGCAGCTGATTGAATTCGCTTGGTTAACGTTAAGTCAAAATGTTGTGTTTGTTGCAAATCATACTGCCATTGTGCATATATTTTGTTAATGTAAATTTTTGTTTTTGTACTTATAACATCACCTGATGCGAGTTCGCCTTGATTTGTTAGTGTACATTTTTATTGTTGTACGCTCGACATTATCTGGTATGAATTCGCCTTGAGAAAAATTGTCTTTTGATTGGAAATTTCGATCAGAAGGCATTCAAAAAATTATCAGTTTTATGTTTGAATAGAAAAAAATTTATTTACAAATGTAACGTACAGAATTAAAATATATTTTATACCAATCGGACGCGTCACAGGTTTTAAATATAGTAGCAACTTTGTTGTTTTAAATATATTTTTATAAACGATTTTCTCGAATGGCCGGCAGTAGTGCCACCAAAGCGATACTAAGTGAATTGGCAAAACGTGTGCCAAAGAATCAGTTAAAACAGTTATATCATTTTTTGGATCTGCATGCGAAATACAACGCGTAAGTTGATACCGCCTATAATTCAGATCTCATAATCTCGCTAAACCACAGAAATTTTTGATGACTAGCCGCGTAAATAAGTTTCCAGAGAAGTTGCCGAGAATCGATTGGGATTATTATCGCATGAACGTACGAACAGAAGCAATCAAAATGGTTGATGAGTTTGAGAAAAAATACGAAGAGCTGAATAAAGTTTTCGACGACCGCTCTAAACTGGATACGAAAAAGTATTATGAAGAGCTAGAGAAACAAAGGACAGAAGTACAGGTGTGTTACTAGATTTTATAAATATTTTTACTATGTGAACTAAACTTCCGAATTTAGGCGCAAGTCAAGCAGTATATAGCGGAATCTAATGAACGTATTAAAGCATTCGAGAATGAGATAGCACGACTTTGCTATATGAAACCCTACTCGGAAATGACAATGGAAGAATTTATTAATCTGCGGCCCGAGCACTCGCATTATATTCCCCACAGACGTAAGCCACTCTTCTGGCCCCATGACCATGAAGAACAGATACCCGGGCTGATAGGAATGGAGAAACCGGACCTTCCCAGAACTGGTGGTGGAGGCGGAAGTGTTCCATTTAAACCGAATCATTTTAAAGGTACAAATGAGAAAGCTGAGTTCAACGCAGGTGAAATGCAGGAGACTAAAGTTGAAGTAAAGTCGGCGAAAGGTCTACCAGATCCCGCCACAGCACCCACACCGGAAGCTAAGTCAATGGACGCAGAGGCGTCAGCGACACAAGGAGAATCAAAATGCGCAGCGCCAGGAGCAACTGTAGCATCTCCAGAGCACGCGAAACCCAAACCAGTTGATGATCAAGTTAAGGCATCAAACCCCAGCACTGCGGAGGTGAATGACCCGAAAATTCATAAATACGAAGCGACACCTGAGGAAGTTAAAAAGAAATTAGATCCCTGCAATATAGTTGAAAAGCTAAAGAAGAAAGAAGAGGCTACCGCATTGATAGAGGAGCAGAGTTCCACTGAAAAATCAACAATTGGCGCTTCTTCAAATACAAATGAAAAGATCAACGTAAAACCAACTGAAAATAAACCGGAGCAGCAAAAGAAACCGCATCCATGTGACTTAGTGAAGAAGCCGAAGGAACCAACTGCTGGAAAAATCGATACCTGTAAGACTACTACCCATGTACCTTCTAAGGATGAAAAACAAGAGCCGCGCGTAAAATCAGAAGAGCAGAAGCCGAAAGAGAAAAAATTGACAAAAGAACCACCGAAAGAGCTAAAGAAACCGCATCCTTGCGATTTGATCAAGAAAAAGGAACTGAAATCTTCTACAAAAGATACAAAAAAGCCACAACCTTGTGATGAAAAAAATAAAACTAAAACCGTGGCAGCGTCTGATAACAAGGGTCCATGTAAAGATCGTTCAAAAGCAGATGTGTCGCCCAAGAAGGACGAAAAGACGAGCGCCGACTCGTGTGCACCCACACCCTACTACAATCCATTTAGAAGTGAAAAAGAAAACAAGGAATTAGAAGAACAGGCGTGCCAAGAAAACCACCAACCAGATCCCTGTGAAGGTGATAAGCGTAGTCCAAAAACTGAGTATTACAATCCTTTCAAAGATAGCAAGAAGAAGAAATGAATGAGGAAATCTATTTGGAAAATCACGTTAGTAGTTAAAAAAAAATATATAAAATATTGTAGGGTTTTTGGAATTTTATAGCAATGTGTGCGTTTGTGAACCAATATACAAACCTACATTTTATATTTGATTTAAAAAATACACGATGTGTTACCTTTTGGTGCAGCTGCTTTGCAAACTTTAATAGCAATCTATTTATTTATTTACTTTTATTTATACAAAATTAATTTAAAATTAAAATTCTAAACTAATGCTGTTGCGTTTAGCTTTGGCAGCGCAGGCCTTAAACTTATTCTAAGTATGGTTTTAAACTACTATGCACTAAATGTATTGGTATAAATAGGTTGACTTTAGGAATTCTATTGCCTTTTCAATGTTGGCTGGATTGGGAGAGGAAATGAAGGTTAGGGGATCGGCGTTTTGAAATATCCGCGTTCTGGATGATTGAAATTTAGGGCAGTTCGAGATCAAGTGGTTTATGCTAATGTGTATAGATAGGTTGCAAAAAGGGCAAATAGGATGTTCGCGACTTTGCATTAAATGTTGGTGAGTTATTTTTGTATGTCCGAGCCTTAGGCGTTCGAATTTTATGATATCGAGTCTAGATAGGTTGTTGTTGTGAATGATGTGTAAGTTGTTGCCAGATATTTTGTCATTATTAATTTGTTTGTACCAGTCAGAAGTGATTTCCCATACCCTAGTCTTTTTTATGCTGTAGAAGTGATTAATATGTTTTGATATATCGATTCTGTTATAATTGTTGGTTGTTTCTAGAGGGAATTTAGATGCTTCGTTTGCAGATTTGTCGGCGAACTCGTTGCCAGCAATTGAAACATGTCCTGGGATCCAGAGTAGCTTGATGTGCGGGTAGTGCTTAATAGCAATCTAGTTTTTATGATAAAAAATAATTAGGAAGACTCTGAAAAAGTTCTTTGCATGCAAATGTAAGTACAATTCGTTTTAGGTTGTATTAAAAAAAAACAAAGATTTAATACATTTACTATGATTTTTATTTTTTGATCACCTTTAGCTGCACCGAGGGTTTAATGTAAAAGAGTATCTAAAATGTTTTACTTAAACTGCATTCAATTTTAAGCAAACTTCTCGTTGCAATATATTGTAAAAATTTATTCGATGGATGGCGCAAGAGTCGATATATTCATAAAGAACGTATTTATGATCTGTTTTGGTTGTAATTAAAAACATTTGTGATAAAGATCTTAAAAACATGGGTAGGCAAAACATATACCCGCTATATGGCGCCGGACTGCGGATGTCTTATAAACCTCATTAATGGTTTGGGGCCCTACACTGTTATGCGATACGGAAGTCAAAATAGGAAACACTTTTTTCGAAATCGTTGTTTCTTTTTTTCAGGCTGATTTTTTCAAGTTTATCTCTTTAAGTTTTAAATCATGAGTTAGATGAGTGAATACATAAATCGAATAAAATAACACTAGTGGGCAAGAAATCTGATCTATGACATATGATCATCATTTTCTATACAAAATATTGTATACGAATATGAAAAATTGAACAGTTTTGGAAATATGTTTAGCTAAATTTTGAGATGCGAATAAAAGATAAATCATTTAATTACAATTTTTTATTTGACGTTTTATTTATATAAAGCTAATATCCAGCAATTTGTGTGAATTGATTTAGAAGATATTCAGGGGTTTATCGATAATTGTGCAAAATTTGTTTGAAATTGTTAATATGAACTTACAGGAATACGTTAACTGTTCGGTAAGTTTTCAGGTCTTAAGTATTTACTAAAATTATAAGATTTGCAAAGAACAAATATAATAAAACAATAAAGGAAGGCGAGTATTACGGCGCAATAAAAAAAAGTGACGTCAGTAGCACAACGCCAAAACCTATCGGCCCTAACATTACGGGCATGCATAGTTGGCGCTTATCGTGACAATTTAGGGATGGACCTCTTGCTATATTCGACACTTTTTATTTGCCAGAGCACGAAAAACCCCTTATAAATATTTATAAAACTTTTCCAGTTAAAAATAATTACGAACATGTGTTCATTTCAATATAAACGACTTATCCGAGTTGTTCTCCATCTATAATGTATTCGAATACCAAACTCAGTACTCGAACATGCGAGTGTTGGACTCGATTATATTTTTAATAAATACTGGAGTAATGAGTACTCGAGTTGAAAAAATAGCCGACTCGGCACATTAGCAGAAAAAATATAATCCTAATAATAAGTAGACATTTGCCTATATATGTGACTTTACTAAGTGATTTAGGTTTTGTTTTTAGATCTCAAAGTTTCTAAATTCAGCTATATCCAAAAACTGTACTTTTGTCTGTGATATTCTGACCTCATGTTCGCATTTTTATATCAGAATTAATATGAAATTTTCGGAGGTCAGAAAATTTTTTAAATTTTGTTACACAACATTAAGCTTAGGCTTAGGCTTTCGATTTCTGCTCGGACATTCTCAAGTATTTCAATAATCGAGAAATAGAGAAACCGAGTTCTCAATACAATCTCGCGAGAAATGTCGAGTACTGTAAAAATCAAAAAAAAGAAGATACGCACAATAATGCACTTACACAGTACAAGGAAAGTCGAGAAATTTTTTACCGAGCAGTACAGAGAAATATAGGACCATTGCGAACAAATACAAGTGAAAAATCTTAGCCTATAGACGTCAAAATTCGGCCCAGCTGAGATCACCTGATGTAGCAACCCTCATAATTTTTATGTCATTCCCTGAGCAAATTTCTATATGTGACAGTTATTAATGGCCACGAAATAGTCGGAACAGCTTTTAAAAAAACACAAAGTTTCATCAAGAAGTGCAAGAAAAAATCCATTACTATCGAAATTTAACATTGACAAATGACTTTATTTTGCTCTTACTGATATTTCCCATCATGTGGAATATTGGGATGACTTATTGCTTTATTGACACATTGGACCTCAAAGAGTTTGAAGAAAGCCACTATCAGACTTACGAAACAAAAAAATTATACCCATAGTGAAATTTGGGAAGCCAAGTGTAATGTGATATGAGGTTGTATTAGGAGCAAAAATGTTGGTGAAATCCAAATTATTGAAGAAAATATGACAAAAGAAATGTATTTAGACATTTTGCGCAAAAATTTAAAACGAACTGTGCAAAAAAATTGAACACAAAAAAGCCAAATAAATTGACTTTCAAATTATTTATATAGAGATAATGAACCCAACCACCAGTCTTACATATGCAAATCTTGGTTGCTCTTTATATAATTGCTCAAAAGTTTCAGATACCCCTGTTCAAAGCTCGACATTACTAATTTGGGTACCGGGCCATAGCGGCATTACAGGAACTGCATGGCTGATGAGCACGCTCGGCAGAGTACCCTGGAAGTTATTACTCCATGCAGGGAGAGGGTGGGAGCTCCTTTGGCTGCCTACGAACTTCTCTTGGACAGATGGGCCTCTGTCGTTTCAGCGAGCTCTGGGAAAATGTCACGTCATGCAAAATTGCCAGGACCCTCGGGCCGAGAGTGGATCGTGGGCGCTCAAAGGAACTGAGGTCGCTTACTAAGTGGCAACTGTCGACCCTCGTAGGTGTTTTGTCTGGTCATTGTACGATCGGTATTCATGCGGTTAGGCTAAATATAGTCTCTGACCCTTTCTGCTGCAGCTGTATGGAGGATGAGGAGGTGGATTCATCTTTTCATTTTCTGCTCAGCTACCCTGCCTTTACGAGACTGAGATTTAAGTACCTAGGCTCGTACTTCCTTAGGTCCAAAGATCAATATAATTGAAAATTTATGGGAATATTTAAAAAAGGAAATGTCGAAAAGGTGTTCCAAAAACAAAAACATTTTAATACTGTACAGCAACGAAGTTTGGGAAAAGGTTCCTAAAAAAAAAATTCATTTTTCAGTAGTAGTGTGCCACTAAATATTAACGTGGGCATTTTTTATTTCAAACTCTTTTTTTTTTTTGTTTGAAATGTAAAAAGAATTCTGAGACTATACGGGATATGTATGGCGTTTTTCTTTGAACTGCTTTTTGCCAACTTTTTTTTAATAATAACAATATTTTTTTTTTTCAATAAACAAAGTACAAGTAAATGAAGTTACTTATAATATATACTTAAAAAAATTAATTATTATGTGCGTTACTTTCATTACTTTCTCTCTGTCAAATATTTTTATATGAAAAAATTTATGAGATTATAAACAGAAATGATTGTAGAACATTGCATTTGAAATCTTCTATTGTCAGCATGATCTCAACTAGAGTTGATGCTCCTTAAACCAAAGTAAAATTCACCCATGCCAAAATGTAGAACATTGCATTCTCCAAATCTAAGTACATAAGTTTGTAGTCATTTGTTTAATAAGTCAGCACTAAAATATGGCCAGCCGATTGTTGCAACACGATTGGCTACTTTTGAGGAGAATGATGGTGTTGAGGTGCTGTTGTATTTGTTCTAGTTGCTACTCTTGTCGGCGAAAAGTTTCTTTGAGTTCACTTTAGCCGCAAGTAAAACTTTTCGTTGTGACGTTAGCAATTAGTTTTATTTGAACATAAATTCCTCTTGTCAGGATTAATTTATGAGTGGTTAAGTACTGATTGTGTGCACGAATATACACAAACGCACACACACACACACACACATATATATATATATATGTATATATATATAAATATGCACATTTTTGCAGGCGATTTTAGGAAAATGAGTGTGGGTGGTTTAAAGGAAATTTAATATTAGGTACATATTGATAGTTGAAGCCGAAATTATTCGTGAGCGCTTAAAGCATTTAAGTAGCTAATTTAAACTAATTCACGAATTTTACTTTATATTAATATAATTCCATATACATATGTATGTATATGTATACTTCGTGCAAATTATGAAATTATGAAAAAATTAATTGTGGAAAATAATAGTTTTTGGCGGATGATCAACACTGCTAATATTTCTGTGGAAATATAGGAAAATAATCCAATGGGACTTAGGACCCTTTAAAGCGTTAAGTTGCATTATTCTGATGAGTTTATTAAACCAGTAGTTATGCAGGGTTGTAGTTTAAAAGGCTATTTTAATCAAATGGTGTGTTTTTTTAGAGGTGCAACAATTTACAAATAAATAAAACAGTGCTAGCAATTTCATTAGTGTTTGCATATGACTTCGAGCATGTGGTAAACGCAGCTGGCATGTTCAGGGCTTAAGCTATGGGATCAAATTTCGATCACTTTTTCACGTAATGGGTACCAAAACCCGGCAATGGTTCGCAAAATGTTTCCTCTCAAGGCGTCCAAAGTTTCCGGTTTGTTCGCATAAGCAAATGTCTTCATTTAACACGGTATACTTGGTCAGTCGAGAAATAACACCTTGCCCAAAAATGACCGTCAATAAGCCAATGATTTGGCGTCCCACGGCGCAACATTTTTTGTAATTGGCGTACGGTATCTCCATAGTCCAAGCTGTTGATGGTAACTTTTGTGGACGGCTCCTACATATTTCTAAGGAAGGGACGACCAACAATTCCTACTCTGACAATAAAGAGACTTTTTTTTTTGTATATGTGTGTACCGGTGCTTAGTCTTTCGTGGGTTATCTTGCCTACAAAACTCCTCCCCGCTGAATATAGCCCTATTCGTTTCGCCATCGTTTAGCGTGTGGCAAATCGAGGAAGCATCTGGCATAAATAAATAAATATCAACGCGAGTTTTTGTTGCTGTTTCTAATGTAATGTTCGCGTTTAAAAAACGACAAGTATGCACCAAAAGTGGAAGCACGTGGGCGTACATGGTTCTCGTTTATGCACAGCTTAAAACTGGTCTAATATCTACTATATCGAATTTAACGAGTTCGACCAGTTTTATGACGTGTCATCATGCTATCGTTGTTGTTACTTGTACATTCAAATTTATTCGAACGTGAGCGGGGCTCTGACACACGGTGACCAGAGAAGAGTGCACCTTGGATTCGCCGAAATTTTTCACTCAGAAATATTTTACATATCACAGTGGCGGGTTGTAATTCATATAATTTAGAAAAAGCTAATTAACTCCAGATAGTAATACAGTTTTAAGATTTTTGTAGAAGTTTGAACCCCAAAAACACCTGTCCCCCTTTGGGTACGCCAATGACGTAACACTTGTTCGCTGTACTCAGTATAAAACAATAAACAAACCTCAGGGAGAATACGAAAAGTTGGAGCAGTAACTGAATCAAGCTCTTGTTTATAACGTACACGCTAATTAAAATATTCAACAATAAGTAAATTACTAAACTTTAAATGACACAAAAATTGTAGAGATCAATCGAATACAACTAATTTACTATTAGTTAAATTCTAAAGCATTGAACACCACAAATCTGAAGTCGTAAATGATTAGCACATTTTCAAACCAAGGGCAATAAATATTGTTATGAGTAGTTTTTACATTCAACTCAATAACGCCGCTCACAAAATTTGAAATTAAATCAAGCTCTACATAAGCCATCGGACAATCTGACATATCAATACATCGCTAAACCCTGACACAATTACTCTGTGGCAAATAAAAAAAAAAAAGCTCTATTGCTTTATATTGGTTGACAGCGAGTACAGTTAGGCTTGTACGTGTAACCGGATATGTGTGTGTGTGTGTGTGTGTGTGTCAATACCAAACAAAATGGCGCTTAAGTGAAATCCTGCCAACACACTTTTGTGTCACTTTAAAATCGATTAAAAGATAAGCGCTTTGTATCCGAGGGCTCATACACATATCCTTTCTGTGGCTCCATCGCGCATCCCCCCACACATTTGCTTTACGTGGCATCCGCTAAACCCTAAAATATCCCAACGACCATCTGTTAGCCTGCATACCCTGGAAGAAAATCTACCGTGCTGTTAGTAATAATTATTAAATTTATTTATATTTAATTGATTTTTATATAACGTTGATGATTTTTTAGCAACTTAATGATTTTTTGACTTAGTATAATACTGTAACTTTTATTTATGATGCGGCCTCGAACCAATGGAATAAATGACGCTAAGTACGTGGTTATTTCTCGTGGAGGCAGGCTTCTGGACTCATGATATAAGTACATCTGGTTACTCGGATATTTTAGGGGCAATGGCGCCCCTACCTATTGCGCCAGTCACTCCTTCTTCCCGCTAACTGGCGCCAATTGGAAATGCCAAGTGACGTGTAGTCCTTTTCGACTTGGCTTTTCTTACGCAGAGGAGGCCGTCCTCTTCCTCTACCACCACCAGCTGGTACCGCGTTGAATACTTTCACGGCTGGAGCATTTTCGTCCATTCGCACGAGATGTCCCAGCCAACGAAGCCGCTGTATTATAATTCGCTGTACTATGTCTAGGTTGGCGTTAAGCTCATGCAGCTCATCATCCCATCATCTGCGATATTCGCCGTCGCAAAGAGAGGTCTATAAATCTTTCGGAAAATCTTTCTCTCGAACACTCCACGGACCATCTCTTCCGATGCTGACAGTGCCCATACATGATGAGATATTTATAGAGTGTGGTTTTGGTTCATCGAGAGAAAGCTTTACTGCGCAATTGCCTATTCAGCGCAAAGTAAATTTGTTGGCAAGAGAGATTCTATGTTGGAGCTAGGAACTATAAAATTACGTTACCAATACACCAAGATTGGAACACAACGCTTCATTCTATACGTAATGTCGTAAACATGTATACTCATTGCTCCAAATTCGACGGGAAGGTCGGAGGAAAAGTTTTCTCCCCACACTTGAAACTCGTAAAATCATTCCGGTTTCTTGACCATTGTAGTGTATATCAAGCGGAGGTACTGGCTATCCAGGAGGCCACTCGACATCTAGTCAAAAGAAAAAAGAAAATACATTCATCTTCTCTGAGAGACAACTCCTGCGTAGATAACGCCAAGTCTTTAACAGAATGCCGTAGGTCTTTAAACGAGATGGTCCAGCATTATAGAATACGACTCACCTGGACACTGTGACATTGAGGGTAATTGCATAGCCGACGAGTTGGCAAGGAATGTATTCAACATATTTACTCTCAGTTCTCCCCACCCGTAAAAGAGTTTCTACGTCACAAAGCGAATTCATATAAGGTGACATGAGGTACATCATTTATTCGAATCAAGGCGAATTTATATATGGTGGTGTCAAAAAAAAAGCTGATTTGACTTTTCTCATTAAAATTCGCATTTTTTGCGTGTGCAGTTTTATAACTTATTTTATTTCAATGCAATAAAGTTGAAGTTTGAAGTGGCTTGGAACTACCGTTGATTTTTTATATATAAATAAATATAAATTTTGTTTTTTTTTAGATATTGGAAACTTTTTATATTAGTGGATATTCGACTGCATACTCGTAAAAAATGTGTTAAAAAAATTTGAAATTTTGATGAAAAATTTGTTGAGTTTTCATAAATTGTTTATTAAGTTTGAAACACTAATAAACAGGGGGTTTATTATAGTTCACGATTGTATATAAAATTCACAAAAAAAAATGTGCCATACAAAATTTTGTTAACATTCTAGAAGCTTACCAATCGGTCGTTTTTGCTCGCCGCAGTATGCTTGCTTGGTTTCTATTTTCTCAATTCGCTCAACAAATTCGCCCTAGACTGATTTTGACAATTGCTACAGCCAAATAACAGGGCGAATTAATTACAGGTGGTGTTATAAGTAAAGCAAACAGAATGATTTACAAAAAACATATCACTTTGACTTAACGTTCACCAAGCGAATTCAGTCAGCTGCTTGATCAACTTCACCTTATATGAATTTGCCTTCATAAAATACATGTAAGTTTTGGGAATGAATTCGCTGTTGGTATTACCACCACCTTACTGAATACGCCTTGATTCGGATCAGCATATGGAATGTCAAGTTAAGTATTTTATTTACATTCTGGTTCAAAACACATTTATGTAAGGTAGTAGCAGTAGTACCTACAAAAACAAAAATGTACATATATTTTGTTTTTGCTGTTGCGGCATTGACTGTCAAATTTTTTCAAAAATTTATATCGCAAGCCAATGAGAACAAACGTAATGTAAATAAATATATCAATTTAAAATTTTAAGCCGGATCATGGAAAAAACAGACAAATCAGCTATTCTAAATAGTAAAACCACCTTATATCTATGAATTCGCCTTGTTCTTGTTCTGGTTGTTTTCGTTGTCATGGAAATTGATTTTTCATACCTTTTATAGAAATAGTCCATTGACTTTGACAATCGGTACAAAATCTGTGCAAATTTTGGTTTTTCTTCTACTAACATTCTAACATCATCTGATATGAATTCGCCTTGTTACATTACACCCAAATTAGTCTCCCGCAAAATTGTATTCTAAAATTCTTGAGATTTTCGTGTAGGGTTCTTTTACACACATATACAATACATAGCCATCTACACATGTATGTAGATATGTAGTAACTTCACAGCCAGCGAGAATACTTAAATGTTGTGCCAGTTTTTGAAGATTGGAAATTTCAAAGCCATACTGACACCATGACTATGATTTTGATTAATCGAAATAAAAAGAAAAAAAAAATTGTTTAAAATAAAATAGCTGGTAATAAATGAATTATGATTTAAAATATTTAACATTGGTCTTTGTAACACAAAGGGACTAACAAAATTCCACTTAGTTGATCACAAAAAAAAAAAAACAAAAAATCTGTTCATATAAAGTCGTAATCTTCGTCAATTTTATTTTCTCTACACAATCACCGTTGATTTCGATTTTATTTAGGAAAAATTTTGTAAAATGCACCACTTAAAATTCGTCCAACCCATCGAGCAGATTTCTTCGTATATCCCAGAGGATTACTTAATATTCGTTATGGCATTCAATCCTAAATCATCAGCTATCATCATCTCTTGTGGTAATCGTGGATCTTTGTCAACTCTCCTGTACCTCACCAGAGACACAATGACGTCATCGGTAGCAGACCTTCTCAGGGCACGTCCTCTACAGTTAAATGTTACGCCTGGAAGCTTCGGAAAAGCTTAAAAATAATATGTAAAGAAGAAGCAAAGCAATTTGGCATTTATAGAATATTTGTAGCAGATTTAGTTTACGTCGAATTTCTGTATGCGTTGTTCGTTTTCGCTTGATCCATGTTCAGCTACTTTGCGTTTTCCCATCTCGTTTTAGTAGATCGTATTGTAATTTCACATCAAGATCGATGTTTTTGTAATTGAGTATTTGTTTGAAAAAAAGTTAAAGAAATTCAAAGCGACTTTTAGCGCAGAGCTATCAAAAATATAACCTATCCCAATTAAACCGTAAATGGCGTACAAGGTTTCAATAAAGGACATCTTCCTATAGTAGTGCTTTTTATCATCATTTTTTTCAGTTTCCGTCTCGTAAACGGATATTTTGCTAACTGGGTTGTTAGTTGATGACTTGCCGGTTTGTTTGAATGAAATTTATGTTCTAGATCGTTGCTTTTTTGGGCGCTTTGTTAGCCTCTTTGTTGTTGGTTACGCTTGAATGGCGCGAGGGCTCATAAAAAGGATTACATTTTAGCGAACAAACTTACTCGTTCATATATCTTTACTTACAGCAAACACATACACAAATATCTACAGAATGGTGGGAAACGATGCGAAATGCCAAAATTATACCAGCAACGCATACTCACACTCATAAGTAGTAAATTCACTTATGTAAATACAAAAGCGTCAATTCTGAACTTCTCACACTGATTCGGTTGTTCAGCTCTTTTCTTGTTGCGTTTATTTGCTATGTAAAGCACCGTTGATGCCTGCCATTTTATTGCTGCCACTGTCGTCGCTGTTCTTAATTAAGTGCGAACAGGTGTTAAGAAAAAATAATTTGTGACAAAACGGAAATTCTGCAAACCCAAAATAAAGGCAAGAAAAAAGTTTGGAGTTCTCTACTTGCAAATGAGAACAAAAAAAAAAGCTTTGAAAACAATGTTAGCAAATTATGCAGCTGGTTTGAAGCAGAGGGTATATTATCTATTTAACTTATTCTGCTTCGTTTTATCCTTCAAAAATGTTAACTCAGCGATATTTGTTCTTCGGAGAGGTTAGTAGATGCTTTGCTTTGGAATGAATTTCCGTCGTCTTATATCAAATTTGGTTTATGTATATATAGCTTTATTCTGCGTTTATCCATTAAATAAAAAATAAAGGAGTGTGGTACCTTTGGCTTTGTCGAAGCCTTTATGCATTTCATTAATATAATAAATGCATTGCAGTTAAAAAAAAAATTTACTTTTCGCATATAAAATAAATTAAAGTATTGTAAATATAGCATAATATCGATAGATTGAGCTGTGTAAATACATCATAGTGAAATATATTATATGGCAAGAATGATAGAAGACCAGATTACGACAATGCCGGCAGCTTATACGTCACAGAAATCCTCTGCCAAGAATAATGAAAAAAGAGGGTGATAATTTGACAATAACAAAGCAATTACAAAGAATTCTACGCACGCACAGCCACAGCATCATCAGCGGGAAATTTAAAAAAAAACTGCACTTTCTATCTTTGTTTTTGCTGTTGCTTGCACAATTCAAAACGCGGCATTTAATTTTATTTATTTTTAAGATAGTTTTACACAAATATTTGAAATTTAACCTTAATCATAAGCAACACGTGGCACAATCTGTGTTTCTCGGTCTGTATTCGTAAACAAACCCTCAGAACCTCCTGCTACGTCATTCTGTCAAACGAAGCAAGTACGAAGTAACGGTAGTGCTTTTGTCGTCACCTTGTATTCGCTTCATCGTGATTATATGTTGTATGTGATGTAAGGTAATTATGTAAAATAAAGATGGAAGATCACTTCCGGTTTTCAGCGATTTTATAGAAGATGTGAATTTATTACTCACCTTATTTATAGTCGCCATAATCTGTTTACCCGCCAGTAAAATATATATCCAAATATATATTTATTGTATGATAAAATAAATTTAACGAATGCTATAAATGTTAAAGTCTCCAAACAAAATCTATTCTCGATGATTTTCTCCGTAGAACTTGCATGATTTATAAATAAAAAGTTTACACAATTTCAAGTCTTTAACTCATTTGCGAACAATCAGCCATATGGGAGCTGTAAGTTATAGGGACCTGAACTTCTTAATTTTTAGCATCATACGAGGGTTGCCTTTTATATTTTGTGCCTAATAATGAAAACACAGTCAAATATTAAGGAAAATAGTTTTATTGTTTTTCAAAATATTCTCCATCCAAGTCAATACACTTCTGCATTCGCTTGAACCAATTTCCAAAACACTTTTGCCACTCAGAAGAGGATACCTCTAAAACGAGTTGTTTGAAGGCTTCTTCTACAGCTCCTTCTGGCGTTGAAAAACGTTGACCTCGCATTTTTTTTTTATGTTCGGGAATAAAAAGCTGGGTGCCAAATCAGGGCAGTAAGGTAGACGACCCATCAATTCGACCTTTTGAGTCCTCAAAAACTCTCTTGTGTGAATCGATACGTGAGAGCTCGCATTGTCTTGGTGAAGAATGATTTGTCTTCGGCGGTTGGTTTTCCTTAATTCTCTAAAAACTTTTGGCAAACAAATGGTTCTATACCACTCTGAATTGACCGTTTTAAGTTTATTTATTGGAACAGTTGCGACATGATCAGATTTTACGAAAAAACAGGCGACCATTTGCTTTTAGGTGCTTCTTGCGCCAACAACTTTTGTTGGATTAGGCTCGCCTTGGAATACCCATACAGTCGATTGCTGCTTTGTTTCCAGCTCATATGCATAGATCCAAGATTCGTCACCTGTTACGATGTCATAGACGTGCTTTGATCCACCGCGGCTAAATTTCTTCAACATTTCTTTACACCAATCGACACGAGTCCTTTTTTGGGCAATTGGCAAATTATGCGGTATCCAACGAGAACAAATCTTCTTTACGACCAAATGTTCATGGAATATTGAATGTATGCTGGTCCCACTAATGGCCAAAGATGCCTCTATCTCGCGATATGTCTCATGACGATCGTGTATTATCAATTGACGCCATCGACTGTTTCTGGCACCACCACCGTTTTTGGACGACCTTCACGAAATTCGTCCTGCGAAGATTGGCGGCCACGTAGGAACTCGTTGTACCATCGCTTCACAGTGGCCAAGTGTGGTGTTTCAACACCAAAAGTAGAAGTAAGTTGATTGATGCACTCCTGTCTCGATAATCCACGTCGAAAATCGTAGTAAATCATCGCACGAAAATGTTCACGGGTTAATTCCATTTTTAGGCATTATGAATTTTTAAACTCACTATAAATAAACACAAATAAAACTCGTAAGTGAAAACGTTATATGCAAGTTTAAGCCAAAAAATACCAAACTTTACGAAAAAAATATCTAATTACAGCTAATCACATGTAGTGTTGCGAAGGCGCAAAATATAAAAGGCAATCCTCGTATCTGAACAATCTGTTGTATAGCTGTGCTATAAGTTTCGAACTGGCTGGTTCCGACAAATAATTAATATATTTTAGAATTACATCTGTCTATAAAGCTTCAGTCAGTTAGATAATTTGCGTCAGGCAGACAAACGGACATGGCTTATTCGAATCAGCTCGTGGTCCTGATCATTTTGGTAAACTTGAAAATGTTCTTCTTCTTATACTTAAAACATCGAACCAAAGTTGTAATACCATTTCATCATAATGGAAATTATAAAAACGTCATAAACAAAATAAAAGTCAATATCGGGGTCCATAGAAGTTCCCATTTCGAGGAATCCTTACGAATGAAACTATACCTAACCCTGCAAGTAAATGGAATGTTTTCTGCGGATATCTTTTTTTTTCAATAGTACGCCTTGGAAGGCAATATTGTGCATTGCTTGAAAAAAGCACCTCCGGATTTTGCCATTTAAGCGCCAGATTTATTTTTTTGCTGTAATTACCTTCGATTTGAAATTAATGGATTAGATAATAATAGTAAATTTGTAATTAACGTATGCAAGACATGATATTTTATATGGAAAAAAATGCGCATGACCGTCAGCAAGCCAAACAAATTAAAATAACCATTGGCCATGTTTAGCAACTCCAAACTTGAATTTTATTACACTGGGATTGATAATACTGAAAATAAATTTTAAAATTCCACGTCCCCTATTTCTCGTTTTGTTAAATGTTAAAAAAATTTTTACAAATATTGACTTTCGATTTTTATAGGTTATGTTCTTGAATGTTACATCGGGAATACTGTTAATATTTTAAAAAATAACACTACATAATTTAGGCTATGCCATTGTATACAATTGTCCAGGTTTTTTAGCATGAAGCAACAGATGATTCCTTAAGTTTTTATATGAAATTCCTAAGCATTTTCAGTTTATGAAACTGATAAAATATTTTGAAATAAATAGTTACCAAAATTATTTCTAATTATTGTATTTTAAAAACTATACTTGCATTTATTTGACTTTCATTT
Organism: Anomoia purmunda; assembly: GCA_951828415.1. NCBI lineage: Eukaryota > Metazoa > Arthropoda > Insecta > Diptera > Tephritidae > Anomoia > Anomoia purmunda. The sequence goes on from OX639997.1 coordinate 4,545,264, forward strand.
ATTTTAAAAACTGTGGTGATGAAAATGATTATTTGGCCTCCAGATAGATACTACAAAATTTTCGAGCTCAAGGCCAGGTTGAATGAAACAACTGTCTAGTTATTTTAATTAATTTATTCGTCGATATTTCGATTCTCCTTGGAGGTCATCTTCATTGACTCTTGACTGTAGCTGGTAGACCATGTCCAGGACCGAATTAAGATGGAAATTTTGACGAATGAAATAACAAAAAAATTCGGGGTAAATAAAATAATTTGGGAGTCAAAGAAAAAAAAATTAATTGACATACAAAATATAATGGATCAATTTTTAAACTGCTATAGATTAATTTAACGAAATATAGCTATTATACTTATAGAAAAAAGTAGTCAACGTTGTGTATGCAAGGGTTAAATGTGCGTGGCATGAAGCACAAATTATCTAGTGCAGTTGACTTGAAATTTTGGGTGATATTTTTCTCTCTATTTACCACAGGCTTCATACAAAATACAGGTGCGACTTCTTACTCGTTGTAGGAGTTATTAGTCGTTGTTTTTCCTTCTTTAAGTTTTACAAATTATAAGGGTTTTATATCCCCAAACCAGATTTACTTAATATCAATTAATGCGGTGGCTACATGTCTGAACCCCTATTCAAATACTAATGTATACAATTTTTTTTCCAATTTTTGGTTTGAAATTAAGTAATCTCATTACCATATTTTAAAAAATTAAAGCTAGGAATCTGTAGCGCACTCGTAACTTTTATACATTTTTTATACTACTTATAAGTGACATAAATTTCCCAAATTATTATAGCATTTATTATAGTTCACATGACTCTTTCTGTGCACGAAAAGTATTTCTCTGTTTGACTTTTTCACTTTTTCTTCTTTTTCTTCAAACAAAATATCAAAACATATCAAATGCGGTTTGAGGAAAATTCTTTTTTCTATTAACAATTTGGAGCACACAAATACGCAAATTCTTAATAATGGCTAGACTAAAAGCATGGCGTCGCGACACATCAGAGTTCTTATCCTTCTCAAGAGACATGACCGATTACTATAGGGGTTTAAAAAAATGGGAACTAACTGCATTGAGGGTAAAAATTTGTGTTGCTTTTTAAATGTGTGCCGTAAAATTTCTAAAGCAAAATTAATATGATCTGCATTGTTTAGGAGCAATGTGCTGAAAAGGATTTGGAAAAAAATTATTTAGCCTACGTAAATCGGATGCATATAAGTCAATTATATTCGTTTATCATATTACTTGCCTTCATTGTTTGCACTCATGCATTCTTGCTTTTAATTACAGTTTCTTCGCCGGTATGTAAAATAATTCAATTGTTTTTTTGTTGTAATACAAAAAAAGATTACTTTTTCAGGAAAGATCAAATATATATTATTCCATAGCTATATATATAGGAACTTCCATGCTGGCAATTCTAACATTGTCATTAAATTTTAGTGCGTATCTAATAAAACGGAATACATGGTTACCATATATAACGACCGCTTTGGCGATTATCCTGCTTATAGCAATGGGTGAGGAATGTGATGGAAGTTCAAAATTTATGTACCGATTTAACTGTTTGGTATTTTTCTTTGCAGATATTTCCAATCCAATTATCGACAAATGGTGGTACTATATCACAAAACCGTTATATTATAGCTTCATCATCATTTCAATATACTTCTTTATGCCAATTACCAATAATCTATTCCCACTAATACTGGGCGTGGTTGTATCAGTGATTTATATATTATTTTATAATTTCCTAACAAATCGTGATGACCATGGAAATATTGAAGCGTTGGGAACTATTGCTGAGGGCATATTTATTTTGGCCATTAATGTTTTCGGTTTATTTGTGCGCATGATTCGCGAGATAGTTACCCGCATGACTTTTCTCGATAGACGCCAATGCGTAGAGCAGAATCTACTATTTCACGCCGCAAAAGATCAGGAGGTATTTTATCATAAATTTATTTAAAAGTTAGCTGTCTTATATTTGAATGCTTTCAGAGAAATCTTTTGCTCAGTATTATTCCAAGACAAATCGCTAAACAAATGGAACAAGATGTTAAGATGCGTATCGAGATAATGAAGCATACAAAAGCACTCGGTAGGTCACCGAGTATGGACGAAGAAGTGAGGTTAGTAAAATTGTGTTGAATATCACTAGGAATAGATATATATTCGCAGTTGTAGGCCCAGTTAGATTATTGTCTTCAATTTTAGTTTTCAAAATAAGGGTAAGTTAAAATACGTGCAAAAAGTATAAGAAAACTGTACAAATAAGCAAAAGAGAGAAATGCTATAAAAAATGCTCATAAAAAGTGAATAAGTGGTATTGCAGATTGGCTTATAACTTTGGAAAAATCGGCTCGTATTTTTGTGGTAGAAGGTGCAAGAAAATACAAACTCATGAGGAAACGAAGACAAAAAGGGAAACGAAGCGTTGAGAGAGAGTTTTGATGACGTTTATTTGACAGAGATCCAGAATAAAAATTATTTGACCGTTGAGTTTTAAAAAAGTTATCTTAATATTGATATGAATTATAAAAAACTTTTGATAACAATTATAAGTGAGACAAATTATTTAGGTGAAAGATAATTTTTATTTGAAACTTTCGCTAATAATTATGAGAGGAAAAATTTTTTTTAAACAACAGTAACCAGTATTTTGAGATCTATATTATGAAAGTTTTTTGATACCAATTAACTCTGCAAAGATTTTTATTTTGACAGTTATATAATTAAAGTTTTATTCGTATCATAATAGTTATCAGCGAAATACATCTTTTTTCCCTTTCAAAATATTTCCATAGTAACTATGAGTAAACCAATCTTTTTGTAAGCCTTGAAAGCGAAACTATTTCGGGACCACTTCGGGAGTAGTTTGAGACTGGTTCGGGATCACTAGTTGAAAACTCCACGGACCTAATTGTTTTTAGACGCAAAAGCGTGACTAGGCTAAATTTGAAATATTAGAAAAAACTTGAAATTAAAAAGAGGATGATTCCAGTGTCTCTGGTAGTGAGTAGTTCTGAATTGATCCCAGAGTGCCCTCGACATAGTTCAAGAATAGCACCGAAGTGAAGTGAACCCCAATTGGTCTGAAGTTGATTTTAAACTAGTCAAGAATCAGTCCCGAACTAATCCCGAAATGGTCCTAAAAAAGTACCGTTTTTTTCTCACTCACAGTTATGAGAGGAGTTTTATAATATAAGTCTCAAAATAAAAGACTTTGAAAAGTTAAAAATATTTATCTCGCCGATAAATATTATGAAAAGAATTCTGAACTATACGTCCTCTGATAAAAGTTATAAATTACTGGGACAATTTTTATTTTACTATTATCATTATTGGCTCCCTCTCTTATATTTGAGCATTTGTGATTACATTTCTAACTATATTTCAACTAGCCATAAGCTGCATAAATCATATTTTTAAGTCCAGTCTCATAATTAGCGCATTGATCCTCATCTGCTCTGCGAACGTAAATTTATCCGAAAAAGGTCCAAAAACCTTTAACCAAAAATTGAGCTCAAAGTGAAGATTCATTTCGGATCATAATTTTGGAAAGCTGTCGTCGTGTTTAGCCCGGATACGTAAGTCTAGCAGAAATTTATAAAATATATACATACCGTGTGATAGAAAGAGTCAGATGATATACATATGTCACAATCAATAGAACGTTAATAGAACGTACATTAAACTGGTAGCTGCAACAGGGTTGCTTTTTTGATTTTTTTTTTCATTTGAGCGTTAATGATCTGTCAAACAACAAATACACATACATTTGTTTTTTTCTTCATTAACTTTTCACACACGTTTCATGGGACAGCAACAACAACAAACTGCATGTCAGGGTTGCTTTTATCTAATGCAACTACTCATTTAATGCCCCTCGGATGTGTGTAATTAATATAAAATATTTTCTTCTAGAAAACTTTTCATCGAGCCACACGAAGATGTCACAATCTTGTATGCGGATATTGTCAACTACACCTATCTAACAACAACTTTGGATGTGCGAACTCTTGTCGCTACCTTAAATGATCTATTTGTTAGGTTCGATGATGCCGCACGGGTAAAATATATTCTAGGCTTTTGACAAAGAACGTAGATTAGAGAGAAAATGCATGCCGTTTCGTTCACAGTGGCAAAATTTGTCGTTCAATTTTACCATACCATTGGTTTCTGGTATCCAAAGATTCTATTATCAATCAGCAAAAGTCGCCAGTAGATCTGGTATGGTAAAATTAGACAAGATTTTCTGTTGGGGCAACGATGGGAGTGATGCAACTTCTTTGTAATCTACGTTCTTTGCTTCTGATAAATTAAAAATTATTATTAGTTTTTCCCTGCAGGAATTCAAAGTGCTGCGCATACAATTTTTGGGTGATTGCTATTATTGTGTGGGAAACATTTCGATACCGAATGACCAGCATGCCAAATCATGTGTATATCTCGGTTTGCGTATGATCGATGAGATACGTGAAGTGAGGTGAATATATTTATTACGTTAATACGAGTATCCTACATATATTACGTTTTGTAAACAACGCATCATCACTAATTAATAATTCAAAGAGAGGCCTCGGAACTGGAAATTGATATGCGCATCGGCGTGCATACGGGCAGTGTTTTATCTGGCGTAATTGGTACAAACAAATGGCAATTCGATATCTATTCCAAGGATGTTGATATTGCCAGTCATCTGGAGAGCACAGGCGTACCCGGACGTGTTCATATTAGTGGAGAAACTTTGGAACAGTTGGAAAAAAAGTTTAAATATGAGAGCGGTACTCAAAAGGCTCGAGATGATCCACTGCTGCGAAAATATCAAATTACCACATTCCTAATAATTCCATTTTCGGTAGGCGCAAATGTATTTAAATTTGTTATTTTTTTTTAAGTAAAACTTCTTTAGCGGCAGTGATTTTAACATCGCGTAACGCAAGTGCGTCAGAATCGCTTTACTATATTTACTCATTTCAACTACTGTTGTCACTAATGGTACTACTAATTTTCACCACTATTTTGACTCATTCTCCCACTATTTTTATTACTGCTACTACTAATTTCTATCACTTTTTTTTTTTACTAATTTCGGCCACTATTTTTTACTAATTTGTCCACTTTTTCACTAATTTCTGCCACTATTATCACTACCAGAACTAAGTCTATCACTATTATTACTATTTTCTACCACTTTATTATTATTTCTACTAGTAATTTCTACCACTATTTTTACTAATTTCTACCACTATTTTTTCGAATTTCTTCCAATACTTTTACTTATTTCTTCCACTATTTTTTTACTAATTTCTACCACTATTTTTCCTATTTCCTCCAAATGTTTTTACTAATTTCTAACACTATTTTTACTGATTTCTACCACTATTTTTACTAATATTACTACTAATTACTACCATGGTTTGAACTAATTTCTATTACTATTTTTTACTAATTTCTACCACTATTTTTACTAATTTTTACCAATATTTTTATTAATGTTACTACTAATTTCTACAACTATTTTTACTAATTTTTTCCACTTTTTTACTAATTGCTGGGACTATTTTCCCTACTGGTACTACTAACTTCTACCATTAGTACTAATTTCTACTACTATTTTTATTATTTCTGCTATAATTTCTACCACTATTTTTAGTAATGCTACTTCTAATTTGTCTACAAGTTGTTTTTTTTTACTAATTTCTTTGACTATTTTTACTAGTTTCTACCACTATTTTTAAAAATATTTTATACTTTTTTGTTTACTAATTTCTACCGCTATTTTCACAAATGATGCTACTAACGTCTAGTACATTTTTTAATAATTTTTACCATTATTTTCATTAATTCTACTACTAATTTCTTTTACTATTTTTAGTAATTTCTCACTATTTTTTTCGAATTTCTTCCAGTATTTTTACTAATTTCTATTACTTTTTTCCACCACTATTTTTACTTATGGAACTACTATTGTAATTACGACCATGGTTTTAACAAATTTTTTTTACTAGTTTTTACTAATTTTTCCACTTTCTCACTAATTTCTGCCACTATGTTTACTACTAGTAGTAAGTCTACCACTATTTTTACTATTTTCTCCCACTACTCTTACAAATTTCGAACACTATTTTTTACTGATTTCCACCACTATTTTTACTAATATTACTTTTAATTACTACCATGGTTTCAACTAATTTCTATAGCTATTTTCACTAAGTTCTACCTTTATTTTTACTAATGGTACTCATAATTTCTACCGCTATTTTTACTAAAGCTGCTAATAATTACTACGACAACTTTTATTAATTTCTACTACTACAAAGAGGTTTTACTTCAGGATCGCGCACCTATGTTAGTTCGTTTAAGGTTTTTTTTTTGAGTCAAAACAATAAATCAGACTCTGCTCACAAGCTATGTGAACGAAGCACTGTATTTAAAACTTAAAATTTATTTTCTTTCCGCAGCCAATTGATGGCGGCAGTCAAACGTCGCGAACGTCGTTATATTCAAAAGGTTATTCCCAGGAAGAGGTAAGTTCCAAATAATATTCCCTAATACAATTTGATACATATACCATTTTTGTTAATAACAAATAGGATCTTAGCAACATGACTTCGGTTGAAAGAATGAAAGTTCTGGTGAACTCGGAGATGAGTCAAGATAGTTTTAAGATGCCAATAGGCAGTTTAATTGGATAGTAAGATGGCAAATTTTACAGATTTCCTAAACTATTTATATACATACATATTTCGCGCGCAAATCGATGCCCATTTTTTCACCTTCCATATAGTTACAGAAATGCATTCCTTGGAGTAAGGAGGCGTGGCGTCACACCGGTCGAGAGAGAAGCACAACATATTTATACAAATATTTCGTGGAAATTTTTGTGGTATAAGAACTGGCGTTGGGAGCTAAGCTTTATGCAACAAACCGATATTTTACACAAGTACAGTGTCTGTGTAGCTTATATAATTATCCTTTGCACAATTGGAATACAAGGAGTGAGCGTGCCGTAAGTATGAAACAATTCGTACGCAAATCAATGTGAGTATAATTTAAATCAAATAATTTCCTTACTAGACAATCGATGTTCTTTTGGATATTGACAGTGGTTGCAAATGTTTTTATGTTGCTCATTTTGGGTTTGGTCTGGTACAAGAAGCTGTGGAGTAGGCTCATCAATACAAAATATAAAAAATTGCTAAAAACCAAAAACAGCATGCTGCTGTACAGGCTCTCAGATAAAGTTCAACGAAACTTCAAGTACCGAGCATTTATATATTTATTTATACTTGCATTGCAGTTCTCTTTAGCCCTAGAGCAATTGGTACGCAACCCTCTGCTTAATTTTGACATATTTTGATATTTTGATATTTTCCACAACGTGTTTAGTATAAGAAGTTTGGCAAATAGTGAATGGTTTTTTTCATACAAAGCCCGCCAAGGCGAACTCATATCGCCAGAAACCTGTGCCAGATGGTAGCAAAGTTCTATGGTGAGGTATCTTTTCATTGTGGTGAGAAAATTTCCCTTTCTGCTGTGTCAATCGGTAACTGCAAGACAATTTTGACAGTTATGTAGTGGTGGAAGAGAAGAAAGCAAATTCATAAACTTTACAAACTTCAATTATTTTAGAATTAAAGGCTATGCATTTAACATACCCTTTAATTAATTTAACAACAAATAGGCCGAACTGACAAGTAATTTTTTTGGTATAAAATTTAAACCGTAACCAATGACTGAGTGTTGTACTTAATTTTAGTTTTAAATTTCTACGTATTTTTTAACAAAATTATTATTTACTTACAAATAATATAGCTTTTTTCACACCTCTCCAGTGACGCTAAATTGCACATTCACCTGATTTTCGTATTTTTGTACATATAATACATACTCATTTCATTCTTCTTCTTCATTCTGCTAGTTGTCAAAAATTTCCAATCGCTTGTCAAGTTTTACACTAACCCTGTGAGGTCGGTAAATTATATTCACCTCATAGCTGTCAAAAATTTCCATGCCGGAGAACTTTGCTACCATTTGCTACGTTAGAAAATGAAAGAATGTTGCTTGAATTTCTACATTCTTGCGTAAAGTGACAATGGAAGTGTTCACATACGCCTGCTAATTCCAGCTTTACAAATCAAATCAGCGGCTCGGTTATCATCACTTTACACGAATTTACCTAGTAGTCAGCTAATATTTGTAAGATATTGGGCAAGGCGAATTTATACAAGGTGATAGCATCCCATGAGCTGAATGCTTGTTCTTCTCTCCGAATTCGCTGGGTTGTTTTGTTTACACAAACAAAATACATGAGCAAACTGGGTGAATTCAGTTCCAGTTCCACTCGCAAAACTATACTAACAAGATACATGAGCCGTACTGGGCGAATTAAGATTTTCAAATTTTACACGAAAAATTACATAAAAAAAACACACAGCGAATTCGCCTGGTTTATCTTGCTATCACCTTCTATAGATACACGTCGATATTTGGCAAGGCGA